>VZSF01001817.1:500594-565506 GCA_013398295.1 Chionis minor
GGGGGGGGGCGTGGGGGGCAGCGGTCCGTGGCAAAGGCCGAGGGTGCTTTATTGAGCGGGCTGCGGGAGCGAGTGCCCCCCCTCCCTCCCCGCCTCCCCAAGGATGCTGCGGGGTCGAGGCAGAGCGGCGGTGCCGCCCCGCAGCCCCCGGGCAGAGCCGGCCCCTCCGGCGGCGCCGCAGCATCCCTCTCCCTGCCCCGGCGGGAGGGCGGGCAGGAGCCGGCGTTGTTTGGCGGGAGGGAGAGGCGGCGAGGTGGGGATGTGGGAGCTGCCGTGCCCAGCCGACATCCTGCAAGTTTTGCTGCGGTGCCAGAAATAGAACCTGCGTCGGCTGGCTCTCCATCCCGCGCCCCAAACGCAAAAAAAAAAGAAAAAGAAAGAAAAAGCTGCCTTCTCCTAATTCAACTTTTCCCTGCCGCCTTCCTCACCAGGCCCGTCTTTGGAAAGGAAAACAAAGCCAAGCTAAACCGAAAGACACACACGCACACCCCCCTCCCTGGTGGAACGGCACCGCTACAAACATGCTGAAACGCAAGCGTGGGATCTCACCCCTTGCGGCCAAGAGCTAACGGGAGGTCAAAAGGAAGCAGAACCGGAGTACACCCTTCCTCATTACTTGATAGGAATTTAGAAAAACAGCGCATGGAAACCAAAGCATCGGTGCTAACGCCCTTCCAACCTGCCATTTATCAGATGGGCAAGCTGGGCAGCTGGGAGACGGGGAGAAGCGACTCTGTCAAACTGCTGCTGCCCCTTCTCCTGAGCGGTGCTTGCAGCAGCCCAGAGGGGATGGATGCACAGGAGTCTGCCCCACGGACTGATCTTCTGCCTGCTCCTATCCTACCTAGCTGGCACCAGAGAGGGCTTCCTTGGGAAAGGGCCGTCCTAATTTTGAGTTTCAAGGCCAAGATGGAGACCGTGTCAGAGCTCAGGCAAAGAGACAGCATAAATGGAGGGGAGTTTTCCCCACTGCAAACGCAGAGGGATGACTAAAGGCAGCCAGAGGTCAGCTGGATTCAGAAGCGCCTCGGAAGTATTGCAGAAGTATTGAGGGAAAGGAATGAGGACGGAGGAGGAAGACAACGATACAGCAACTGAAGTTTTCACCGTATGAGGGCTGTCATTTTGTGGCAGAACACAATGCCGCACCAACACAATTCCTTGAGGACACTGAAAGGCTCCATCTCAGTGACAGCAATAGCATATTGGTGGGAGCAGGCTGGCAAGACAACAACATCCCCATCTCTGTGGGGCTGGGATGAAGTCACTCACCCACAGGACGATGCTCTCTGGGACAGCCATGGGTTCTTAGTAGAAAACTAGGCTTGAAGGGAGCCCTCAGTTCCTGCATCCCCAGGGGGAATTTGGCAGCCATGATTTAATTTGCATGGAGTCCACTGCTGCTTTTTTTTGAGAGAGAGTTGGCAAGTGATGGCATTAGCCTTGCTTGTGTGGGTGATTTCAGTTCTGGGAGTATAAATCCTATTAGGGATGGGCAGCAATCACCAATTCATTTCCCCCAGCCAGCAAACACCCATCACAGAAGGGCTGGTTGGCACTAATGGGAAGAAAACATCGCTATTTTGGACCTCCTTTGCTCGCAAAACATTATCCTTTTCCTTCAAATATTATCCCTGGAGCGGTTTGAAGACAGCCAACACTTTTCCATGTTAATGTGATAAAACTAAAGGCTTACGGGCTCACCCAGAGATTGCAAATGTTCAGCAACATCAGACCACAAATCTAGAGGCAGAATAACATCCCTGCACACAGAGAGGCAGCTGCAATACCACAGCTCCCCTGTCCTGTGACAAACAGCGTTTGCCACACTGAGGACTCCTAACTAGAGAGACAGGCTCCCGCAGCCTCCCTGGAGGTGTTTGCCCCTCTTATTATGCTCTGCAAAGATTGAGGGGTGGATTTTAGCTTTGCCTTTCAATCTTTGTGTGAGGAGAGACGAGATTTAGCTCTTCTTCCCCAGGCTAACCCCGGTGCAGAATGATGCAGAAGGCTGTAGTTTCTACATGTGCGAGGACGTTACCAGATGCAATAGCATGCTGCTACCTTTTTCACCCCAGCGCATCCGTATCTGTACCTCCTCCCAAGTGGGACCTTGTTTCCAAACCTCTATGGTTCTGGGTTTGTGGGCTCAGACAGCAGAAGGCACTTTTTTTTTTAATTTTTTTTTTAAATGGTATTACGTGCTTTGACAGCACCAGACTGAGGCTGTAGGCTTAGATGTAGTATGCAAGCACCTCATGATTTCTAATTTACTTAGCCATCATACCCTCTCCAAAAGGTAAAAACCCCAAACCTTTGGCTCTGTTTTACGTAAAAGAAACAGAGGATTAGAAAAATTATGTGATTTGCTGGAGGACAAATAGAGACACTGTGGTAGGGGAGAAATTTTGGCTGTGGATCTCAAATTAGCACCCTAACCATTGCTGTCTGTGTAGTGTTTTCGCTCTGCTTTGCATACTTCAGTCTCAGATGTGCTGGACAAGCTCCCTTGCGATAAGGAGTCATTTTTAGCCCGATTTCTTACAGAAATGAAGCTGTCACAATCACGTTGTCTATCTGCCTGTCTATCAGCCGCCCACGATACGGTTTGAATCCACTGGCCAATTTCAACCGAACCCAGCAGCAAAGAAGGGTTCTTACAGCAAAGCAATTCGGATGAGCTCCATGATGAGCAGAAAGAGGAGAGGGAAGAGAGGGAGAACGCAAAGCGTGCCCCTGTGTGCCTACGAGCCGTGGGGTGGCCAGACGCCGCTCCTGGCATGGCGTGTGGTGCTTCCTGCCCCTCTCCAGGGCAAGAGGGAGGGATTGAGCTCAGGGCACAACCTGCGGGGCTGGCAAGGCCGGGGAGGAGCTGAGCACACAGCAGGGATGCCCTGGGCGTGCAGCAGCCCCAGGCACGAGTGTGGCAGAGACCGTTCATCCCACCGCTGGCAGAGCAATTTCTGCTCTCTCTGCTCCCTAACGCGCCCGCCGGCTGCTCCTCGGGGAAAGCAGGCCATTAACATATTGCAATGAGTTAACCTTAAATGGTCTCAAAATTCGAACCTCTGCATGCAAATGAATTCTGATGGAAGAAGCGAGATAAAACACCGCCCAGCCGCAGCCGAGCCCTCGGCTCAGCTTGTTTGCCAACTGAGACACTTCTGCTGGAAGCCAAAGTGGACTCCCTGGTGATGCCCCTCAGCCCCGTGGCAATTTGCACCTCCCCACCTTGTGCTACAGCCTTGTCAGGTGCACGAAGCAAAGCTTTGTCGTGTGGGGCTTGTGGTTTGGGGTTTTTTTTAGGTTTCGGTGGCCAGGATCTGTGATGTGGCCCTGTTAATTTCCTCTTGGGCAGCACCAGTAGTGAGTGGTGTGGGCAAAAGCCTCCTGGCAGGGTGTCACACCTGTGTTGGGCTTTGCCAGCCCCAGCGGAGCCGGGTAGCTCCAACCTGCCAGCCAAAAGCAGGGGGTGGAAAGGCGCTTCTCCATCACTTCTGGGCGAAGCTGGTTCACATCCGAGGGGCTGGGCCGAAGGGTTTGCTCCTATAGAAAGAGTTAACCCTGCCAGTCCCTTTCCTACAAGGAATTACAAACGCTATCTGCTTGGTCGCTATTACGTTATCTTCTTTTTGCCATGCAGCTATTGCTGATAAGTGATTCTCGGGCTCCCTGTGCGCCACTCATTTGACATTTGGTTAACTCCTTCACACTGAGTTACAGACCCGAGTTAATGGTCGCAAAGCTGAACTTTCACTGTCACCCTTTCCCCAGAAGATCACCAAAAGGTCACTTCTTTTCCCCCCGCTTTGGGATTACAGTCCTTTTAACGCCCTTTCGAGCCAGACTGTGCACACAAAGTCCTCCTTTGAGCCAGCCAGTCTTGAAATCCGATGCCCTTGTTCATTTTGCACTGCTGGTGGCAGGGAGGAAAACAACAAAGTGACATTTCTATCCTCGGTCACAAGGCAAACGGCGTAAGACAATGATATTTATCTCCTCCTGGAGCACTCTGAGGCCTTAGAAGTGAAAAAAATTACAGCTACTGGCAATCACCATTTCCAGCAGTCAGGCCGTAGTAGTCGAGCAAGTGGGAAGATGAACAAGTGCTGGTACAAATACTCGGGGACTAACCCTAATAACAGGATCCACCCAAAAAAGACGCCGTGTGTGTAACAGAAACAAACAAATGCCTTTAAACTTCCACTGGTGTTAAGTAACGTAAAACTGCCAGATAAGGATTGTTTGCTCTCACTTAGGGGTTTCTGGCAGCCCTGCTTCTTGGATTATTTGCTGAAATGCATTTGGCTGTTTTTCAGCTTGCGATCTTAAAGGCAAAGCGATCGAGTTTCACCCTCATCTCCTACTACAGAGTGATTCTGGGCAGCATGAAAAATCCAATCTTTCCACCCAGGTCATGCCACTTGTTACTGCTCACGCCGTGCCTCTCCAGCCTGCAAACTCTTGAGCATTGGGGCTGTATTTTGTGGTATGGTTTTAGACCACTTGTTGTATCTTCCATCACTTTCTCTAAGAACAGCTGAAATATAAATTGTAGCAAGTCAGTGGTGGCTTGTCAGAAGAAGGGTGAAGGAAAGGTTTAGCAAAAATTCGGCCTGGCAGCCAAATAGAGTATGTTTCTACATAAGATTGATAAAAAAACCCACCGTGCAGTCAAGAAAAGGCACATATGGAAGTGGCTTCAGAGGCATTTCTTCAGCAAGGCAGAAGTTGTCTCTAACAGCAACTGCATATAAGCAGCGGAGGGTACTGGGAGTCCTGGTGTCACTGGGGGCTCTTATTCTGAATCACCTGTTCTGAGCATGACAGCAAACCCCTTCTTGCAGAAGAAATGCTGCCTGGCTGGGAGCTTTCCAGTGTCTTCCCCTCAGGAGCAACGACAAAGGGAAAAGGAGAACGTTGCCTTCCTTCATTTCTCTATCTCTTGTCACTCTCGAGCTCAGGTTAGCCTGCACCTTCCAGACTGCAGGGGGGTCAGTACCTGCCAGCTCTCCCAGTGATGGATGCACAAGCCAACAAGTCATCACCATTTGGTCTTGGAAAACAAATAAATCAAGGGATTATTTTTATGTATTTTTTTTTCAGCATGCAGATTTGGCTGTAACAGACATAAAGGACAAGCCAAGAGGAACTCGTCTCTACGAATGATGTGATGACAGGACTCTGGGAAGACGCTGGATGTGCAGATTTGGGCGCAAGCAGCCTTCCTTTGGGGGTGCACAGAGCTGTTGCTGCGGTCAAGGAGAAGCAGGTGTCCTCCTAGAGGGAGACAGTTTGCGCCTTCCTTCCCAGGGCTGAGTTTTGCTCTTCACACTTAAGAGTGTTAATTTGATCTTGCAAACATAATTATCACAACATGAGGGGGAAAAAAGCCCAGAGAAAAGTGAACCGTTCTTCCCTCTCCTCCTCACACACTGCACCCCTCAGCTACCACCTGTCACCCCTCTCTGAAACCCAATTTGTGGTGTTCCAGACACCTACACTGTATTTCTCCCCATTCAACCAGGCTCAGGTCAAAGTGACCCACCACCCTGCTTCTCTGAGCCTGCTGCCTCCCCATCTCATGTGCCACTCGCATCTCACCTTGCTGCGGTCCTGGCCTGCCAGGAGCTCCCGATGGAAAGCTGGGAAGTACCATGGGGAAAGCAGGGGGAGCACAATGCAACAAAGGGGTTTTCTCATTTGCCACTTGGGTATAGTTTCCAAACCCGCCAAAATGGAGCTGTGGCTACACCTCAGAGAAGGAAACCTTGGTCCCAGAGATGCTGAGGGGGAAGACAAGACCAGCTCATGTCTCTCCCCAGCATTGCTGGCCTCAATCCTCACCCCAGGTCCTCTTCCAGACCTGAATTTCAGCATCTCCGTGTCACATTAGTCACTGGATGTGGTGTCTCCAGGCACATCATTCCCTCCCAGAAGTGTCCCAGGCAATAACCATAGCCCAAACAAGGATATGTTGAGAAACACCTTCTTCTTCCAAAGGCTGGTCCATTGCAGCAGCAACAGTGTGCTTGGGCATACTGAGGTGTGGCTTAGAGTCATTTTACCAACGTGGCAGGGAAGGAAAATGGCATGCCTGTGTTTTGTCTGGTGGCCGCAGTCAGGAGGGGGTTTATTTTGTTGTTTCCATTCATGCCAGATGAATGTTCACCTCCATCAGCTTCTGGGGTGACCCTTGGTGCTGCTGATGCTCTCTGTATCCAGTACCCACGGAGGAGGGAAAGCCCCGGTGCCGCGGCACTGCAGTGCCATGTGGGTCTGAGCCCCAAGGCTCTGACCTGGGGCTGAGGGCTGATTTCAGTGTTTAACGCAGTCAGTAGCTTCTGGGGCTGAGGGAGGAAACCTGGGGGAATGCCGGAAGGTGCTGTTGGACTGAATGCGGCCAAATCCTGGAGCCCACGTCCTCCCTGTTATGTGAAGCCCAAGTCATAGCGAAGCTCTCACGTGTACCTCCAGCTCGGCTATTTAGCCACAAAGCCACTGCGGGAGTAGCGTGCTCTCAGCCTGCAGTCAGAGGGATGTGGAGAGTCACTGGGGCAGTGAGCGGGTGAGAAACTGGCGAAGGGATGGAGGGTACGCAGTGCGAGTGACCACAGGAAGCTTGCTGTGGGTATGGCAAAGCAGCACTTCACTCTGCTGCATGCTGTACGGGCTTAAAGTGCTCATCAGCAGCCCAGAGAGCAGGAGGGATTTGCCTTTGGCCACCCAGGAAGTGATCTTGGGCATTTTCTGCAGGAGTTGGGGCTGTTGGCCAGGACCAGGTGGGCTCACCTCAGCCACTGGATTTCCTTTGGCTGCTTGTTGCATGGGGATGGCCCCGACGCCTCTGAATTGTGACTTTTCCTCCCACGAGTCAAAGGTGGAGGAGTCACATTAAAACAACAGCCATCCCCATCCACTTGCAGAATTGGTCCTGGGATGGAATTTTCCGGAGTTTGCTGTAAAATCTTCCCCATGGCGTGGTTCCCACCATAGCCTCCCTGAAACCACATCTTTGCCTTGGCAGTCTCAGGTGAGACGCCAGTTCGGATGCCCCTCCTGCTTTCATTTGCCCTCCTCTCTTAGACCTTGATGCTGATCTGAGGCTTCCTTGATTCAGCATTTTTTTGACATCTTTTCTGACATCTTTTCTGACATATTTTCTTGTCTTATCAGGATTACATCTATTGAAAAGCCACAGGCTGGGCTTTATCCCATCCAGCCATGCAGAGACATGGTGAGTGGACATGGGGAGGGGATGAGAGTAGGTCCAGGAGCGCTGTAGCCCTCCATGAGCACAGCCCAATGCAAGGAGAGACTGGTTTGCATTGCGACTGACCAGTCCTGAGGGCACAGTGGGTGCTGCCCCCTCCACCTTCCCTCATCCAGCCTCTGACACAGGCAAAGGCGCAGTGGGATTTGCAGCTGAACGAGTTAAAACGCTGCCGAGCGAATGCGCTTTGGCTGGGGCTGGATCGATTTCCCCGGCCCCTGTGACTGAAACAAGCATGTCCAGCCAGGGAATTGTAAAGAAAACAGGCTTGAAACCAATTTCATTGCAACCAGCGCCAGCTGCATGCGTTGATAAGGCCTTTGATAACATTGCAGAGAGGAGTTATCAATGTTGGACAGGGCTGTCTCCAAGGTACGGCTTCCTCACTGCTGGCAGAGGGGGGCTGGAGGCAGGTACCAGCAAGTGCTTACAGCACCCAAAAAACATCCCTTGCAAGCAGCGAGCAGCCAGGGCAGCCCTGTGCCCTGTGGCTGGGTTGGGGCAGCAGCTGGGACAAGGTGGGACACCTCAGCCTGTCCACACCGTGTTGGTGAGCTGCCTGCCTGATCCCTGCCTGCGTCTGGGTCATATTGACTCACTCGTGGCTCCTCCACCCTGTGAGAAGATGGGGACATGGAGCAGAGGCATGTCCCAGAAAGACAGCAGCTGCCTGTCCCTTCAAAGGGGACCCTAAGGAGGGGGCTGTCATCTACATGTGGCAACCGGCAACTACAACACGTGTTCCATTTCCTCTCCCTTCGTGTGCCTGTCCTGTCAGCCGCTTATTTTATTGCTCTTTTCTGAAGTACCTGTGAGAGGCTTATCATAGCATCCCAGAGAACCATGCTGACCACCTCTGAAGGGGTGATAGGCGCAGGAAGGCCAGCGGGATCACCGTTGGCAGGACTGCCCTGACCCCACAGCCTCTTATTTGGCAAAATTTGTCTGCATTGGCTTAGCCATGATGCTCACCCTGGCTGCAGGGACTGAACCACATGGCTGGGGCATGAACTGTATCGGCTCTCCCGGGCTCATTAATCTAACTAAACTATTAAATCCTGCTCGGGGTGGCAGCTTATTGCAGGGCTAATGCGGTTACGCTGCAGCGAGCTGCTCGCTCTGCCCAGCCTGGCACGCTGTTGCGGAGACCCACGGTCTGTGCCTGCGTGGGGGCTCCGTGCTCCCCTCCAGCTCGCTGGGGAGCTGCGAGCGGGCACAGAGCCCTTGATGGAGATTTACACATCTTCCAAGCCCAGACAGATTCCCAATAGAAATGCAAAATTAGGGAAATCCTCTGAAAGCAAAACAAGACCTGGAAGGGAAATGACACCTAAAGGTCTGATTGCAGCTGATTGAGCGGGGTTAAAAGGTAACTGAGCCTGACTAGCTGTCACCACCAGCCTCACGGCCAGCAGGCTCGACCTCCTCCCAGCCACTTTCAAAATTACTGGCTCAGCCTCTCCATAACCTGTTTTGCTCAAGTGACTCGGGTTAACCGTGACCGTTTCACCAGCCGCCCCTCGCTCCCCCAGCTCGCCTTGCCTGTGCCGCTGCAGGCAGGGCTTCACATGGGGCGGGCAGCCAGGAGCAGTGCCATCACGCTGGGAGGATGCAGTGGCTTTTTGTTGGGGTGCAGGTGCCAACAGATTGAGTCCGGCGGGTCAGGTGGGGTTGCAAAGGAGGCTTTGGTAGGTATGCATGTTCCGAAGTGCTACACGGGGCTTGCTCTGTCTCAATCCCCCTAGATGCGGCATCAGAATTAAATGGTGTGCTTGGGGGCACCTCTGTGGGAGCAACACCTAGGAGGGTGCTGCATGTTACCCCTTCGGATAGTTCCTCTGGGAGGGATACCTGGCTGGGAGCTACCAGGTCCCCAGCCGGTTCCCTGGTGGGGATGAGCTGGGGGTCAGGACAGTAGAAAGTGTTCCGTGCCAGTGCCAGCCCCCCCGGTGTGACGTGCATCAGCCCCGCCGGGCTGCCGCAGGGCCAGGAGTACACCGAGGCACTTTCCAAGCTCGAGGTCTAGTTGCCAAAAAGCTCCCGAGTTCGCAGCGGGCTGCGTGCTCCCGTTGGTGGTGTCCCTGCCTTCCCTTGGAGAAAGGCTTTGAGGTTCGAGGAGAGCGTGGTGACAGCACCACAGTCCCGTTCTGTGGGGAGCGGGGCCGGTGCCCCGACCGGGTGTTGGAGCAGAAGAGGGGGCTGGTATCGTCTCCGGATGCAGCACCGCGTAACTTTAGCTCTGGGCCATTCCTATTTGTCTTTGCTTCTTGCATGTTGTGAATAGATATTAGCTCAAGCTCAATGGGCTCCACACAGGTCTTGGAACCAGATGATTCAAGCTGGGATTTGTTCCATATCTCGGGTTTCACATGTTTTCTTTAGCTGCATTTTAATTGTGGGGTTTTCCTTTTTGTTTGGTGGGATGTTCTACCCAGGTGCCGTTCCTTTGATGCTGTAAATATCCAAAATAAATCCCATTCCTGGATTATGTGAAGGTGATGAGGAAGTGCCCTACAACATAACGGGTTAGGTTTTTATCAAAGCTCTTCATCTGGAAAGCCACTGGGAATGTGTCCACAGAAAATGTTTGGCGCTCGTCCGGAAAAACAACGTACAATGTCAGCAGAGCCCTAGAGAGAGGAGAGTAACATGGTTAAACAAAGCCTGGATTGGGTTTAGCTCACCTTTATTTCCACCTTGAACCAACAAACCTCTCCTCTGAACACAGCTGGGCTCAGGGCCTGCTGGGCAGGGGAAACAAAATTCTCCTTGCTTTCCTAGCTGCCTGAGTTTTTGCAGGTCAATCCTGACAGGCTGCACTAACCCACAGGCTGTTTTATACATCCTGAGCCACAAGAGGCCAGGAAGAGGCTGGCAGCCAAAAATGAAGTGGTCTGGTCCTATGTGGACCTGTCAAACCTCATGCAATTAATTCCCATTTCTTCCTGCTTCCTGCCCCGACAGCCGTTTGTCCCCAGCAGCGTCAGCGGTTGCGTTTGGGTCACGGAGCAGGAGATGGGATGACGGGTACCTCCAAGGGGTAGGACAAGGGGTAGGTATTTGGAGAATCCTCCCCTCCAACCTTTTCCACCCGCAGGTTGGTGTTGGTAGCCCTCCTGCTCACCGAGGGGTCTCGTGCCTGGGAGATGAAGATGCCTGGGAAAGCTATTGACTCCTTCCCTCTGCTGTTGCCCTGTGCCAGGGCCAAACCTTCTCCATCCCTGCTTGCCACAGGGTAGAAAAAGCAGTTATCCAAGTTGTGTGCACTGCCTGTAGGGAGACAGCAGCGTGTTTGGGCTGCCAGCCCCAACTCTACGTCACTGCATGGGGTCTACATCCCATCCCGCAGCCTGCCGACGACTTGTCTGGGCTCGTACAGGTGTTACAGGTGCCTTTAGGAGGGACTGGTTTAACAGGCCACTCCTGCCTTTTGCTAATTCCCCCCGGCAAATTCATTTGGGGCAACCTGCCATGGGCTGGGTTTCCCCGGTGTGTGTAGGCACCGTTAGCCGGGGGCCAAACCACTCGGTGAGTTATTGCTCTCCCTGCTGCCGGGCTGTTTTAAATACCATCCGGCGTGATACCAGAAATGTCACGGCCTGGGGGAGTGAAGGATTGTTCCATCCCCACGGGTCACCCCAGAGCCACCCATGCCATGGTATCCGGCTTGGGAAATCCTGGCTGGAGTAGAGGGCGATGCACTTCTGGGGTGCTGGGGGGGTACGTGGTCCCCCACTTCGCCTACCCCCGCTGCTGTGCCCACCGTGTGGAAGAAGACCCTCCCGAGGAAGGTGCTGAGCGAGGCAGGCTCTGCATCCCCGCCGTGCCTGCGGTGCCTTTGTCAGCCTGCTGGATCCCAGCTGATGGATAGCTGCAGGCAGCAAATTTGAGCAGCGTCTTGATGCCAATTTAAATAAATAAACGAATCCGAATGCTTTGCCTTGCAGAATGGCATCTCATTCAGCCGTTCAAGCATCAAATACCTCCGGGATTCTTAGGGTCTCAATTTTCAGAACTATTTCCCTTTCGAGTGCTCTTTTATTTTTCTTTTTGCTTATTTAAACCTGTTTTTCCTGTAGTGAGTAATCCTCGCAGGTGAAAGGAGGCAGATTTTAGACGTTGGTGGAGCTTTCCTCCAGATTTAAGAGGGATCAGCAGACTCTATTTAAAAAGGCCTTCCCCAGCCCCTGCTTCCCCAGTTGGGGCTGGTGGGGTTGCAGAGGGATGTTCCCGTGGTTCCATTTTACTTTGGGTCCCCCCTGGGCTGCTGGATGGCTCACACGAAGCCCGCTGCTGGCAGCCAAGGCTGAGCAGATGTGCTGGAGCCGAGGGGAAACGCCGGCCCACCCGGGGCCACGCAGCAGCTGTGGCAGCTACGGCCGGCTGGGGCTGCAGCCCTCTCTCCAGCCCCTGAGATGGGTCACGGGAACTGGAGGGTGGGAGGAACATGCATGTGTCCAAAATACCACAGATGCCTTCAGGAGAGAACAAGCTCAGGCCTGGTGAAGCTGTCTTTAGCATCAGTGGGATGGGGGAATAGAGCCAGGCTGAGGAGGAGGGCGAGGAGGTGATGGCCCCCTGCTCCAGCCCCTCCCCTGCTCTGCCCCTTTTGCTTTTCTGGGAGCTTCGGGCCATGGGGGTTGCAAAGAACCACCTGGAGAAGCTACCTGAAGCACCTCAGAGGCTGGAAGAGCAGAACAGGAATGGAAAGGAACTGGTATTATTTTCTTTTTATTTTAAGCCAAACACCGGAATATTAAGGGATCTGATTCATGGTGTTTGAACACCTGGGAGTGATACACAGCAGAGCCTTCTCAGAGGCACGAGGTTTTCCCTGCATATAATCTAAAACAAATGTCTTCCTAGCCAATCTCTAATCAAGGCCTTATGGATCAGCGCATAAATATAGGGGCTTAGTCAAATTAGCAAGATCGTGGTGGTAGAGCGTGTCCAGAGAAGGGCAACGAAGCTGGTGAGGGGTCTGGAGAACAGGTCTTATGAGGAGCAGCTGAGGGAGTTGGGATTGTTTAGCCTGGAGAAGAGGAGGTTGAGGGGAGACCTTATCACTCTCTACAACTACTGAAAGGAGGTTGTAGCGAGGTGGGGGTCAGTCTCTTCTCCCAAGTAACAAGTGATAGAACAAGAGGAAATGGCCTCAAGTTGTGCCAGGGGAGGTTTAGGTTGGATATTAGGAAAAACTTCTTTACCGAAAGGGTTATCAAGCATTGGAACAGGCTGCCCAGGGAGGTGGTGAAAGCACCATCCCCAGAGGTATTTAAAAGACAGGTAGATGTGGTGCTGAGGGACATGGTTTAGGGGTGGTTTTGGCAGTGTAGGTTTATGGTTGGACTCGATGATCTTGAAGGTTTCTTCCAACCCAAGTGATTCTACAATTCTGTGATTCTATGATTCTATAATTCTATGGCTACCTCATTCCACCCATGTACCCCCTTATGTAGGTCGTCCTCTCCTGCCTTCAGGTAATTGCTTAGTGCAGAGGCCAGGTATGGTGTTTTGCAGGTACTTGGGAATAAGCAATGATGTTTTGGGGCCGGACACACACACAGGCTCAGGCTCCTGCGAAACAGCTGAGAGCAGTTCTCTGAGAGTAGTTTCCCTTTGCTGGCACTTGCATCCTTGCACTTTTGCACCAGGCTTTCACCTGCAAAATGCAAGGCTGTAGTGGCCTTTTGCACCCGTGTAGGAGGAATGTGGCAAGCAGAGGGTTTGCCTGGCAGCCTTTCTAAGGCCGTCTGGTCTCTCTCTAGCAGCAGCCACCGTGGTCAAAGTTTTGCACATCAGCCAGACCATAAATAAATGGTTTGGCCACGTGTTTTAAACACGTTTTATATGTAGTGCAAACACTGCTGCATCCCTTCAGCTCCTCCATCTTCCTGCCAGCTCCACGCGAGCCCCGGCTGCCTTCCCCACACTGCGGATAATGGAGCATTGACGCTATCCCCGTTGCCGGTCCTCCCCAGGTCAATGCCATGGGGAGGATACGCTCCCCACAGGACTGATCTCCCCTGGTCGCTCTCATTCCCAGCCAGCCTGTGCGCTCAGCGTCGCTGGAGCAAGGGGGAGCGAAAGCGTCTCTCTGACGTGCCTCCGTTAGCGAACGATGCCGCTGGCTCCCTCATGGGAACGCCACTGCTGCTGGAGTGATAAACTGGAGCTACCTGGGGATTCGAGAGGACAGCTAGGCAGCCGGGGATGAGCGAGATGTTGCTGTACGTCTCTGCGAACAGACAGAGCCAGTGCACGGGAGCTGAGAAGTTCAGGAGATGGGGGACCCCTGCCCTTGGCTCTGCAGAAACAGGGGCACCACTGATGGGTTGGACCACACATCTTTCCTTAGGTCTCAGCTGGTAGAAGGGGACCGAATCCATGTTATGGTCCTCGACCTGCCAAGCCCATGGTAGCACACTGCAGCCCTCCCTGGCTGCTGGCTGCCAGGCAAGCGCTGGCTCTTGGAATGATTTGATGGCTTGAAGCTCTGGGGACCTTGGCCACCACCACAAGTGGCCAGGACAGCGCAAGCAGCACAGGCAGTCACTCAGGCCCACCTCTGCTCTCTTTGCCCATGCTATCCCTCTCTACCCTCCTCTCTTCTGCCCTTCCCAACCCTCAGGGTAGCAAAATCCAATTTTGCCCACATCACCACCCTGCCGCGCTGGCTCCTCTCCAGTTTCCGCAGTCCTCGGAGATGTGTATCTCACTGTCTCCTCCTGCGAGTGGTCCCTGCAAGGTACCAGCTCAGCAAGCCTGGGCAGAGTTTGCTGTGTCTTGCTCATATTTCCCAGGCCCCCCCTTGCACCCCTCCAGCCTGCCGCCCTCAGTACAACCCCCACGGTGGGAACAGCTCCAAAACCATAAGCAGCTTGGCTGCACCTGAGTCCAGTCACCAAACCCAGCCGGTGAACTGATCTGGCTGAAAACATCCCTTTTTTAAAAAAAAAAAAATTCCTTTTTTCCCCTGGGTTATTTTTTAATCCAGCTCAGCTCCTTGACCTGGTTTCCTCCGGTTCCTCCAAAAGAGCCGAAGGTCAGCCTGGGGGCAGGCGGGAGGACGGAGACGCTGCAGAGTTCAGCCCACTGGCAATAAAGCTCCAACGTCAGCAGTCCGAGGCCAGTTCAAACACCAGACTCCGGAGTCGTTTCCTTCCCCTCTTCCCCACAGACCAGAAGCAGCACCTTCCCGCAGAAGGGCTGGTGCCCTGGGGAGCGCGGCTGCCGCTCCCAGCTAGCAGGAGCTGGCTTGGAGCGGAGATTCATTCCCCTCCGCTGCTGCAGCCCTTCGAAATGTGTTTACGTACCAGATGGATAACAAGTCAAAGTTTCATTGGTGTTTGGCCAGGGAATCATTCCTATTTGAAAACACTTCTGTGATTTAGTTTTTTGATCGTGCTAGCAGAAATAAATGGAGGGAATGAAATGAGCATGGTGCAACTGGTGGACCAGGCTGCTTGGATAGCCCAGCTCCGTAGGGCTTTCTCACCGGAGGCTGTCTGATGCTGTGTGTCCCACCAAACCCGTTTTGTTTCGATGCCCATTATATTTGCCTAACATTTCAGTGGGTTCTCCCCACCAAATCCACATGGCACAGCTTGCTTTCGTGCTACCTCCTGGCCACGTCCCTACCCCAGATGATCTGCTTAATGGTGAACGTGCCTTCTAACGAGGCCGTCACGACCCCAGCGTTGCTGCCTGGAGGAGTTTCTGCATCGACACTGCTGCAGCTTGTGCCTCTCGGAGCTGTTTTCCAGCATGGGGACTTCACCAGCCTCGGATAAGTAGGGAGCCTGGAGCAGCTCCCTTTGCCATCCTCCTTTGAACTCATTAGTGAAGATGCCAAGACTCGACTAGATATTTAGTTCGCTGGCACTTCTTTAGGCCTCCGTGCCCTAAATAGCACTCAGCAGTCATTTATCATTGCAGTCTGGGTCCTCCAGGCAGCGTGCTTTCTCACGGCTGTATTTATAGCCAAGCCAATTTTCTTTGGTTTTTTTGAAATACATAAATACTTATATTCTCTGCTGAAATTTCCTATTGAAGCTGCCACGCTCCTGTGGTTCAATAAACATCAGCCACCTCTCAAACGAAGTTTGTCACAACATATTCTTCTCTCATCCCTTGATCTCCACTAGCTGTGGCTGCTCTTCTTCTAGAAAATACCCTCGTTTCTCTGCTACGGGCACGAAACGCCTTGGCAGCCCAGTGGATGCGGAGCCTGGCTAAACACTTGGACCTCACACCTTTACCCGGTCTGATATCTCGGTTTGTGTCATGGGGTATTGTCTGTCCTGCGAACCACAAAACCAGCATGTGTCCGGCCAGGGAGTGTGGGAGCAGCTCCAGCAAAAGGCTCGGCGTGGCAGTGTGCCTCCCAGCTCCCCTGCACGGGGGTCCTGCTAAGTCACATCCCTCCCTCACCCGCAGTGGGTTTGGCAAACAGCCTGCAGAGCCCTCCCTTTCTCCAGGAATCACAGCCCCCCTCCAATGCCCCAGTTCAAGAAATTGGTCTAATTAGAGGAGAGTGAAATGCTTCTCCTGCTTGGAGAGCCACAGGTCCCCAGCCTACTTAAAGCTCCGCATAAGACCATTAGCACGAACACGTCTCCCCAGAACTACGCATTTGCTCACACGCTTGGCAGGCGGCCGACCAGATGTAGCCAGGCTGTCTGGAGGTGCCAAGCATAACAATTAACAGCCGCTTTGTGGTGGGATTGGCAATGGCAGCTGCAAATCACAGGCACCTTAGGTTCGGCCGCCCACCTTGCTTCCAGGAGCGGCATACTCCTCTTGCACCCCCCTGAGGGACACTGCCATGGGTCAAGGAGATGACAGTGAGTGTCTCTTGGTGCCAAAGAGCTGCAGGACCACACTGGCTTACTGAAAACGAAGTCCCATGGTGAAGGGCACCAGCTGATATGCTGATCTCAGCTAAATCATTGAATATTGTACCTTATTTCTGTCAAGGTGCTGTATCTGCTTGGGTTTTTTCATGCTGACTCAAGCTGTGGTTCTGCAAGCACGGAGTAACTTTATCCAGGTGAAGAGCCCTGCGGAGTTCAGGAGGGATGCTGCCATGTTCCTCGCTTGCAGCAGCAGGCATAAGCTGCTTTATTAGGTCTTAATTACTTCCTTGCTATCCAAAAATTTTAAATTTGCCAGTAAAGGCAGATAGAAATAAAAATGTCGCACTTCTGCAGCTCAGATATTTGCAGCCATGAATAATATACTCACACACTCATTTACTAATGGATACACTTCTCCTCTAATTTCTTTCCCCCTCCAGACATTTGCAAAAGCTCTTTTCATTCCCATCACACCTTTAGCAAGCAGTAAGCCATTCTGTGTTTTGTTGCTCTTATCTCTTCTCTGAAAGCTTTTATTGACTGCATGTTGGTTTTGTCTCCTCACCTTTTCCATTTCCCATCTAGCCTTTTTTTTTTTTTCTTTTTCTTTTTTTTTCCCCCCTGTTGTTGTTTCAAGGCTTCAGATCTCTGAGAAGTCCCTTGTGGAGCTATTTTGGATATTTCTCATCAGAGCAGCTGATGGAAGAGCTAACGACAAGAGCAATAAGGAAAAACAGAGTTGGCTCCAGGATATGTTGGGACTGGGGTGAGGGGAAATGGGGGGGGAAGTTCAGTAAATTATTGAAGTACCTAGATGAAGAATTCATATCCAAAAGCTATTTCGCCTTAGTGCCTGACTCTCATTTACATTTAAGAGCTGTGTTTTAGGGATGAGCTCTGAAGCTGCATCTCTGCATATTTCTTGCTTCAAACAGAGGGAAGAGCCTCTTTCCGTTTCCTCTAGCACGTGGCTGCAGGTAAAAAATGCTGTGGGTCACGGGAGGGCCGGCTGGGGCCAGCCTCCGTGCTGAACCGACGAGCAGTGCCCCGTGAGCCAGTTCAGGGATGGATTTTCATTTCTGCCCTCGCACCCACGCCGTGGCAGGCACCCACAGCAAACCCTTAACCAAGGCTAAACGGGGTGACCCAGCTGGTTTGCTCCGCTTTGCCGAAAACCAGGCACAGAGACGTCCCTGTCCTGGCACAGGCGGCTGGTGCCCTTTGCACAGGGAGCGCACAGCGGCTCTGGGGTGGAGATTTGGTGGGGACAAGGCACCGGGGCTCTCCCCCTCCCACGTACAGTCCCCATCTGCGATGTGAAATCACCCTCTCCCTGGCCATGGGAGGGGGATCCTGACCAGCTGCCTCAGAGGTGATGGAGGCACCACTTTTTTGGCCGTTTTGCTGAGCAGATCTGTAGCCAGGACAGGGGTCAAGCGTCTCGGGCACGAGTGAAAGCAGGAGGAGCCCACAGGGCACAGGCAAACGAGAGCGGCTACCTGTTTTGCTTTGGCTGCCAGTTGCCCTTGGCTGGAGCAAGGGACTTTCCAAACTGCTGATGCATGAAACCACTAACAGCTCAGCTTTGATCCCTGTACTTTGAAAGGAGTCCTGAATTTTCCAAAGCAATCAACTCTCACCAGAGGTCGGAGGCGGCCGCGTTTGCCCGAGTTCGCTTTGGTTGGGAGGTCTGCGCTGCGTGTTTGGAAATGCCCAACCACCTCTAGGAACCTCAGTTTTGGATGAGTGGGCTCGTGGCTGCTTTTGAAAACAAACCACAGCGGCTTCCTGAGATGTTTTGGTGGCTGTTGGCTGCCTTAGTGCCACAGTAACCAGGACAGCTTCATGCAGAAGCGTTTCTGTAGCTCCTGAATGGAGAGGTGTAGGGTTGGCCACCCTTCCAGAGCCTCTGGCTCTCCAAGCCTTTCTTTTCTACCACTCCTTTGGATATCAGAGTAGCTGGATTGCTGAGGAGCTTGCTCCACAGAAAGGGGATGGTGTTGCCCCCCGCCATTACTTGTTTTTTGTAAGGCAGAGAAAAGCCCTTTGCCCAGCTCAAGCAAAAACCGCAGAAGAAATGCAGAGTTTCTAGGTCATGCTGTTCTTGAGAGATGAGGCAAAAAGAGAAAACAGGTTAGGAGACTCTCAAAACACCTAGCAGAGAGAGGGCCAGGCCCAAGCATTGCATGGCCCAGAAGTCAAAGTCCTCTCTCAGGCGCCTTGGAAACACCTTGCCCCACCTGACTCCTGCTGTGGCCAGGTCCCGTCTCCCAGGGCTCCTGCTGTTGGCAGCCCAGCAAGCCTGTGGTTCAGCTGCTGCTTATTTGGGGGAAGCGGAGAGATTCACCTCTGAGCAAGAAGCCATAACACTGCATCCATCCTATCCGCCCTGGCTCTCCGGAGCATTCCCAGGCTTTTTCTTTCCATGCTCCACTGGAGTCTAATCCTGCATGCAGAAAATTCCTTATGCTTTTTGCTCTTATTCCTCCAGAGCATCTGTTTTCTCTTCCATTCTGTCTGGCTGTTCAGCAGGCTGAACTCAGTTACTCTAATCCCTCCATCTTCAGTGATGTTCTCAGCTCCACATAATAAATATTAACAGCTTACACGTATCTTGGGGTTCTTATGCAAGGACTCCAAATAGCTTTATGGTTCATATGCACATGGGGCTCGCTTTATTCACCAGCAAAATGCAGCCACCGATGAGACAGCAGTTGTTTAGCAACCTACAGTGACAACACAACAATAGTTAAGACGGGAAGTGAAGATAAGTATCGTATCCATTTGAAACTCCAGGAGGGGATTGGAGTTGGCAGAATATAAGTACTTGTGCTGATTTTTAGCCAGAATACTCCGAATAGCATTCCTATGCTTACAGAAAGAGCTATAGGATTTAAAATACCTAACTCATCCCTGGTGGTTTATTTACAACTCACGTTAACGGTACTGACGTTTTAGGATGCCAGCGACGCTCTTAAGCAGAGAAAGGCGAGTCACTTGAGTAATGAACTATACAGGATTATTCTAAAGCCTTTCCTCAGAAATTCTAGGGAAGGAAAAATTATAGTATTATATATAGACAACTACCTATTAGCCATAAAATTAAAAAAATGCATGTGTTTTAGACAGCTTCACCCTTCAGCTATGGCTATCTCTGCCCCGCAGTGACAGGAGGCCAATTGCAGCATTTTTTTCAGCAGCGCCACAAACCCTTCTGCTGTCTCCTAATACTCTCAAAACCTTCAAGTGGTGGAAAAAAGGGGGGGAAGAGGAACACATTGCTTCCTCTTCATAGCATGGCAGCTGAGGGAGCAGAGACTCTGGTTGAGGATGCTGCATTTCCCTTGTATGGTCCAGGGAGCATTGGTGGCACTGAGTGGCACTTGCTCACCACATGCCGCTTCCCTGTTGGAAAGTCTAGGTGTGCCAAAAGCAACCAAGTGCAAAGTAAGAGGTGAATGGGAACTAACCGGCCCAAGTCAGCTTCAGCTGATGCCTCGGCTGCTGAAGAAAACCCAAGTCCTGGATGACTTGTCCACAGTCCGTGTGCCAGAGCTGAGCATGAACTGCCAGCCGTGACCCTGCCTGGCCATCCTTCTGCTATTTAAAGATTTTGTTATAAATGGGTGTGCTGCTCGGCTAATGTAGAGCTTAAAATAAAAAAGTCCCCAGTGATCCTTCAGCAACAGAGACAGTGAGGACCTCAGTTTTAGGTGGCATCAAAGGGCCGTCTGTGGCTGCAGACCCCATACCCCAAGGCAGCCCGGGAGTTTCCTGGTCTGCCTCTGCTGGCTTATTTCCACCGCAGACCGGGGTGGACACGACCCTGCCAAGCATTTTTTTGGAAACCCCCCTTTCCCAGTGCTGCAGAGGCCCCCCCCTTGCTTGTCCTGGGACCATGTGATATATGGGAGGGCAGAAGGTACAGACAGCTGCCAGCAAGGGCTTCTCGCCAACACCCGGCAAGCCCCCTCCACCAGCATTGGGTGGTCCCCACCAGGCTGCCAGAAAGTTTTCTCAGGGGAGGAGAAGCAAGGAGGGACAGAAAATTAGGGATGGGAGGGACGATGGAGCACCTCCTGTCTCCCACCCAGGCACCTCCACCTGGTGGGGTGGTAAAAATGGTTTGGGGAGGAGCAAGCGTGCAAGTTGAGAGAAGGCTTTTGGGAATGGCTCAGGATGGAGGCACTGCTTTGACTCCAGAGCAACACAAGCCCCAGCTCCACACTGAAACCAGCCCAGATGTGGCCTCCTCTTTTGGTCAGCTCTTTCTGGAGGTCCTTAAAGGCAGCAGGGAGTCTACAAAGCCCTGTCCAGGGCTTTGCTGGGTTTTCTCCATGCCCCTGGTGTGCAGCAAGGTGCGAATGACTTTGGTCCTCCCCAAAAGCATCTACAGTCTTTGCATGGTCCTCAGCCCTACCAAATCCACAGCACGCCGCTTCAGCTCGGCTGTCCGGTCACCTTGCTGCCTGCCCGTGAGCGGTGGGACTGGGACCTTCTCCCAGCCTGTCTCATCAGCCACAGCCTGAGCCACTCTAACGACCCTCAGCCAGTGCCCACAGCTCAGGGACACGCGGAGGAGCATCCCTGCTGCTCCCATTCCAGGGGGAACTCTGTCTCGAATGGGCATACCTCTTGAAAAATGAGATTAGCTGCCTTTGCAGCAGACCTATTAGGCATATTCAGATCTTAATTTGCCAGCTCTGCTCCAGCAGTCTTGTGGTGCATAGCTGCACTGTTTTTCTCTCTTTCTGCCTCGGACTTTATGTTTCTGGTGGTTTTGAATTTCACTAGACTGCAAAAAGGCCCCTGCTCTCGTTTCTCCTGATCACTCTGGTTCTGTCCTCTTCCATCCACTCCTTCATTTTAAAAGGGCAGGGGAGAGGAGGTTTTTCCACTGTTGTTACAGCTTGCATCTTCCCATCGCTCCCTAAGGACAATATTAAATACCGTTATTTGCTTACAAGCCTCTTTTCGCTGTGCACAACATTCAGTCTGTTTCTTTGACCTAGAGTCCAAAGCCATGGCTTATGTAGCGCGTACAGAAAACTTGTTTTCCTCATCTTTTTTCCAGTGGCTGTACAGACACAGCTTAGTGTGATCCACCCACTCCTACCCACTTCATTTTTTTGTGCTTCATAAACTGGTAATTATGCCAAAGGATAAGTTTGTTTTACGTGATCTGCCTTATATAAGTGCATTTGGCAATTCTTAAACTTTTAACTGGAGCATCCACATGCTGGAATATTTCCCATTGGAACTGCTCTCGGTATAAGTTAACAAATACCATAGATAAATGGGATAGGGGAATAAGCAAGAAAGACTTGTTTATACAGCTATCAAAATCCGTGCCAGGTTAGGGAATGCAGGATAAAACCTCTTCAACTTTCAGTCCGCACCAGGATCACACCATCCTATTAAACAGCCACACAACAGCCTGGAGGAAAGGATTAAGGTCCCCAGGTCAAATGACATTTCGGAGCGGTCCCAGACAACAAGGCCAGGCTGGGCTCAGATACCTGAACTCCCTGCTCCTTGCAGGGCAGAGGACAGGGGTGAGGGACTGCCAGCCCCTGCCTCGACCAGCCACAGGGACAAGGCACCGAACCCCCCACAGCTCTGCTGCCTTTCCCTCCACACCACCGAGCACCACTTCCCTGGCAGGGTTGGAAGGGTCTCGATGGTAGGTGCCTGTGCCAGCGCGTCCAACACACCCAGCCTTCCTGGGAACTGCAGGAGGGCCGGGAAACGTGAGCTTCTGTAGGCAGCCCAGCAGCCAAGAGGCCCACGCGATTCACAGGAAACCCCGCAGGGCAAAGGCGTGCCAGCAGGACCTGGAAGGGGCAGTGGCTGAGAGGCACCCACCTACATGCATGGGATCCCTGTTGTGCTCTCCGAGGAATCGGGCGTTTCTCACTGCTCTAATCCTGCCCACGTATTTCTCAGTGCACTCAGATCTTGCCTTGGGGCACTCAGTGCTATTTGATTTATCCAAAGGGATAAATCCCCCTCCACTCCTTTCTAAGCCGGTGTGCCACAAGCGCGTTGAACCTACACGCACCAGGGCTTGGCTACATATCAGCCTTGACTCCAGCATCCTCTGCTGCTTCATCCTGACCCCTTCCCACTCTCCTTCTCCTTCATAAGGTGACCAGCCTGGAAGCAAAAATAAATCTGGGAAGGAACCCAGGTTAGTTCCCTCGCTTGCCTTTTCTCCGGTAATCTCCTTTAGCCCCCTCTTCGCTTTGCCCGGTGCCTTATCGCATCTCCCCACGGAGGCACCAGGCACGGCGGTCACCCCTGAGGCCTCTCGGTGTTTTGTCAGGGAAAGGCTCTTTCCCCAGGGAGCCAGCGAGGCAGGCTGAAGGGGGAGGCTGGAGCAGGGAGGGAAGAGGCTCGCTTGCCGCCTGCCGTCAGAAGCCTGAACTGGAAGAGGCAGATGGCTGCAATCCCGATGCCTCTGGCAGCTAGTGCGGGCCTGGGCTGACTGGGTGTGTAGCCAGCAGACCCACAGGACCCCCCCGCTCCGCTCTGACACGGGAGGTGGAAGATGCACACCTGCATCTTCAAGGCGGCCGCATCGCAGCATAGTTTCAGCTCAAAGCCACATGTGGCTTCCTACTGGGCGCTACCAGAAGCCTGCACAGGAAAACCACGGTACAAACTCCACCTGCCCTTGGCAACCCTGCAGATGGCCTGCAGTAAGGGCAACAATGCGCGTTTTGCCTACAAAACCCAATAATCTAAATTTATAGCTTAACTCCAAGCTGCAATCCAGTGCCAAAGCTCAGCAAATAAGTACGGGGCAACGGCTTTTAAGTCAGCTGCAAGGGCTCAGGCCACTCTTACAACAGGAGCTTGCCTGCTGCAAGGTGCCACCCCCTGTTCTGGAGGGTTTCACCACAAAGAGCTGTCACACCCACACACAACATTGTAAGGCAGAGCACAAGCCACGTCGGTGCCAATGAGTGTAGCTATAAGTTATTTATTCTGCAAAATAGAGGTATCTTCTATGGAGTTGAACACTGGAATCACAGCATTATGAATTGAGTTGTGGAAACATTATGACAGCACACACACACGCAGGCACACACGCACACACCTACGCACACACGCACAGCCTTTGTACAGGCCCCTACTCTTGCATTATCCGGAGGGAGCCCTGTCTGCAACTTTATTTGCAAAGACCTGCAGCGAGGGTTGCATTCAAGACCCCTTCCCCTATTCACAGGGCTTCCAAGGGAACAAGGTTGGTCGGGATGGGGTGCAGGGCACTGGCCACACGTGTGCAGAGAGCGCTGCTCACGCTCCCCAGTCCAGTGTTCAGCACACCCCAGATAGGAGTTAACTCTTGGCAGAACACAGCCCTCGGTGGAGCGCTCCCATTCTTGCCTCAAGTCCTTGCTCAGGCAGCCGAGTGCAGTGCATCTGGAGGAGGCACGTTTCCATGTTAGGACACAGTCAGTGCACCCTGCTCACCATGGTCCATGTTCCAAAGCCGGTAAAACTCTGCAAAATCCACGTAGGGCTCCACGCGCCCGTCTTCATCTGGCTGGAGCGAGTGGGTGGGTCGGGAGCGGAAGAGACCCCCATCTGAACTGGAGCTGCTACTCTGTGTGTGAGTATTAGTGGACTGCAGCGTCACGGTCGGGCTTTGGCTATGGAGAGAAAAAGACAGAGAGAGAACACAAGCATCTTTATTTTTCCCCACCTGATCCTTTGGACAAGAAAAGCACCAGAGCAAGTGCCAGCTTCTTCACAGAGGAAGCTATCCTTAGAGCAAACAGGTAAAAGAAGTTGCAGCCTCTTACTCTATCAGAGCACTAGAAGTGTTGAGAACTGCTTGGAACTGATGAACGCCAAAGGTATCTGATGCACCTTTAACTGGAAGGCCTTAAGTACAACCAGGCGTCTGAGGAACAGAGAGGAAGTAGGGGGAAAAAAAATAAAAATAAAAAAAAAAAGGAGGCATGCACTCTGCTGGCCTCCTCATACCCATACAGTATGAGCTTTACGGGAAGAGTCTGGCAGCAAGGAAAGCTATTCTTGCGTGACCTGCACTGCAGCCAAAGCAGCTCTAGTGCGTCAGCCTCATTGTTTCTGAAGCTACCAGAACGCAATAACTAGAGAGCTTCTTCACTTCGCACTGTGTACACACACCGCCCCGTGAGAAAGGCTGAACCCTAAACCGCAGCCATTAACTGGCACGATCCAGTAAAGCAGATCCAAATAGGATCCATTTCTAACCTTCATACTTTTTCCTATCCTGGCCTCTGCCTCCAAACAAGCCAACTTGTGCAGCGCAGCCTCTCCAGCAGCCTTACAGGTGACGTGCACAGCCCCTCTCCCTGATTAAAACGAAAGGCACCCACACTCCCTCCCTGTGGAGCACCCGAAACACTTGGCACACGAGATCCAAAGAGAAGGGCTGCTCGCTGCCAGAGTGCCCTCTGCGAATGGCAGCAGATGCTGCTCCCAAGGCGCGTTCCCAGAGCTGGCTTCAGAGCTGCTCACTTTACTCCTCATTCCCACTCCTCACAGAACTGCTTTCCAGCTAACACGTTGTGCTGGCTGTCAATACTGCAGTCAGGAGGGCAACGCTCCAGAGAAGGGAATGATTGACAGGTAACTGACGGGTGTCTCTGCTTTTCCACAACTTTACACAGCTGGGGAAGACTGTGGGTAGCAAGAGCGCAGGATATTTACTTAGTGAGGGTGGGGGTGGCTTCATCCAGAGTTGAGCTGCTGTGGGCACCATTGACCATCTGGCCTTGGGAAGGCATGACAAGAGACAGCGTGACACTCGTCTTGCTTGTGCTTTGGGAGCTGGAATACGGCACAGAGACTGGGTAGACACGGCCTCCTGAGGAGGGAGAAAACAAGAGTCATGAACTGCAGTTCTCAACTGCACTCACATGAGTGACTGGGGGCACACAGCAGCAAAGAAAGCCAAAGCAAGGGCCAAAAAACCCCAAGAATTTACATTAAACTGCCTTTCTTAGATGCTGTGCTGTATTCTGTCAAATTACCACAGGCTCTAGGTGTCAGAAGCCAATAATGCCTTTAATAAGAAAACTCCTTCTACACCAACTATCTCCTCTCCCAATGTTAGGTTGGTGCTGGAGTGATGAAGGAATCTTATCTCCCACCCTCCGTTTTGTTTCATTCTCTCCCCAACATACCTTGTGTTGGTGTCAGCGTGGGCTGGCTCATCTCACCCAGGGGGTACCCAAAATTCCTCACAAGCAGCGTCATGTCTTCGTGCCGAGGGCAGAACTTGGACCGTTCCCCACCGCTGGCAAAAGTGTCGCAGTGGATCCGCTTAACCCGGTCCACTACTGCTTGTGCCACAGCATCCAGCGATGTCTGCTTGGCAAACTCTGTGGCTATCATAGCTGCAATTTCCTGAGCCAAGAAGAATAAAAGAAAAAAAAAAACAAAGAAAAAAGAGGAGGAAGGATGATTTTGGAGGAAACCTTTTCCAGCCATCCAACTTCAGAGTTTTTAATGGCAACTCATCTGACTGTGGTGCTTGCCAGTCTCCGAGGCACTGATACGTGCCCCTGTGCCTTGAATCATCCCACTCCTTTTAATGGGCTAAGGGACAGGCAACTGCCTAGAAGAACTGGCTTGGCAAAGCAGGTCCTGTATCATTACAGACTGGAATGGGGTGGCACAGGCATTCAACCTGGCCAGCACTCACAGGACAGCTGAGAAGGAGAACCTGTATGAGAGCAGATGACACCTCTAGAGTGGGTCAACAGCCAAGGCAACATTTCTCCTGCGAGCAGGCTCACCTGGTTGGCCTGCCCAGGCCCATGAGCTGCCTCCAGCGCTTTGTAGAGCCCTTCAGACATGAGTACCAAGAAGCCAGTCACCCCATCCAGCGAGTGCCCTCCGTGGATTTCAGGCTCTGCTATGATGGGCTTAGATTTAGCAGCACTGGAAAGAAAGAGATAGTGCTATTTAGTATTTAATGGTGATATAGTAGGTGAGAATGGAGAGTCAGGAAGAAGAGGAAACCACAAAGTTGAGTTTTTCTGACCTGAGCAGTTCAATATCAGTATAGCCGTATTTGACTTTGTAATCTCCAATGCGCCGAGTGCTTTCCTGCCCACGAATAGTTCCCACTTGTTTTATTTTCCCTGCATCCAAGCCTGCCAGATTGAAAAACAAGTTTAACTGACTTTGGGAAATTCGCAGGACTTCCTCCGATTAGACTGCCGGGAATGAGAAAAGAAATATATGCACCTAAGGAGAACTGTAAGACAAAACAAAATGCCAAAGAATCATGAGGAGCCCAACAAGAAGGAAAGGGAGAGCAATTTGGTCTGTTCCAAGGGACACCCTCCCATTAACTGTAATCCAGGAAGGAGAGAGAAGGACAGAGATGCACACAGCCTGACATTCGCACTCTGAATGCAACAGTTGGCCCCGAGGCAGAGCCCACGTCCTGGTCCAAAGCCACCAGCAGCAGCTGGCCTGAATGCACAGGCATTCGCTGAAAAGAGAGGGGAACATCTGTGCCTGTCAACTCTGGACTGTGTGATGTGAGGAGGAAGGCAGGAAGGGGGAAAACATATGTGAAAGATTCAGCTTTTTCTTCCGCCTATTATTGATCCCTGCTCCTGAACTCCACAAGATGATTTCACTAATATGCTTGTTTGCAGAGGGAGAAAAGGAGAACTATCTACAAGAGGTATGGAATTTGCTCAAGTGCTCAAATTAGTGTTGACTACTCCTAAAATAAGGACAATGACCAAACAAGTATTTAAATAAATTTAAGGTGATATACCTCTGCTTCAGTGTACAACTCAAATCTGGCAGGGGCTAGGAAGGAACCCCATCTTGAAGAAGGTCCTAACAGGGACTATCTGGGTGCAGCTATTATTTAAGGCAGGACTCAGAGCATACAAGCCACTTACCTGGTCTGTTCTGGCAATTCCCCCTTCCTAGTTATACCTAGAGTTAACAGGCAGAAAATGTTATTTTGAGATTTTATCTAGGGATGACTGTCCTCAGTACAAGGTGAAGGCAGGGGTCCAACTGAAACTCTCCCTCTGAGTCAAACCAAGCCTCACTGCACAGATGGCTCCACACCTACCCCAGCAGTAAGACACAACTCTGCCATCTGCTGCAGACCAAAGCTGACTCATCAACACGGCCTGGCTCATCTGCCAGCTCCTGGCAGGGGGATACATGCTACCGACAGACACAAACGCTGGGAGACTCGCAGCACACCCAGGGAGGTTGTGTCCAAATCACAGCAACTCTCCTGGAGCACTGAGAAAGCCGCAATGTTCTGGGTGAAGAGCCACAAAGGCCTAAGAACTCTCCCGCCCTTCCTCCAGAGGGATGTGACACAGGCACCATCACGACTAATGCCACTACCTCCTACCACTATGCTTCAACCTAGCCCTACAACAACCTCCCTTGGGCCCCCAAAACAGCCTGGACACACTAGCTTCTTCACAGGCTCCCTCTTCTGCTGGGACTGCCAGCAGGAGAGCCACTGCTGCACCAGGATAGGTCAGCATATCTAGCACATCCCTGTTCCGCTATGGACAGCAGCTAAATCCTGCATTTTTGGCAGTAGAAACGCAAAGGGTCTCTTTCCCTGGATTCTTGTCTTCAGTGTTCCATTTCACACCACATACCACTACTGCAGGAGTATGAGTAAAAGAGGAAATGGAAGAGAAATGGAATTCCAGGAGGTTCCTGGAATGCATTGACGGTAACTTCCTTCTCCAAGTGATAGAGGAGCCAATGAGGAGAGGTACCATGTTGGACCTTGTTCTCACCAACAAGGAGGGGCTGGTGGGGAATGTCATGCTCAAGGGCAGCCTTGGCTGCAGTGATCATGAGATGGTGGAGTTTGAGATCCTGAGGACGGCAAGGAGGATATGCAGTTAAGTTTGCTACCCTGCACTTCAAGAGAGCAGACTTTGGCCTCTTCAGGGATCTGCTTGATGGAATACAGTGGGATAAAGCCCTGGAAGGAAGAGGGGCCCAAGAAAGCTGGCTAATATTCAAGGATCACCTCCACCAAGCTCAGGAGCAATGCATCTCAATAAAAAGGAAGTCTGGCAAAAACGCCAGGAGACCCATGTGGATGAACAAGGAGATCCTGGACAATCTCAAACAGAAAAAGGAAGCCTACACACGGTGGAAGCAAGGACAGGTATCCTGGGAGGAATACAGAGAAATTGTCCAGGCAGACAGGGATGAGGTTAGGAAAGCTAAAACACAGACAAAGTTATATCTGGCCAGGGGCATCAGGGGCGACGAGAAAGACTTTTATAGGTGTATCAGGGGCAAAACGATGACTAGGGAAGGTGTGGGCCCACTCAGGAAGGAAACAGGAGACCTGGTCACCCAGGACATGTAGAAGGCTGAGGTACTCAATGACTACGACAAGGTTACAGCATTGATGGATAAGGGGAGAGCAATAGATGTCATCTACCTGGACTTGGGCAAAGCATTTGACAATGTCACACATAATATCCTTGTGTCTACATTGGATTCACATGGATTTGATGATGGACCACTCAGTGGATAAGGAATTGGCTGGACGGCCACACTCAAAGACTTGCAGTCAACGGGCCAATGTCCAAGTAGGAAAGCAGTGAGAAGTGGAGTTCCCCAGAGGTCAGTACTGGGACTGGTGCTGTTTAACATCTTTGTTGGTGACATGGATGTTGGGACTAAGTGCACCCTCAGCAAGTTTGCTGACAACACCAAACTGTGTGGAGAGGTTGACATGCTGGAGGGAAAGGATACCATCCAGAGGGACCTGGACAGGCTTGAGAGGTGGGCCTGTGCCAACCTCATGAAGTTCAATAAGGCCAAGTGCAAGGTCCTGCATGTGGGTCGGGGCAATCCCAAACACAAATACAGGCTGGGCAGAGAATGGATCGAGAGCAGCCCTGAGGACTTGCGGGTGTTGGCTGATGAGAAGCTCAACATGAGCTGGCAATGTGTGCTCACAGCCCAGAAGGCCAACCGTATCCTGGGCTGCATCAAAAGAAGCGTGGCCAGCAGGTGGAGGGAGGTGATTCTGCCCCTCCACTCCACTCTCCTGAGACCCCACCTGGAATACTGTGTCCTGCTCTGGAGCCCCCAACATAAGAAGGACATGGACCTGTTGGAGCAGGTCCAGAGGAGGGCCACGAAGACGGTTAGAGGGTTGGAGCACCTCTGCTGTGAGGACAGGCTGAGAGAGTTGGGGTTGTTCAGCCTGGAGAAGAGAAGGCTCCAGGGAGACCTTATAGCAGCCTGCGAGTATCTGAAAGGGGCCTACAAGAAAGCTGGAGAAGGACTTTTTACAAGTGCATGTGGTGACAGGATGAGGGGTAATGGCTTCAAACTGGAAGAGGGTAGGTTTAGATCAGATGTCAGGCAGAAATTTCTCACTCTGAGGGTGGTGAGGCACTGGAACAGGTTGCCCAGGGAAGTTGTGGATGCCCCATCCCTGGAAGTGTTCAAGGCCAGGCTGGATGGGGCTTTGAGCAACCTGGTCTAGTGTGAGGCATCCTTGCCCACGGCAGGGGGGTTGGAACTAGATGATATTTAAGGTCCCTTCCAACCCAAACCATTCTACGATTCTATGAAACAAGAAACAGCAGCAGAAAATTACAACATCAACAGCCTCAACAGATAAGAATATCTAGACCAGGTGAACCTAATGAAGAATACCCAGTTAGATCTACCAAAACATACATACAGAACGTAAATATCTCAAGAAGAATTCAGTATTAGCAATCGCACAAGTGGTCTGGGCTAGTTATAGACAAAGAAAGAAAACATGTCAAACACTGTAAAGGAAAAGGGAAATTGCCTAAAGCAAAATGTCAGCATTAAGGGTTCCATAGTTACTGACATGAGAGCAGTAAATTCCAGTGCTTTGCCTCGCTCTGTCTGAAGCATAGGTGCTTTTTTTGCAGCAGCTTGTACAACAGCATATTGAAACGCACCATCCCAAGGGTGCGGCATCACACAAAACTTAATCCAGCATAACTGTGGTTTGCCTCTAAAGGAGCAGTTGTATACTGCCCATCCCACTTCTACCCTCTGGCTGCATGCTTCCACTCCTGCCTTCCTATTGGCTCCAGCAATCAAACAGCTGGAGGGCAAATCAATGTCAGTTTGGCAGTTGGACAGAAAAGTAACTCTCAAATTTGAAAAAAAAGGGTATTTTTCTGCTGGTTCAGTGAGCTGAACTCGCTCACCCTGTAGCCTCACAATGGCTAGAAAGAAGGCACTGAACTTGTCATTTGAAACCACAGTAAGCTTCTTTTTGTGGTTATTTATTGTTTCCAGTGGCCTGAGTCATTCCTGGTGCCTCATCTGAGGCATACAATGTTCTCAAATAAGAACATGAAACCCAACACTCACCCAGCTGGGAGAAGCGAAAAAGTTCATCTTCATTCTCCGTCGTATGGTCCACATTGAGCTGAGTCACCTGCAGCCCATCCACCGTGGACTTGCATAACAGTGCCCGATTAGTACCTGCAGTGGGAGCAGCGAGATGAGGCACTAGATAGCTCTGCCATTGAGAGGGAGAACATATCCAAATGGAAAAGGAACAGGAGCAGGGAATAAAGACAGAAGAGAAGAGAACAGAAAGACTCATGTACTGTCTCATCACAACCTCCAAAAAGTAGACTTGCTAGCAGCATAGCAGGCCTGCTAGGCAGCTCCTTATCCAGGCCTGAACGGGTACCTCACAAAAAAGCTTTCTGTTTCGCAGTGAACTTGCACTATTGCCTCTCAACCCATCTTCCCTCTTTTCTTTGGTCATAGACATTGCATCAGCCAACATCTGCAGTGATAAAGAGCCAGGCTGATTTCAAGTGCTCCTATAAGTAACAAGCATATTCCTCCTTGGCCACAGACCAAAGAAACTGTCCCCCACATTCAAATTTCTTTCACTTCCTAGAAACGCAGCCATCTTCAGAAATACCTAGACTGAGCTGCTGACAAAAAACAACTCACCCACATTGGCGATATAGAGCTTGTTGTTGAGAACAACAGCCACAATAGCCATGGCTCCTCCAGAGATCTCCTGCTCTACAGCCTTCAATCTCTCCACAATCTTCTGGTACTGAGGTGGCAGCTGGTGGTGAGGGACACCCTGTAACCCAAAATGAGAAGGAAGCTTAAACACACAGTCCCACAACACAGAAACCACAGCTGGAATCAAAATTCTATAGAAAGGAGACTCATCTTGGCATGTCTTAGCCTCATGCTAAGACTGTGCAAGACATACAATTATTTGTTCAATCCTAACAAATGACATGGTTCCAATAAGGTTCTGGAGACAACAGTCCAGTTGACCTGAAGAACAGAATCCCCATCTGCCCAGATGCCATGCAAATTCGAGGTCTTGCCTCTTATCTGCATTGTATGGGTTTGTCCTGGAAGACCCACACATGCAGGCTGAACTCCAGTCCATGATGCACTCAGTTCCTTACCAAGATAACCAATGATGGGTCTAAGTAGTACCAGTACGAACAGCGGGAACTCTGAAAAATGGACTATGACGCTTGCTTCACTTCACACAAGCTACCAGAAGAGAACCACAGAGAAATAATTTTCAATTACAGCCTCCCTTGTATCAGACTGACTAATATGCCCAAACCTCATCCAGCAATCTGGAAGATGGGACCTCCAGCAATCTCTGTTCTTAAGGCTACGTTACCTCTGGTAGCTGGGACTGCAGGCTGGCCTTCTCTGCCAAGGCATCATCAATGGATTCCAGGAAACTTCTTTCTACAACGTCAAAAGCCTAAAAAAAGGCCATAAAGAGAAACTAAGCTCTTATCCAATGCCTACAGACTTTTGAGTCTACCCATCTGCACTTCCCTAAAACTGGCTCATAGTGGTTGATCACTGTACATACAGGCATTCAAGGATCGCTGCATCACATGGAAACACAATTATTTTAGCACAACTAGTTAACAGCTTGTAAAAGCAGCCTGCAACTACTCAAAACAGGAGACAAACCCATAAAAACTACATTCAAAGCAATGTCAGAGACCTATCTGATTTTGTGTGTTGATTGTAAGAACCTGTCTATCACTCAAGAAAGCACACTCACAAATCTACCTCCCCACGTTATTTTCCCCCATTCACTCATTGTCATCTCCTTCACAAGCTAACTTGTTCCTACATGTCCAGTGAAGACCAGCTGCAGCTTCCTGGAGAGCTCTCAGCACTGTGCTGACAGAGCCAGGGGGACAGATGGGTTTGAGGCGGGAGTGAAACAAAGCACTACAGCTGCTCAGGATGAGTGCAACTGCAACCATTGGCAGATGTTTCCAAGCCCCACAGAAACCAGATGCTGCTCCTCTGGTGGCAAAAATGTAGGTGGGTAGTGTGAGAAGCAGGAGCTGTTCCCAGCCAAAGCTTCTTTACCTGCAGCAGAACTCGACGCACATCAGCATCACTGTGATCTGCATGTAGCTGGCCCAGCAGCAATTCTGCAGAAAGCCTCTGACCCACGAAGTTGGTGACTCTGTTGCCATCATAGCCATTGAAGACACCATAGAGGTAGCAGTTGTTCTCACTCCTGTGAAAGAGGGCAGAAGCAAAGAGGTCACAGATGTCTGTGAAACACAGACACACGTAACAAGTTCCTCCAGACACCTCCTGCATGCTTGCGCCCCGCCCTCTTCTTCCAAGACCTGTGTGATAAACTAAATACCACTTTTGTCTGCCCTTGTGTTTGCAGGAGTCTGTGTCCCAGGTGCAACCCACTTACCTGAACTTTAACCAGTTATCTTCCAAGGGGTGACCCTCTGTCCCCTTGCCATCTGCACTGTAGGAACGGTTTGGAGCTGAGCCCACCCCAGAGAGATGGCAGGATGGTAAGTCATCTGTCCAGCTGGGCTGCTGTTCCTGGGAGACAGAAAGAGATCACGTAAACCCCAAGCAGCCTAAAGTGAGGCTCTTTGTCCAGTGCAGGTTACAAGTCCATCTCCACTCTCTTCTCAATCCTTCTCCCTTTGCTAACATGTAGTACACCACCCCAGCCAGTAACTTCATAGTCCCTGCTGCACAACCGGATCGCTTACCACTTCCTTTCCCTCTGAAGCTGAGCTCCGGCTGCAGCTGCACCTCCGGCTCTTGCTAACAAGCTGCCAGAAGTGAAGTTCTCACCCGAGTTTTTACAGTGGATACAGCACAGCACAGCGCTAGCTACTTCACTTAGTGGATCAGACCCTCACGCACCCACCCGTGGCATGGCAGCATAGGGCAGGCTCTTGTCCGCCACTGGGCTACGCTCACCCAGGACACAGGGACTGAGGCCCCGTCGCTGCCAGCAATGGGGGCAGCGTCCCCGGGGCCGCCACCTGCCTGCCACCCACTCCCCGTACACACACACACACACACCCCCCCCGCAGCCTGCAAAGGCCCGCTGCCCTCTCACGCAGCGGGGCACCCCCCAGCCCGCAGCACAGCCCCCCACACCAGCCACCTGCCGCCCCCTCCCACTCCCACAGCGCCGCAGAGCGCCAGGCCAGCCCAGGGGTGGCGACCGATGGCCACGCAGGGCAACCCTCCCGCCAGGCTGGGACCCGCTGCCCTCAGGCAGCACAGGAGGCAGAGGGGTGGGGGGGGAGCTGCAACCCACCTCCCCACTGAGGCGGGACGCTCCTCGCTGGGCCTCCCCCTTCCCACACGGCACTGCGGGGGGCGGACGAGGGGGCGGCCCAGGTCCCCCCCTCGCACCCACCTGGGGGGGTGCGTGTGCATGGAGAGGGGGAAGATGCCACTCACACTCTGCAGCAGACTCCTCCTCTGCGCCGCCATCTTACAGCAGGAGCGACCTCCTCCCTCCCGCCCCGCCCCGCCCTTTGTCCGCCAGAGCAGTCGAGTCCGGCGGGTAGAGCGGCCGCTTCGCAACATGGGCCAATGGCGAGAGCGGCGGGGCGGGCTCGAGCGCGGGCACACGCACCGCCACCCCCCAAGCTCCGCCCCCCGCGCTGAGGTGGGCCGGGGCCGGCCTTTCAGGGGTGGCTTCGCTTCTCAATAAAGTGGGGTGGTTTTTTGTTTCCAAGCTTTGAAGCCGCCGTGCCGTCTCGGCTTTGAGGGCGCTTGAGAGCGTGGCCTGAGCGGTGCTGCGGGACCCTCTGGGGCTCCCGACAGGATAAGCTGGAGAAGCGCGCGCCCCCCCTGCGGGCCTAGTGGTTCCCGAGAGGCGGCGGCGGTGGCGCCCCTGCGTGGTGCCTGCCCTTGTGGCCGGAGGAGGGAGAGTGGTCAGCTCGCCTCCGTGAGAAGTCCCACGGAAGTGAAATATTTTAACATTTCCCTGTTGCTACCCCTTCTTCTTGCCTAGGGGGCATGGAGGCATCTCAGGTTCTTTCCCTGAGGCCTTCAGTCGTGACAGAAAGCGGCACCTTTCAGCCACCACTGCAAGTGCGGGGGGAGGGAAGGGTGGTAAGGTCGTGAGGATCTTGAGAAATGGGGTTGCCTTGGATACTGAAGGGTATCTGGTGTTGAAATGTTTTTCTGAGCGCCGTGTCATGTTCTGTGCAGCCTCTAGGGAAGACTGAGCCCAGGGAAGCCCAAGATACCAGTAGTCGGCTGCACTGCTGCTCCGTAGGCACCACAAGAGGTGTCCATTTGTCTCAGCTTGGGGTCTGTCTCCTGCCGAGGTGATCCACAGCCCTTTCCCACCTTCTTTTGCAGGCAATAACAAGGACATGGTGGGACCGTGCCCTCAGGCCAGCAATGGGAAGGTCTCTAGAGCAGCTGCGAGTGGTTCTCAATACCCACCGCAGTTTGGAGCAGTCCTTGGTAGTCTCAAATCGGGCATAACAGTAAAATCACTTGTGTGCCTGCCTGACTGGTACAGACAAAACCAGACATCGCTGGCTTTCCTCCTTAAGAACCTTTTTATGTTGAGGTAGGCTGTTCCAGAAGGGACAGCTTCCATTGACCCAGCTCAGCTGGAGCAGGAGGGAAGAGACAAGAATCATTCCCACCACTTTCTTAACATAAGTCAGCGGAAGAGCCCTCCAAGTGCTTGAGTGACACATCTTGAAGTGACTGATGGCTGGCAGACAGGCTGTGGCAGCAGGGGGCTTGGGGAAGAGCACATTTCCCTGTGTAAATTGAGGCTGAAGGGATTCCAACATGAGAGAAGTGCAGTTCCAGTCGTGTAGCACTGTGATTGTGGTGAGGGTGGGAGTGTTAAGTAGTCTTTGACTTACAGCAGTGGCTTGATACTCTTTTAATGACATCTTTGTGGCAAATATATTAGATTCAGATGCACTTCAGAAATAATTGCCAGATAATTAACCTCATTCTATGGAATGATGGTTTTTGCTGCAGGGGATCCTGCTGGAGGATTCCAGCTCCCTTTCCTGAAAATCCTTTGTCTGTTGTTTTCTTACATCTCTTTCTTCCAAATATACAAAGATTACAGATCCTTCCCCTACATGCAAGGCTCACAAATATTCAAGCAGACTTAGGTACACGGGCAGAATTACTTTTTTAAAGGTTATTTTGGCCAAAGATAGAAGAAAATGCTAAATTTAGAATCTCGGTCTACAAACAAGTTTCCACAGATTTTGCTTTATGTATAAGCTTGGTCTCACTGATGACATTTGGAATATTCCTGTGGGTAAAGCTGTGTGTACAAATAATTATAGGAATGAGGCTTCAGTCGGCATTAAAATTAAAAGTAGGATGGACATATTTAGTACTGATAAAGATTTGTTTTCTTACCAGGATCAAGAAGAATGTCTGGTGCCGCAGAAATCTGTGTAGAACAGCACTGTCCGTGTCATTAAAAAGCAACAGGCGAGTTTCTCTGCTTTAAAACACGATGTCACTTTTTCAGCATTGCAGCAGAAGCTTATGCTTATTTAATGACATTCAAGGTTGCAGTCATGCACCTTGATGAGCACAGGCAGACCCTGTCCTTGCTCAGAGCGCGAGGCTTTGGGTGTGCTCGGAGACTGGCAGCATGTATCGCATTGCAGGACTGGGAATGTAGGAGTCATTTCTGTTGTCTTACATCCTTAAGTGAGTCCTTTTGAGACTAACAAGAGCAGAGTCTGTGTGTGGGTGTGACAGGGCAGAATACGATCTCAGTGCAGGAGCAAAACAACTTTCCTAAAGATACGAGACAGAAAAGCTACCACTTTCCTTGTTTGTGCAATGACTAGTCACCTCTTCCAGTTAAAGATGTGCCCTGTTCCTAATTTGAATGTCTGGCTTCAGCTCGTAGTCACTAATCATTGTCATTCTGGTTTATTTTTTTCCTGCCTGTTTGGGCTGGAACACAGACCTGGTGCGAAACTTTTTTTTCTTTGTGAAAATAATTGTGCCAGATTCTGTCTGGATAGTCCTGTGGTTTTGTCACTGACACTCCAGCCTAACCTTGAGCGAGGCAATTAAATACTTGGTCTGCAAAAAGTGAATAGCAAGATTTACGAAACGAGGCTGCTTGCAGTGCTAAATGAATATTTATCCAGCATTTTGTAGCCCTCCAAAGGAAAGTGCTACTGAAGCTTGTGTGCTGCTTCATGAATATCTGCTCACAGACACCAATAGCTTTATGCAGCACTTGCAAGATGAAATACTGCACCAACAGAGATTTTGTTGATCAAGCTTTTTTTTTTTTTCTTTTGTTTTATTTATGCTTCTTACCTTCAGCAAATCCTCTCAGAAATTACCATGCTGTATTCTCATGCAGCCAAAATCTCCCTGAGAATGCAGGATGTCGGTCTCTGCACCACATCATCCATGCACCAATAAATGAATTATATGATTCAGTGACTACCAGATCTACAGCTCCCTCTCTTATGTTTAACTCCCATATTTCTCATTTCTCCCTCTCTCCCTCCCTCTGCCTCTTTGTATGTTTATTGTTTCTTATTGCTTCTGTGTCCCCAGTGCTACAGGTTATACACACAGTATTTCTGGTGCCAGTCTGTACTGCTGCCTTCCTGCTTTTACTAATGTTTTTTTTCTGTAGAAAAAGAAGCAGCACGGTCGCTCTGCTGGGCCCCTGCATAAAAGATGAACAGCATGATTGAACAACGTGCCGTGGGGAGCAGGGAGCACAGGGCTGTCGTAGGCACTCGGAAACCATACAGAATGGGAAGCAATTACGGGATCGCCGACATCATTTAGTTTCTCTCTACCGATCATGTGTGAAATATATTTAGCGAGATTTTTTTTCTGCCTTGTTTTGCTGATGATGAAGGCTGGGGCTGGAAAGGAAAGTCACGGTTTTTGGCAAGGCTCGCAGGAGGTGACACGGAAAAAAGAAGGGTCTCGGGGTCTGTGACAGAGCCAGCTTGCCACGCTCGCCCTGCCCCTACCAGAGACCATTACAGAAGGGGATGGTGGAGGGGGCGGCATTGCAAGCCCTCATGAAGCTCCACCCCGAGCTCTCCCCAGCTGCCTCTACCGCATCCTCGCTCCTCTGCAGGCCGCTATTTCCAGGCAGGCTGGAAAGGCAAAGAAATAGAGATGGAGCAGTAGAGAGAACAACCGTTAAGGAAAGAGAGCTGGAAACAGCAGCTTCCTTCCCCCAGGACCCTCCAGAGAGTTGGAGAGTCAATGTGGAGAGCTGATCTCCCCCAGGAGTGAGCCAGGTATCGCTGCAAAAGAGAGTTTGTATAGACCTTTAGGCCAGTTGGGCTTTTAAGGGAGGGCAATGGGGTTGTTTCAGATGTGCCAAAGCATCTGGTTTTGTTGAATTTTGTGATACACTAAACAAAGTCTCAACTCCTGGGATTATGTGAACATTTTTTAAAAAAACAACTTTATAATAGAATTATGTTTCTAGATGTCATGGCTGCAGGGAGAAGCCTCAAAACATGACTCCTAAGAGCTCGAAATACCAGAAAGCAAAATTAAAAGTGATTTGAAATTATTAGAAGAAACAAACTGCTAATGTTGGAGTCTTACTAATCTTAAATGCTTGCATTTGGCAACATTTTGTCTCACCAGTTTTTAACTCCACGTGTTGCCAACACAGACATTTGCCGTTCTGTGGGCTTGATACCTCTACAACACTTCCACCCCAAAAGCTGGGACTGTAGGAAGGGTCTTTGTCCAAACAAAGACTAATCAAGGCACAAGATGGGTCTGTCGACACGTTTGCGTATAATCTGACATGAAGCTACAGCACGTGTGTGCTTGGTTGTGTCCCCAGGAGGGGAGACAGCTTGGAGGACTGGGCAGACCCTGCTCAGCACCATGTGCCTCTGCTCACTGTCCTGCAGCTGCACAGGGGTTGGGAAAGGTGATACTTGTGTACCTGGGTGACAGGCTCGTTAGAAGGGGAGGAGAAGAAAGCTTTATCCAAGCGTTGGCATGGGATGGGATTTTGAATTTTATTTTTATTGCAGAGCCCGTTGAAATGAGATCCTTTTAGAGGGTGGGCTATCAATTGCTGACACCCACTGTTGGCAGTGTCCTCAGAGCTCCCGTTTCCCGTATTTGATTGTGTTTTGAAGATGCGTACTGTGCTAGACACCCGAGCACCGGTCACACACCGGTGAACAGAGGTAAAGACACTTCAAAGTAATAAACAGATCTGCTTCCCTGGGTGTGGAAATACTGGTGTTTATTTTCATGTAGGTTTGTACCCTATATTCCTCTGTGTCCCACATCCACACCTCCTGTGGCCATATCCCTTTGACAATGAGTCCACTTCTAATATGGCATGTCCAGCTCCTTCTCCTGTTTTCTGGTTGATTAGGTAGGAGACACTTGATGGTGTGTGTGATTTGAAACTGAGACCAAGCAAAAAAAGCAACCATTACCTCCCCCTGAAATGTGCATCTCAATAAGGGCAGTTCTTTAGGTCTCTCTCCTCCATTCAAGCCATCCATTGTCACTAAACTGGCTGGCCATCCGTGCAGGAGCACAGGAGCCGTGCTCTCCTAGCAAACCCATCTGAAAAAAGCTGTCCCTCCCCAAAGAAGAAAATCCAGACCATTTTTTTTTCCTCCATATAGTTTGGTTATTTTGAACGTCATAACTTTATTGAGACACCAGTAGTTACCACCTTCACTTTGTTAACCACAAATATATAGGACATTGTAAACACAGGTGCCGAGGTGGCGGGGTTTGCTGTAGTTGGATTTCGGAACGGATGGGGGCGAGGGACGGAGGGGGAGGAGGGGTAAAGGGACACTCGGGCTTAGACAAGACCACTCAGGGGATCCTGTATGTGGCAGGCCATCCATGAGTCATCGTATATACGTATATATGTATAGCTTTATATTATACATCTTTTTAAATATATATATAATATATATACTATACACAGGCAGTAATGTGGCAGGGGAAGGGGCAGGGCAGCCCAGGTGGTGTTGCAGATGCCACGCAGGCAGCAGGGAGTTGTCTGGATGGATGGTTTGGTCTGGCTGCGTGAGGTGGCCTCGCTGGGCTCCTTGCCTTGTACCTGACCTGCTCTGGGGACCGGAGCCGAGACTCCTGTGGGAACCACCCCGCAACGCTGCCTTCCCGGGTCCTCCTAAGTGCTCACCAAGGTGCAGGGACTAAGATCTGTCCTCCCCTGAGGGAACTGCCAGGAATAACGTGGTGGGGGGAAGGGGGTGTGATGAGGTGATGAACAGCCTGGTGGGGACGTGGGTGAGCTGGGGACAGGGTCGTGTCAGGAGGCTGAAGCCCCAGGTGGAACTGGGGCAAAGTTTCATCATCCCTTTGCCCTTCACAGCCCCCGCTTCCACAAAACAGCCCCTTACTTGGGGGCTTCATAAGATAAGAAGACACGAAGGCGCCATTGCTCCCAACAGGGGATGTGTAATCCCTCTGTAATCCGGACAAATGGCAGAGGGGGAAGAAAGCCGCCTTATCGTTTTGCTTATACAGCCTTCCCTCTGATCTCCTAATCCCTGGAGTGGGGCTGATCTCACCCACGTTTAGGATCTAAAAGAGATGTCTTCCAGCCAGCTGCTCAGGTCTTGTCTATGATCACCAGAAACAGGCAGCACCTTATCAGAAGTGCCTAAGATAAGATAACCAACCCTTTGGGTAGGTCTGTATCTCTCATCAGCTTCAGAACCACCTAAACGACACTGGAAATTGCATTTGAAAGAGTGACATCCAAACAAGGAGAGCCCCACTCCCAGGCCTGTCACCACCAACCCTCCACTGCAAAGGCTGAAAGCGTGTCAACCCAAGGGAGAGTATGTCTTCTCCCATGAGCAAAAGCAAGAAGCTGCCTGAATATCCACTGTTTGTAGTGTCCCCTGCCACACCAATGCCTTTCCGACAACACAAAGCAAGGATGAAAAGGACAGAGATGGGCAGTAACGCAGGACGAAGCCACCTGGCTCACGTCTCCCTGAAGTGCTGGCTCTGAGGGGGAGGCTCATTCCTACCTCAAACCCACCAGAGCCCATCAGCTGGTTACATGAAGGAAGCAGGCCAAAGAGGATAAAGGAAAGCTTGCTCATTCGTCAGCCCCAAATGGTGTTTGGCCATCTATGTAACTGATGGGAGAAGAGGCATGTAAGATGCTCCTGTGCTACACCCCAAAACAGAGCCCCAGGTAGGCCCCCCAGGTCTGGTCCATACCTCTCCTCACGCGCCCGGTCCCTCACCCCCTCACTGAGGAGAGGAAACAGGTCATGGGCAGTTCTTCCCAAAAAGTACAACACATTTTTGTGCTGAGGGCTGGTTATTTATAGCCTCCTCCTCCTCTTGGTTCCCCCACCCACCCAAAACAAAAGCATGAAGGATGACGCAGATGAGTCTGGGTGAGTACAACTAGTTTTTCTCTTCCTCCACCTCGTTATTCATTCTTTCCTCTCCCCTGGTGGGAGAGATGGACTGGAGGGAGCTACCCCCACAGCCGCAGTCATAACGAACCCCTCTCAATAAAGTAACCCCCTCCCAAGCCTAAATATTAGGCTGAGCCCACAGAAAAAGAAGCCCGAGGGACTTCCCTCCAAAAAATACCCCTCCTATTTACAGTATTGCTTTCGCTCGCAGCCACGGAGCAAGGGATGTGTGCCCAGCCCCTCCTGGTGCCTCCACGGGGACAGCTAGTCCCCCTCTCCCGTCCTCACCAGTGGGTAACCACCAGCAAGGCGGAGCAAACCATGGGGGGGACAAGCCATGAGGACAGCCACCAGCAGCACAAGCCTGCTGGCAGGAGCAGGTAGAAATGGCACCTATATACAGCGGAGAACAACTGCCCCTCTTCCCTCTTGGGGCCTGCAGCTCTACAGTTTCTACCCCTTCCCTATTGTTGTGGGGCAGCTGGAGAGGAGTTGTGCTGGGAGGAGGGGAAGGACTGGTAACCTCGGCGTCCTCCAGATGGGATGTTCCCACAACCACAGGCCAGACCTGCGTCCCATGCTCCCAACTCCCTAAGAGTGCTACGTGGAATAGGCTGGACTCTCAGGGGCGGCACCTACGGATTTCAGATCTGCTCCTGATCTCTGCTACTGGGGTCAGCGTTGCATGGAGCAGGGTGGCTGCCTGGGGGATGGAGCTCCTCACTGCCGCGAGGTGTACCCCACTTCTTGTGCTCTGAGAGATGTCTGTGCTGGGGACAATTGTCCAGGCAGCTATTGCTGAATTGTTTCCCTTTAGGGACTGTCTTCATACACAGACCTTGCTTCTTTCCTGGAATAAAGAGTGTGCTTCCACATCTGTGTCTTTACTTGGAGCAAAATCATGAGGAGCTTGGAATGATGTCCATACGAGTGTCTGAGAGTCACTACTGCCACCTAGGCGAGGCTTTAAAGACAGCCAGGATCTGAGATGGTGCAGAAGACGCGCTAAGGTATAGTCTACATAAAGTACAGTAAGCCGAGTTTTCAGAGAGCTCAGTCTGGCCGCAGCCAGGTCTCTGTGCATCAAGACCTCCTCCCCATCTGAGTGGAAGGCAAAGCGCAGCTGCGCGAGGCAGGACCCTTCCCCGCTTGGCAGACGCACGCTGGCCATCCCCGCAGCGCCATTCATTCCAGGGGGAGTCCTGCTGCATTCCTGTGTGCTACAAAGATGGTGTCAGCAAGAGGCTTTGCAATGCGGTAGCAGAGGAACAGAGGAGCGTTCAGCAGGACCTGAGGAGTGAAACTGGCTTTCTTCTTCTCCTCCTCCTGCCCAGGGTGAAATGGCAAAGTTCTCCTGTCCCCCTCAAACCAGCCCAGCTGGGAACAAGGGCTCTCAAGGCCCCCTGGAAGCCCACTTCCTCCATCTTTCCTCCCACAGGGACTGCGCCTGAGGGCCAGGGACTGGGCATGACTCCCCTCCTGCCTCACCAAACACTGGTCTGAGAAAAGTGGTGAGCAGGACATACAGGCGAGGGGAACCACCTCCGTCTCAATCCAAGAGGGCTGGGGAAGCTCTCGTGGCACTGCCCCTCTGCTCTGCCAAGTCTCTTGCTGTAACCTACAGACATGCCTGTGGTTTTTGATTGTGCCTGCAAATCTTCCCCCCTCCCCTCCCATTTTATCTCTTTGTGCTCCCACCCCAATACCACTTCTTCCCAAACCCTCTAAAAATAAAGCACCCCTCCCTTACTAGCGTGTGGCAGAGAAAGCTCCCCTGTCTTTGCATGGGAAATGCCATTCCCACTCCCATCCAGCCCCCCCCTCCACCCTGGCACGCCTGCATGCTGACCCCCAACACCGTCCCCCTCCCTGAGCCACCAGCCCTTCCAGCCCAGTTCGGATGCTCCCACGTCTACTCCAGCCTTTAGTGACACCGTCTCTTCTAGGAGCGTCCCTGGTCCCTCTCACTCCTTCCTTTCTGCCTCCAGCACCCTATCCCCTGCCCTGCTGGTGCCATCGCCCCTCTCCTGCCCTCTGGCCAGACTGCCCTCTGCAGCAAGGCAGGAGGGAGAGGAGGGAACGGGGGGGACCTTCCTCTCACAACGCAGTGACATATTTCAGAAGAATTTGGTTCTGGCAGGTAGTTTTGGGAGAGAGGAGAAGGAAGAGGTGATGGGGAAACCTTTTTTTTTCTCTTTTTTTTTTTTTTCCTTTTTTAAAAACGATAAATAAAAACAGATGACCCAGAAGGCTGGAGCATAGCTGAGAGCCACCTCTTGTGCCACGCACGTGTCTGGTTTGTGCCTTGGCTTTCTGCCGGCAGGGGGAAAGGGGGCAGAAGGGAAAGGGGAAGGGAAAGGGGCATCGGTGGCTCAGTAGTTCTGCGTTTGGTACCCCTGTGTCTCGGTGTCGAAAGCATCTGCCGGAGGGGGCTGCTGGTATGTCCCCACCGCGTCTGTAGCATCCTCCTCGTTCGTGTAGGGAGCATAAGGCATGCCGGAGTCCTGGCTTGGGTCCATGTAGTCCTGGGAGAAGAGGGCCGAATCGGCACCCAGCCGGAAACGCTGATACGCCAGGAATGCCTGGCCCACCTTTAAGGGAGGAGGTGGAGGGAAGAGATGGGACGCAGAGAGGGGAGGGGAGAAAGAGAGTGGGAATGTACCGAGAAAGAGAAACAAACAAAAGTGGGGTTAGTAGCGGTTACGGATTAGTGTGCGAGGCCCGCCTGGCAGACCGCCGGTGAAACACCCCCGAGAGCATGGGGGTTCAGGCTGCCCCACAGGAAGCACGAGCCGACTGGGAGAGAGGAAGGCTGGGCAGGGATGGCTGCGAGTCCAGCTGGCTGCGTGCAGCCTGCCGGGGCTCCCCGCTGTCTCTGGGGTGTGCTGGGCACCTCCTGCCCACTGGTGGGGTTTCACCGACGTGGCACAGGTCTCAGAGGCTCATGTGGTTATCCCATTCAGCCCCTCCTGCCCCTGGGGAAGGCAACCTGCCTCAGCAACACCACAGAAGGTTCGTCTGCTGGGCTGGGCTGGATGTACGCAGCCGTTTTGCCCGCAGAGGCCAGGAAAGAGAGCAGGATTTGACCTGGAGTAGTGAGGCGGTGGTCACCCCCCTGTAACCCTTTCACTGGCCAACATCCACACGGTGCAGCACAGACCTTGGGAAGGAGCAGCAGGAGGCAAGGCGGCTGCTTCCCAGACCAGGGGATGGTTAGGAAGCGTACTGCTGACTCCTGCCCCAGGCACTGCAGGCAGGACACCCTTTGGTGGACTGAGGGAGCCCAGGCACGGAGTTCAGAATCGCAGACCCCAGCAGGCATGGCTCGTTGTCCCAGAGCATTCCCAACAGAGGTAAGCAGTCTAGCAGGTGATGGGGGGAGAGGTTTTTGGGGAATGAGGGCTGGGAGGAAGTGGAGGAGATAAAATGGTGGGGGCAGAGGGCATCTCCTGACTGAAGTATTAGGTCTGAACAGTCATCAAAAGAAAGGCACAGCGGTGTTACGCAGCATTAGTTAGGGTGCGGGTGAAGGAGAGAAGGGAGCAGAGGAGGAGGAGAAGAAATTGCCAGTTCCAACTTCCCAGAGGGAGATCTCCCATTCAGTGGACAATCCCACTCCACTTCAGTGGCCCATGTCTTCCCCCCCCCCACCCCGTGCCCTGCAGTGACCACACACCCATGATCGGGGCGTTGGAACCGTCTCTGCTCAGTAACCTCCTCCAGCTGCATCTCTCCGCCCCTTCCCCCAAATTCCCGCACCAGTGAGGGGCATTAAGGCAGCAAGGATGGGGAGTTAGGGAACAGGGTGTTGTATTCTTCCTGAAAAGTAATGTCTCTGAGTCTCCGGAAAGCCAGAAATGTGAGGAAGCCCTGTGAGGAGAGAGAGGGGTGTGGGGAGGAGAATCAGTAAGGAAGAGCAAACCGGAGCATTTGATTGAAATAAAAAAACCTGAGGAACTTGGGGAAGAGATGCCTATTTAGCCACTTGCAAGCTCATGCATCAGGGAGGACCACTGCAGGTGGTGGCACCTCAAAAAGGGTCCTGAGGGACCTCTTGCAAAAGCCTTGCTCCTTGTCACACTTGCTGCTGGAGCTTGTAAGGGGCTTTTGGCAGCACTGCAGTGCAGGACACAGCTAGCGGGGGACACACACACGCTGCTGTCCCTTGCCCCAGCTTGGTGTCACCCTGGCGAGGGTGCTGACTGCACAACTCCTTGCAGCCCCCCTTCCTCTCTGACAGCTTCGTGGTCTCACAGCACCCTTCCTGCGCAGCCTCTGCCCAACGTTAAGGCCCATAGCGGGAGGAGAAGATAAAGCCACAAAGACTTATGCATGGAGACTGGCCTAAAATGCTTTCCTGCTTGGTACTATCCTGTCGCTTCAGACAAAAATCACTTGGGCTTGGTGCTTTCAGAGATGGGAGGAAATCATGGGGGATATTTATATTGCACACCACAGTTTTTCCAGGAAACTAGCAATAAAGAACTGCTGGGGAAAGGACAGTCTTAGGAGACAGCACCATGACCTTCCTAAGAGGCGAGAACCAGTGAGGCAGTGCTGCAGTCATGGGTACAGAGGGAGAGCCCAGAGGGACACGGATCGATCACCGCCTCTTGTGGCCACTGATGACATTTCATGTGATGGGAACAAAGCAGGGAGGGAGATGGGTGCAGCCCCTGGCCTGCAGCTCCCTTCTCTGCTCAGCATCTGTGAGCTGAAAATGCTGGTAAAGTCCTCTGATGGACAGGGAAAGTGATGCTTGGAGAGCTGGCTTGTCCATATTAGAGGTTTGTCAAGGATGCTTCTTACTGGAATATGGGACCGTCTTTCCCATTGTGCTTGCTAATGCTCTAGCACCTTCTTCATTGTAGGTTTTTGAGTCCTTGTTTCCCAAGTTTACCTCCTAACCATCCCCCTTCCTGCTTTTCCTTCTCAGAACCCATGTGAACTGAGATCTCAGAGAGAATCACTCTTAGCCAGTCACCTTCCATTCCCCACAAGCTAATACAGTGCAGAGGACATTTGAACCAACATCACGGCTGCTGTACTCACCCAGGTGAAGATCGAGAAGAACGAGAATGTGATGGCTGCTCGGGCTGCATCCCCTCCCTCATTCATTGGGTTGTCCTCTTCTTTTGAAGCTTGCCACTGGTTGGTCAGAAAGCAGAAGCCAACGAACCAGAGGAATGCCCAAAAGGCTGGGATTAGACCACCACCAGCATGCCAAAAGGGAAGGGGAGAGACATCGAGAAGGTATGTGTGAACAGAACATAATAACATCATGTTTTTCTGGAAACTTCAACCCTACGAGACCCACCAGTGTGTTACAGACTGGGCCAAACTCTGACTGCACAGCCTGTCTAAGCCCAAGCGAGCTGGCAGGCTTGCTGACAGCTAAATTGTCAAGGTGACGGTAGGTGTCTGCAGAAAGTACCTCAGGAGAGTTCATTTGCTTGTGTTTGATCACAGGACTTGCATTTGGCCTTGTGAGGGAGTCTGAAGGGCTTCCAGCGCAGAAGGAATCACCTGGGCTCTCTGAAACAGGCACTACTTTGCAACCCTGCCCTGCAAGGACAAGCGAAGAGCAATTCCTTCCAAGGGAAGCAGCCAGCCTGCAGTTGCACAGAGACTGACTTTTGCTCAGGACAGCACAGGCTAAGGGACTCACACCAAGGAAAAGTGCCGAAGGATCATTAACACGCTGCAGCCCTGGGAAAGGGGTGAAGGTAGGGGGAGCCCTGAATCCAGACCAGCAGCTGGTGGGGAGGAGAGGGACTCACCGTCTCTCCCAGGTGCTGCCAGATACCCAGCAGCGAGGGAAACGGGGGTTCCTAAGTGGCAGCAAAACAGGGCTCAGTCCTTCCCCTTCTTGTTAGCTGTACACAGGACTGCTAGGCAAGGGGTTAACCATGAACAAACTTGCAAGCCAGATGCCCTAAACAAGTACAGGTGCTGCACCCGATCCTGCCCTTGCTCCACTCGTGGCTCCTTTGACAAACCGTGAGGGGACCCTGAGGTGGAGAAGTTTGCCTGTGTGGCCGGAGTAAGGCAGGAGAGTGACTCAGGATCACAGCATGATAGCAAAGTGCCTCCTCATGATGCTGCTGACTGGCGTTACGCATCCACATACACACGCACCATCACTCTGTCTGTCACTTCAGCACACTGCTGGCGACGGAGAGGTCTGACTTAGACCTCTAAGTCAGAATATTATAAGTTAGAATAAGCCTCAGGGCTGGATGAGGTCCTGCACAGCTATTCATGTGGGGAACGCCAGGTAACCTAGGAGGACTGGTTTAGTCAGCCTGCAGGAAACCCTCAATGTGTTTTTATGTTAACATAGATAGGGTTCAATCACCTGGAGCTCAAAAAGAATGAAGTAGCATCTCCAGAGGCATCAACACTTGGCCTGAGCAAGCACAAGCATGCAGGGAGGCAAGACCTGTTGATCCTAACGGGCTCCCTGAGCTACACCTATGGAGAACAGCAGAGGCATCAGCCAGATTGGCTGAGGAGAAAGGGAAAGAAGAGGAGAGAGAGAGAGACTAGAGTAAGGAACCCAAAGACCTCCCTTCTAGCAGGGACTTGGCCTGCAAGGTGGCAGAGCTCCCTCCCTTTCCCTTGCTCACCCGAAACTCCAATGTCGGAGAGCACTGCCTTCTTGCGGTCCTTGACGCTGCTGATCTGTGGGAAGTAGGCATCCAGAGCCAGGTAAAGAAGGCAGCTGAGGAAGGCGAGGACACCCACGGTAATGCCATAGTTGCAGGCATTGCGATTGCGGTTGAAAATGCAGTGCTCTTGTGTCTCATCCAGGCGATTCACGTACCCTTCATTGACAATGGAGCCAAACACCACGATGGAGAACACCTGGTGGGGAGGGAGACAGGAGACACGTCAGAGCAAGCCCCACCTCTCTGGACCAGCACAAAGGAGCAGCAGCCTGCAGGGGACAGACACCCTTCCCAGACACCCCTCTGCTCTGCTGAGCTCCTGTCCCACTGCCTTGCCTGGGCTGTAGCCACAGGGAATTTACTGGGGACGTGGTCTCATTTTATTTCTGAGGATTAACTTAAAATAGGACACTTTTAGATTGAGCCTTTTTATCCATCCATCTGATCTAAGGCGATGTAAAGCAGTTGCAGTCTGGAGTAAGGGTGGCTTCCCACAGACTCTGAGGGAGGCGACCGGGAGTGTAAATTGGGATATGCTTTTGGTGCTCATGCCTGCGTACAAGGGCTCCAAGTAGTGGAAATCCTCTTAGTCTGCACTTATTTTCCCACCCACTCCTTTCCCTTCTAGGAATTCATTGTTCCTACCACGCATTTGTTCACTAATTTTATCTATCCAGCTACTACGCTCTTTTCCCCATCCACCCTCCCACACTCCACAGCCCTGTTTGCTCTGCAGCTCCGTTCTGCCGGACTACCATTCTCCCCATCTCCCTGCACGTCACACACCTCTCTCCACCAGTTTTCCATCAGTCCAGCCCATGACACCACCCATCCTTCTGCCCACCCACCCATGCGCCAACATTCTCCAACCTTCCCCATGGATTTCACAGGCCAAACATCCCCCCTTCAGGTTCACCTGGCAGGGCCACCATAAGTCCTCCTTACTAGTCACCGCCACTGCCGCTGCATGTTATTTTACATCAGGTAGAATTAAGGGTGAGTCCAGGTATAAATGCCATAATCCGCAGTTGCTGGTCTAATCTTTGCTCACGGGCTTAGCCTTCATCACCTGCCACAAGGCTGTCCCTCTTTGACACAGCAGGTTCACCAAAGCAGAGAACTATTTACAGCTGCCCCAGACCTGCATCTCAAATAAACATCTTATCCTCACAGCCACAGGAGAAAGAGGGGAAGATGAAGGCACCGGGTACAAATTTTTCTTTGCAGAGCATTTTCAGTCCCTCAGTGGGATCAGCCAGTCTGCAGGCTGCCTGCAAGGGCCCCAGGCAGATGGGAAATGGGACTTCAAGCATGGGGTGAACATGCATACGATGTGCACTAGGACATCACCGGGACACTCTGCTAGCCTGGGAGTTGCCTGCGCAACAGGAGCCTGGCACTCTTGGAACAACCACCCAATCCCCGAGGAGAAGCAGCACACAAGAAGATGAGGTGGCCAAGTCCCCTGTGGGGAGTGGAGGTAGACCAAGGGTTTGCTGGGTCAGAAGTACCCCTTACTTAAGTACCACTTAACACAACCAAGCACCAGAAGAGGACATGGCAGACAACCAAGAAAGAAGAGAAGCAGCTTTGTAAGCGTAGGGAAAATCGACTGTTGATTAATGCCAACCCAATACACCGTCTATCATTGGTGGGATTGGATACCTGAGATCCACAGCAGAGACCTCTGCTGTTTGACCTATGGCATCAAGAACCAGAGGAAGAACCTTACAGTCCCCAACAGCCCTTGGGGCAGATACTCAATGCTGACCACACTTCAGGCACCAAACTCTAGCAAGTATCCACTGACACCAATATTATTTTTTCACTTCAAGGCTCATAATTGGGTCACAATTGGGTTGCTGAAATTGGGGGTATTTTTGACACACTAGAGCAAACTGAAAAAGCTGGAAGCTGGTGCTCCTAAGCGTGGGGGCTGTATGGGTTCTCTGAAAGTTCACAGAGCTTTTCAAGCTTGGAAGTAAAACAACTCAGTTCTCCACCTTCTCCTTCTTCTTGAAAATCGAGACTTATAATACTTTGCAGAAATTGCCCGTGATAATTAAATAAAAACCTCTTCTGCCTGGTCTTCAAAATTTCAGCCTGAATGGTTTAGAAAGCAGCAAAATTGCACACAATCACAGCCAGGCTCTTTCAGTGGGACGTCTTGCACACCTTCACAAGTCTGGGCTGACAGGTCTGCCTAGGACCATTGGCAGTAACACCACGCTCCTCTAACCTGAGGGGCAGCTGACAGACTCCTGTAGTGACATCCAGTGTCAGGCTGTGGCCAGTGCCGATGCTGCCATCTGGAGTAGCAACCTACCTATATTGGGATTACAAAGTGGGTGCCCCATTTCCACAGCAATAAACAGAAAGTGTATCTCTTTGGAAGATGAGAAACAGCCTCAAAAGTGGCATGGTCTGCTGTTCAGTTTTGGCTTAAGGCTCAAAACCGGCAAAATGTTGATTCCCTGAGTCAGGTCAGTCCTTGAAATGAGCTGTATTGCGAGTCTCTGCTTACTCATTTGGGATGAATGGACTTCTCTGATGGCCTCTCCCCAGAGACACCTCTGTTTACTGTGCTCATATCCTGATACACATCTTCCCTCTGCTCTTACCTTTGGGTTTGTTGCTGGCTTCGGAGAGCTCTCATCTGCGAGTGAAAGAAGCAGAATAATTCCTTTTTGGATCTGCTTTTTCATACCTTTTTATGCTGGCACATTGTAAAGACACAGGTCAGAGTCACGAGACCAGACGGACATCTCCCTCTCCCTAATTTTCAAAGCAGAGGTGGCATTCCTAACTTCCTTTCTCCATCTTCAGTCAGCCAAGATGCTGCAAGTTCTCTCCTATGAAGAGAAACCTGTTTGGCAGCCTGGAGGTGCCCAAGGTATGATTTACGGGCAAGGATCTGATTTAAAATTATCCATGGACTCTTCTGGGGAGATTCCACTAGAGGTATTCTCATTTGTGAGCAGAACAAGTCACTGCAGATGCTTATCTTGTGTCCTGAAACAGACACCTCAAAGTACTCTTTGTCCTTAGGAAAGCTTTCTACGGACCAAAGCACAGTAGCTTAAGGGATGTCTCCTCCTCTCCCTGTTTTCCTCACCACTGTTATCAGCTCTGGTCCATGCTCCGCTCCCTGGTACTGCAGAGAGGGATAAGTCAGTGGCAGTGGAGAGAGCCTGGTCCTTTTGCCAGCCTGCCACCACCCGCATGGCACAGAAAAGCTCCGTGAGGATCTGCTGCGCACAGAAACCTTGAGCTGGGCTGGATTCTTGCCAACTGGGCAAGAACGGGCAGGCTCAAACCAGAGGTTTCAGACCGACAGGCAGAACTGGACAGCAGGAGAAGAGGCAATCGCTGCTACCGCCAACAGGCAGTCGTCACCCATTTTATCCCTGTGATGTCTGTACCCAGAAACTGTTGCGACAGGTGCACAGACAAACACTTTTCTAGAAAAAATAATAATTATGAGAGCCCAGATCGTGCAGCCCTCAGGAGAAACTGTTGCGCACTTAATCCATGGCAGCTATTTCTTGTCAGGAAGGGGGCAGGTGGGTGGAAGCTCACTGACGTAGCAAGTCATCTCAGAAAGCGCACATATTTTTTATTTCCTTGACTTCACAATCCGTGCCTGTGCAGAGATGATCCAGGCAGCAGGTGCAGTATGAATGCCGCCTGGATTATAAACAAAGCACCAAGTTTGCAAGGATGAAGCATTTACGGTCCCATTCCCACCACATCTGTAGCACTTCTGAAGAAATGCCAGCTACCAGCAGCACTGGCACAAGCCTCTTGCCCCTCTGCGTTACCGCTGCTTGTTCCTTCTAGCCCTGTTCGGCATAGCAAATCCTCGCTGCACAAAGTCTTGCCTACAGCCACTAATAAAACGGTCCAACATACGCATCCAGCTGCGAGGAGGAGGAGGCAAAGAGAAGATGGCAGGATTCTTCTCCTGACTGAGCACTGAGACACAGGGAAGTGACCTGTCGGAAGGCAGACAGGAGGTGGGCGCAAAGCACTGCATTCCAACACTCCCAAACGCAGCCCATCCTTCCACTCCACGGAGGGAGATCATTAGCCGCTTTCATACGCTCGGCGACAAAACACAGCCATCCATCTCCAGCTTTGTGCACCTCAGCGGCCTCATTTCTTCAGCGAGGCTGTTTAAAGCAGTTAACAGGACTTGAAGTAACTAGATTTTTAGGTTGAGAGGGTTTCCTTAAGCCTCCAAAAGCAACGTTAACTGCGAAGGTGTGTGGCCTGTCAGGAGGTGTGCATAGTAATATATTTGGCTATGCTCAAAGAAAGGGGCAGAAGACAGCACATGGAGAAGATCTGACCAACTCGGTGTTGCTGCTGGGACACGGCTTTTCTCAACTTCACTGCTCCTTAAACGTCACATCCACACAGCCTCTTGCAACAATTTTCCTAGACTTCTGTTTTCATCAAAGAGCTCCGAGACACCAAGCGAAGCCCCAAGCCAGGCACTTTGCAAAGCTGACAGAGACAGAGCAACTTGTCAAAAGACGCAGCAAAATGAACGTAATGCTAAGCAGTGTGGGGAGGAGATGGGAAGGGCTGAGAGTTTCCCTGTCCCGGCTTCTCAAGGGGCTCGTGGCTCGTTACAGGTGCGTGAGGGCTCATTACAGCAAGAATAGTGCAGAACAGGCAAAAAGGTTTCATCCCACTATAAAAGATCTTCTGTTTTTTTTCTCTCACTGAACTGGGGGATCTGATTTTGCCAGAGGCAAAGGTGAGAGATGAATCCTCAGAGGAGAGGCTCTCCAGTGCCTCCCCACCTCCTTGCTGCAGGCTCAGCCCTGCAGAAAGCCAGGCGCAACCTCCTGAGCATCATGTGAGGCTTTCCACCACGCTGCCCATCCCCAGCCCTGCATCAGACGCTCCTGAGCATCATGTGATGGAGCCACAGCACGGCTAGCCTCCGGCAGCGCACTAGGATTTTCCTGCAGCTCATCCCAGCAGTTTGTCACGCTGCCTCCTGACTTCATCCCCGAGATCCCCAGGATGGTCGTAGCGGGGATGAGGCTGAAAAGGGTTTCTGTCGAGCCGCCTGCTTGGGCTTGCTGTGGTGCCCTCCGGTCACAGGCTCTGTCGCACTGCGTGTTGCCTCTCCCTCTCCCAAATCCCCTTTTTATTCTATTAGAGAGAGGAAATAGTTCGGTCACGTAATATTCCTCGTGGGACTTCAAATCAAATCCACCTCAGTCAGAATGAAGCAATAACCTCTTCTGCGTCTGATCTGGTAATGACCAGGAATAAATCTGTTTAAAAAGAAAGCAAGAGCAAGGGAGAGTGCAAACGATAAACTGGCAGAGATGATCTGGCTTTCATTTTCATTCAGCCACTCACAAATGGAGTCTCCGGAAAGCTTTGGAGAGCCCTGCACAGACACGGATTATTATTATCATCATCATTAAATCTACTTGTATTTAGTTCATTTTGAAGGAAACATATGCAGCTTTTGATACACATGGGACTGGCAGCTTGGAAACAGGCAGCCTCTATTTATTCCCTCCAGCAGGCACCACGCAGGCAGTGAACGACTCCTGCCCACGGTCTCCATGGCATGTCTGAGCCCTGTGCGGGTGGTGCTGGAAGGGGCCAGCCTCCCCGTACCTGTTTGTACCCAATTGTCCTGAGCTTGGGAGAATTGGGGAAGATGCTGGGTACACCAGCACCTCCCTCCCAGCTCACCCACCCTGGCCAGCAGCCATGTGGCACCAGCTCCCTAGCCTGGGCTGAGCTGGAGCAGGTGATGGAGGGGAGAAAGGCTCTGCATCCCTAATTCCTGCCACGGGATCTGGGACAGGCTTTCCTGGCCAGCCAGCTTTTTTTCACACATGGTCTGGCAGCCAACAGGCCGGCCATTAACCCTTCCACCTCCTGCCAGACCTGTGCTTGGGACCCCTGGTTGATCTTCCCCTCCGCAGCAGCCCAAGCCCCGGGCAATGCTGGAGCACCCCGGGAGCCAGCAGCCAGGAAGCCTCCGATGGCAGCCAGGCTCTGGCTGAGCTGCCATGCGTGCCACCCCAAGGAGGGGGGAAGAGCTTTCCCATGGGAAAAGGCCCACTGGTGAAAGAGGGGGCTGTGTCCCAGAGAGCAACTTCAGGAAGCTCCATCCAGTCCTGAAGGTCTCACCCTCTTCCTGTAGTCAAACAGTGTCTGCTGACCCACCACTACTAGTGACAAGTCCCCATGGCCACACCTCCACGGTGGTATCTAGCTCCTTCAGTGCTTTCCAGGTGGTCCCTACATCACTAGGTCGCTGCTTAGTGAAGTGACTGCCCAAAAGTTGCATCTTTTTCCATGAGGAAGAGATCAGTTTTCTTTCTAGCAACACTTCTCTCCTTCCTTGGCTGTGCCAAGCTAGGTGGAAGACCGTATCCACTGCCACCTGGGCCTGCTCCTCGCACCACCAGACTAGTCCTCTCTGCCACCTTGTCTTGCCAAAAATGTTTGCTTTAGCTGTGTCTCATCTCCATGCAGTTTCTCTGTTCCTCACCTGTGTGCCTCTCCTGTTTTGAAATAGCAGATGACATATGATTATCTTATTTTTTTGCTCATATTTTTGACTGCCTTTGGTCCCTGGGTGCTATTGCTCAAATATTTATCTGCAAATGCCATTAACGAGAGAATTGTTCCTGCTCCAAGATCTTTCCTGGAAATGCTATGCTGGAAACAACGTGACCTGCTGTATCCAACCCCAAATCACCCTGTGGCTCTGCACATCTATTGCTTGGCCTCTCACTCAACCCCAGTGACAGCAATCCCAAAAAACCCCTTCTGAAGCCTACACAAGGAAGGGGATCCCATGAAGAACCATACCTAGGGCTTGACTCAAAGCCCGTACTTTGAACCACCACCTTTCTTTCATCATGCACCCATGTATCTCACAAGCGTAACCAGCAAGCGTGGTAGCTGGGGCAAAAATCACGTGGAGGAGCAGAGGCAGAGAGCACGAGCTATGGCCCATGAACACGGGGAACACCTCAGCTAAATTTAGCCAGGACAGAAAGAAGGTGGAGGCTGGAGCTAGCTGGTTTCAGACTAACATGTCCCCTGGGCTCTAAGGCTCGGTTGAACTGCCACTGCTGGGTGTCCTTTCCGTACGGTGAAGGGGGGAAGAGGCCAGGGGTGTTGTAAGCCAGGCGTCAGTGTGGTGAGCCAGGACCTGCAGGGAAGGCAGGAGACGGGGCTCCCTGCCATGCTGGGGCTTGTCCCTGTCCTCCAGCTCGCACGTGCCAGACCATCATGGTGAGGCTCCCGTCCTTCACCCGCCTTGCCTGCTCAGCTGGAGCTGCCTGGGACTGGACATGCCTGCAGAGACAGGGGACAGTGCCTCCCCTCTCTGCATGCTCCCACCAGCCAGAGGATGTGGTGGCAATGGCAGCAGGTCATGGAGGAGGACATGGAAGGCAGGCAGCGCCTCTCCTCGCCGAACCTCCCTCCAGAGGGGTAATGCCCTTCGCGTCAGAGAGATTTGGTGTCTCAATCCATGTGGCAAGTTTTAATGGGCTGCTTTGCCTGCGCAGCTGCGGTTGGAAGTACTCTCACTCAAGCCACCTATCTGGGCCTGCTTCCAAAAAGCAAGTTCCTTTTGCCTTGTTAGGTGAGCAGCGCTTCAGTTTCTCCAGCGAGCAGGTTTCCAAGCAGTCGGGAGCGCCTGGAACAACCTGTTTCAATTAGCATTTTACTTATTTATGGAGCCAGCGCTACATCCAACGCCTGCAGGTCGCAAAGGAGCCTCCCAGCTCCCCCGCGCCGCCTGCGGAGAGCACTGTGGGTCAGGGTGCGATGGGATTACATAGGGATGTGCCCACGCTCGCCTGCTTTATTTCAAGAATGATCCGGGAGCTGCGCAGCTCCAGCTCGGTGTGGGTCATCCAGCTCCACTAGTTCCAGCTGTTGGGTCATCTGAGCGGGCTGAAAACAGGTTTATACGGCAGGGTAGTGTCAAGGTTTCAGTTGGGATGGAGTTAACTTTTTTATTAGCAGCTGGTATAGTGCTACGTTTCGGATTTGGGATGAGAAATACTTTTGATAGTGCACTGGTGGTTTTGGTTGTTGCTAAGCTCTCAAGGCCTTTTCTGCTCCTCACACCGCCCCGCCAGCGAGCCAGCGGGGAGCGCACAAGAAGTTGGGAGGTGACAGAGCTGGGACAGCTGACCCCGACTGACTGAAGGAATATCCCGTACCATGTGACGTCATGCTCAGTACACAAAGCTGGGGGAAGAAGAAGGAAGGGGGGGATGTTCAGAGTTGTGACATTTGTCTTCCCAAGTAACCATTATGTGTGACAGAGCCCTGCTTTCCTGGAGACACCTGCCAGCTGATGGGAAGTGGTGAATGAATTTCTTGGTTTTTGCTTGCACGCACGACTTTTGCTCTACCTATTAAATTGTCTTTATCTAAACGCATGAGGTTTTTTCCCTCACTTTTACTCTTCCAATTCTCTCTCCCATCCAAAGTGGGGGGAGTGAGCGAGCGGCTGTGTGGTTCTCGCTGCTGGCTGGGGTTAAACCATGGCAGCTGGTAAAAAGCCCACCCATGTGCCCAGGTCCTGTCTGCTGTAGGGCACCAGCTGTGCGATGCAGCTCAGCTCAGGGCATGCCTCCGCGTTGCAGCTGGCAGCAAGCAAAGGGGCACGGCACGGAGCAATGCCTTGAAAGGCCAGGAGTCAGACTAAATGCCAGCCACCCGTCGCAACAGGGCCAGGTGCTTGTCTTGTCTTCACTGCCGCTGGGAACAGGGAGGGAGTTGTTCTGCTCTTCCCCACAGAGAGGTGGGGAAGCCTCTGGGATCTTCCAGCAGCGCATTTCTTTCATTGTGCAAGCCTCAGTCCAGCCAGACTGGACAAGTCCCCTCACTGCAAGATCCAGATGCCCTTGGAGGCACCCTCAGCAGAGATGCTCCGTAGGGCTGCCTCCCCGTGCTGCAAGGTGCTGCTTCATCCATGCAAGTATATCTGGGGCAGGCAGCAGCAGAGAAATGGCTCATGCTGAGGCTGAACATCCAAACCTGACACGGGTGCCCTGCAGGACCACCACCACTTGCTAGCACCTGTGCCAGGCAACCTTTCTGTAGAGAGATGCATGCTTACTCTGCTGCGCCTGACCTCTGAAGCACCAGAGAAACCTGAGCCGCCTCACAACAGTGTCATGGTGGACAGATGCTCCAGAATTGCTAACCTCTTTCCATACTTTAGCATCCTCCTTGTCAAACCTATCCCATCTCCTCCTCAGCAAGGAGCAACATAAATAGCCTTCAGTCACCCCATCTGCTCCTGATCCTGCAGCTCTCCCTGGAGATTGGTCGCCATCTCAATCCGGGTGCAACCTCCATGGGCAGAAGCCAGTTTTGCTGCCTGCTGGTAGAAAGCCATATGCACCTCCGTGCCATCATAAAGTCTGCTGGAAGGCAGCATGACCTGAGCACAAGGTCACTGCCGGGGGAAGCGATCACGAGAAGTTCTGCTCTCACTAAAAGCTCATCACATGAAATGGGCCAAAAGGAGTCTCCAGCCTGCCCCAGGGAGGTGATGGACTACCCACGCCACGAGCAGGATAAAGGCAAATGAGATCTCAGGAGGTGGCAGGTGGGGTGCTTCCAGTGCATGCCGGAGTGGGTGAAAGGAAGGACTCTCTCAGAGACCATAGGGAGGGAGAGCCCTTCACCGCCAGAATAGTTCAGCTCGTAGAGCCTGGTGATACAAAGGCTAAGTGCGGATGCAATCGCAGTCTATAAATACACCCAGGGGAAAACACCAGGGAGGGAAAAGTGCCATTTAAACTGAAGGGCACAAGAGCACAACAGCAAATGGATAAAAACCCGGACATGAATAGATTTACAGCGGGAGGCCTTGACCGTCAGAGCTGCTGAACCCTCTCCCAGAGGGAGTGAGAAGGGCAAAAAAGCCATGAATTAGTCTTTTTCCAGCAAAGTTCAACCAGTTTATGAAAGGGGCCATAAAGGGCCTGATGCTTGTGGCAGCCTAAGACAGGACTTCAGTGCCCATGAGGACCCCTCTTGGTCTCAAGTTTAAAACAAAAAAAAACCCCACAACTAAATATCTGAAGTGAGCTTGTGGCTCCACAGCTTTGTGGAGGGAGACATGCTCAGGAGGAGAGACTAGACCAAGCCAGTGGAAAAGTAGGAGAAAGAACTTGTATTTTGGGAGACAAGAGGTGCACGTGTAGCCTTGTGCCACGACAGCCAGGCCAGCCTCCCTTGCTGGACCGCTGACCTGGAGCACCTCCAGCTCCTCCAAAAGGACTTTTAATTTCCACGGCCAACTGAAGTGTCTGGGGTAAATCCTGTCCTGTCCTCTGTCAAGGTCAGACGGGCAGCGGGGAAACAACGTGGGGTTCCAAGGAGATGCTGGTCCCCAGGAAGCGCTCCTTGTCTGGGGAGACTGTGTGGGGCACAGAGCTGAGCTCAGGGAGCGAGCTGACAGCGTCTGAGATACTCTGAAACAGACTAGGTGCCTAATTAAAAAATAAACATATTTCCTGTTCTCTCTCCCTCACCTGGCGCCTCTGGGAAGCCAAAATCCCGCAGTGTTTGGATGAAGGGGAAAAAAAAAACCCACCAGACCGAGAGGGAGAGAGAGAGAAAGAGGAAATTCTGCCACAGAGATTAGCAGCGGGAGAGCCTTTGTAGGTCACGTCACGTCCATCATCCCCAGGCACGCAGGCTGGCTCGGCTCCAGCCGGCCGGGCACAGGGGGCACACGTACCCCCTCACCCGGTGCCCAGCGGCAGCCCCGGCACGGCCAGCTCGCTCCCAGCATGATGTGCTGTAAACAAACCCGGGCAGCTGGATGGACAGACAGACTGCCTGCATTAATCACGTCCTCAGCTGTCTCGGCACTCTCCGGCCGCCCTCCGAGTCATGTCACCCGGAGGGGACATCATCCATCCACCCGGCCGGGAGCACACGGGCTGCCTCCCCATTGCCAGCAGCAGGCCACCTTCCCTTTTCCCTCCTCGTTTCCCCTGCCTGGCACTGATTTTATTTTATTCTCCCAATGCCAGCCTGACGCCTCTCCTCCTCGCTCCGGTGGTGCGCATGTGTCTCCTGCGCTCCCTCTCCCTGCCCTCCCTTCCCCGCTCCCGGCCAAGACCTCAATCTCTCCCCGCCGGCTCGGTGCTGCAGCTCTCGCTCCCTTAATCCAAATGACCTTCTTGCAGGGGCAGCCATGGGATCAGTGTCACGGGAGGAGGGAGAGACCTTCCCCCTGGCACCCCGCGCCCTCCCCACCACCCTCGTTAAGACTCCCCCATTTTCCCCTGCTCTCTTCCTCACAAATTACGGAGGAAAGCATTTCAGGGAAGGGAGGTTGNAGGGTTGTGAGGGGGGGGGGGTGGGGGGGGGGGGGCAGGCACGAGGATGAATATAAAACACAGAAACCCCCCCTCCCCTCCTGACTCACCCCAGCACAGCCAGAGCCCAGCACCCCGGGGAGCCACACCAAGACTCCACATCACCCCCACCTCCCCCCATCACCCCATATCCCGCTGCCTCCCTGTGCCCGCCATAAACCCATCGGCATGGGGGGGNNCCGGGGGCGGGGGGGGGGGGGGGGGGGGGGGGGCATGGGGAGCAGGGAGAAGACCCCACCACCACCCCCAGAACAGCAGAAATGGAGACGGGGTCATGGCCCGACCCTGCTCACCCCTTCCCTCCCCAGGGAAAAAAACCCCAAACCAGCCTTCTCTCACCCCATACGGCCCTATATCTGTATGGCCCTATATCCATACACACAGACAGCTGTACTTGTGTGTGCGCACATACATACACCACTACATATACAGAAATACATACATATGGAGATACATGAACCCAGAGACGGATCCACATATCCCAACATACATGCACATAAATACTGAGATACAGCCATAAACGCTTACGGGGGCGTATACATATATATCCGTGTGTGTACGGACCCAGGAGTGTGGAGACATATCAACGGACATATGTTTGTCTATATATGCGGATACATATGCATACACAAGCATATATAATAATAAATACATAATACGGAACAGCACGTAATCATAAAATATGTAAAATATAATACCGTATAATGGTATATAACATATAACGATTATATATATGCCCGCGCGTGTGTTTGTGTGTGTATATGTATATATATATACACACGCAGGTATGTGGCGGGGTCGGGGCCGGTGGCGGCCGCCCCCCCGTCCCGGAGGGAGCCCCCTGCCCCCCGCAGCCCGACGGGACGCCCCCCCGCCCCGCTGCCGCTGCCGGTGGCGGTGGCGGTGGCAGCCCCCGGTACGGGGGGCCTTACCCAGGAGAGGAGCCGCAGGAGGGTGTGCGGCTGCCGGATGAAGGCGTGCGGGTCGAAGGCGCCGCCGGCTTTCCCCGCTCCGAAGGCGCCCCCGTCCATGGCGGCGNGTGTGGGAGGGTGCGGGCGCGGCAGGGGAACGCAAAGGCACCCCCCTGCAGGGAGAGGGGGGCGGGGGGGTGCTGCCCCGCTTTGTTTTGGTAGGACCTAGCAGAAGTGTGGGGCCAGACCACCCCCCTCCGTCACCCGCTCTACCCCCGTGACCCATCGCCCACGGAGCCCACAGAGGGGTAAGGCTGGCCCCCGTGGGCAACCCCCCCCACAAGGTGTCCGAGGGGAGCGGAGGTGCCCGCTGAGCCTCCAAATGGCTCTGCAGCAAAGCCACCGGCTGTCCCTGCTGATGTCCCTCATCCCACGGACACCACGTCCCTGGGAGGGGTGGCAGCAGGAAAAGGGCCCTTTGCGAACACGGGGAGTCCAGATTTTGGGGAACCTCCCATGACTCCGGGTGGCAGAGACTGCAAGACATGCACCTCGCATCCCTGAGGCTGCGTCACCTGGGCTTCCCCGGTGCCCACAGTGCCACCACAGCCACTGGCACCACCAGGAAGGGACGCTGGGGAGAAGCCACTCAGCCTTAGGGGTGGCTGAGGCTCCTTGGCCTGAGCCTCTTGCACGGAGTAGCCGTTTAGCAGCGGTCAGCTGGCTTCTGCAGAGTCCCTGATAATCTATATTAATAGGACTGAAATTAAAAAGCAAGCCCTTGGCTTGTAACGTGGTTCCCTAAGCTCGGTGGCAGAAGCCGGAACAGTTTTGAGTCTGCCTGTCCGCTCCAGCCTCAACACAACAGAAGCCCAACTGCTCAAGTGCTTCAGGTGAGCAGAGGTGCTCTGCACCGCACTTCCACCAGGCCTACCACAGGACATCTCCAGCTCTTCCTTATGGAGATGCTCAACTCAAAGCTGGCAGCGGCTTTGCTGGAAGCAGCCAGCCGAAGGGTGAGGTGAGAATGCTGTGAGCACTCTGCAAGGTCTTACAAGCTCCAGGATATCTTCAAAGGGCCCAGAAATACAAAAGTCCCTGTGTTGAAAGCTACATCCCCATGAGCTGGGGGAGATGAATGAAAGAAGGGAGATAAATGAAGAGGGGAGAGGTTTGGTTTTGCTCAATAGGTGTCCAAAATGCTCCAGTGTTGTGGACGAACAGGGTTTGGATCTGGACAAACAAGCCAATACGCAGCAAAACCAGCTGCTTCTGCTCCGGACACAGCAGAATGATGGTGCTGTGCCCCACCATCAGCATGATAGCTGACGAAGCGGAATGACCGGCTGGATGGCTCACGTCCTGCTCGCCTTCAGGTCACACCTATGCAGAGAGTCGCGTTAGCAGCAAGGGAGCAAAGTGCTTGAGCCTCCTCTAGCACCACTTCATTCTGCCCGAGCCCGAGTCTATTTTCTTGGCAGAGTCTCCAAATTGGCTCCGCGACCTAAGAGCTCAGCGCAGGAGCTAGAGGTAAATGTATGGGGGATATAAAAAAAAAAAAAAAAAAAAAAAGCATTTTAAGCCCACCTTTGGTTGCCCATTAGGACTAGCACCCTAAAAACTGAGCAGCCATCCCTCGTCCTTTGTGGGGCACCTTTTGAGGGGCAGGCTGGAGGTAGGGGATGGACACTTTCCCATCGCATCCAGCCATAGAATGACAGAATGGTTTGTTTGGAAGAGACAGTTAAAGGTCATCTCGTCCAACCCCCCCTGCAGTGAGCAGGGACATCTTCAACTAGATCAGGTTGCTCTGACGCCCATCCAACCATGCCTGGAATGTTTCCAGGGATGGGGCAGCTCTGTTGTGGGAAGATGAGCTGCAGCACCAGCACGTCTGGACCCCACACCCTCCAGTTTGTACTGGTTCCCCTCCCACTGTCTGCCAAGTTAGGGCAGGCAACGAAACATCCTCCAAACAGAGCATCTCTTGGTCTCTACAGGCTTTTTTTCACACAGGTTTGCACGTCAAGTCCCTCCAGCAAAGCCTCCAGCTTTGGCTTCTACTTAACCTGCAGGGACTGGAGTTGGGCAGGGGCCGTGGAAGGTCTCCGGGAGTTGATTAAGTGTGTTTAACACTTGGATATGCCCTCCTTAATTATTTCACACGAGCTGGGTAACCAGCCTCCCCGCGCTGAATGGCTTAGCTGTGTCACACCTGCGCACCTGGTGGTGGGATTTGGCTCTATAGGTAGGTGTTTGCTCAAACTGTTTAATTAAAGTTTGCAGTAACTCAATAGAACCGTTAATATGCAGCGCTTACGTGGCATGTTACAGGTCAGCATCCCCACGGTGGAAATCCGGATGGCTTCCATGTGGTGCCACAGTCCCTGGCGTTGGGGAGCCATCCCTGGGGGCACTGGTCTCCCCGAGGTGTTGTGTTTGTCAAACACCTCCTCTGTGAGCCCCGGGAGACCCTGAGGGCAAACTCCAGGTGCTCCGCATGTGGGAAGCTCCAACCCACCCAGCTCTGGGTACCATCATCTTCATAGCCTTGGGTTTACATCCCCCTTTCATACCACCGCCAGTGGTGGATTAAGGCCCATGTTCCTTCTAGTAACACAAAAATATCTACTTATTCCCAATTTATTCAGCCTCTAGATGTGATGGGGTGGATCTTACTATTCAGCAGTTTGGTTATTTTCCACAGATAACCTCGAGGACATATCTAATGCCATCTCAACCACCTGATGGCTTCATCAGCTTCATCGTTTTCCTTGTGTCCTGCATCCTCGCCCCGGAGAGGGGCTGTAGGTAGCAGCATGTGGCCATCAGCAGAGCTGGCTGGGCTCCTAGGTTTACCAGCCACCCAGATGCCTGATGCCGTGCCAGCTATCCAGAGGTGGGGTTCAACTTGCGTTACCTCAGCTGAGGCTCCCAGGATGATGACCCAGAGGCAATGTGACACACTGACATTTTGAGTGAGTGGCCAGGAGTCGTTCCTTCCTCCAAAGGGACCAGCCTTCAGCTGCTGGAGCACAGTCTGGATGAAGCCCTCGGCTGTCCCACCTGCCCGGTGCGTGTCCTGTGTCTCCAGCGACGTGAAAAATTGGGTACGCAGCTCGTGAGGCCGGAGGGCATCTGTCCCTACGCTAACCCGTGGTGGTCCTGGGAGGGACCACGTCTGGCAGCATGGCTTTCTTGGTACCTGCTCACCTGGTCTTTAGCCGGGTGGGCGGCTGGGCAAAGCAGGCAGCTCTGCCCGGCCCTGTTACCCTCTCCTGCCCCTGAGGCATGGCTCCACTCCAGATCCTTTGGGGTGGTCCTCCTTCCCTCCTTCCCCCTCCTTGACCAGGAGGTGCAGAATTTCTGGCTGAGGACCAGAGCCGCTTCAGGGGACATTTCAGCTGGAGCCATGTGTCACATCAGTTATCCCGCAAGGGTGCTTGCGCAGTTCCCAATCCAGAGAAGCCTGAGGGAGCTTCTTCAGTCCTATCTGATTTCCCAGTGTTGATGGAAGGAGAGTGAATAATTCATCTCCTGTCCTCCAGCTCCCTCCCCATTCAGGTTTCACCTCAGCTCTGCTTTGCCCCTACCCTGAAGAGATGCTCCAGTGCCTGCTCCTGTGTTGGCGAGTTTCCAATGTGGGCTGACACAGCCAACATCTCCCACAGACACTGTTGGTCCCGGTGGTGCTTATCCATGTGCAGTACCTGGAGCAAGAGAAATAATGGCATGAACAGCCACAGCTCCAGACAGGTTCCACAGCAAGTCTTATTTTCAATTCCTCTTTCACGGCACAACTCCAGCATCTACATTGGGTTTTAGTGTTTATTATGGATTCAAGAGTAGCAGACAGAGGCCCCGACTGAGTCTGGAGCTGCGCTGTACCAAGCTTGGATGGGAATACACAGCGGGACATAGTCCCTGAATAAGACATGATTGGCCCAAGAACGTGTCCCTGCATGAAAGAAGAGAAGTTATTTGGTGTCTTTTTCTATTTTGAGATATATGCAAAAGTAATGGGTATCAGTGGTAGCAGTGAAACCTATTTTATCTTATTAATTTTAAATTTTTTGTTGTTGTTGTTTTTACTTGTTACTGCATTTCTGGTGAGGCCATATCTGGAGTACTGTGTCCAGTTCTGGGCTCCCCACTTCAAGAAAGACAAGGAACTACTGGAGGCAGTCCAGCAGAGGGCTACTTCGCTCTTGTGAGACCCCACCTGGAATACTCCTCCCACTGTGGAGCGCCCCCAACATAAGAAGGACATGGACCTGTTGGAGCAGGTCCAGAGGAGGGCCACGAAGATGGTCAGAAGAGTGGAGCACTTCTGCTGTGAGGACAGGCTGAGAGAGTTGGGGTTGTTCAGCCTGGAGAAGAGAAGGCTCCAGGGAGACCTTATAGCAGCCTGCGAGTATCTGAAAGGGGCCTTTCAACAAGAAGACCAGAGAGGGACTTTTTACACGAGCATGTGGTGACAGGATGAGGGGTAATGGCTTCAAACTGGAAGAGGGTAGGTTTAGGTCAGATCTCAGGAAGAAATTCTTTACTCTGAGGGTGGTGAGGCACTGGAACAGGTTGCCCAGGGAAGTTGTGGATGCCCCATCCCTGGAAGTGTTCAGCCAGGCTGGATGAGGCTTTGAGCAGCCAGGTCTAGCGGGAGGTGTCCTTGCCCATGGCAGGGGGGGTGGAACTTGATGATCTTTTAACGCCCCTTCCAACCTAAACCATCCTATATTTTTATGATCAGGGGACTGGAGCATCTCTGTTCTGAGGAAAGGCTGAGGTCTGTTTATCCTGAGAAGACACGACTGAGAGGGGATCTCATCGATGCTTATCAATATCTAAAGGACAGGTGTCAAGAGGACGGGACCGGACTCTTTTCAGTGGTGCCCAGCGACAGGACAAAGGGCAACAGGCACAAACTGGAATGCAGGAAACTCCATCTGAACATGAGGAAAAACTTTGAGGGTGGCAGAGCACTGGAACAGGCTGCCCAGAGAGGT
>VZSF01001817.1:565696-608988 GCA_013398295.1 Chionis minor
CGTAGGGGGGGGTGGGCGCTGTGTCGGCGGCGGAGCTTTGCTGTCCCTGCTGTTACAGCGAGGGGTGTCTGTTCTAGAAGGTTCCCGGCGGTAGCGTCGGCTCGGCCCGGCGGCCGGCTCCGGGCGCGTGGGGAGGCCGGGAGCGCCCTCAGAGTGAGGCTTGGCGGTTTTGGGCGCTGGCGCGGGCAAGTCGTGCTGAGTAGTATTTTTTAAAGCAAAGTATATTTCTTCGCTATTGGCTGTTAGCTCCCTGTTTGGCTGTGCAGTATTTTTCTTAAATTGGGGTGTGAGATCAGGCGGGTGATTCTTTGTTGGGCTGAGAGTTCTGCGGATAGAACCCAGCCTTGCTTGGCGCTTGGGTGGCAGAGGGAGGCCGTGGGGCTGGCAATGAAAGAGAAGAGCTTAGATAAAACTCCATACTTCCACCCAAAGTGACTGACTCAAAGGTGGATGCTAAAATGCTGTTTCACTGCAGCTTTTCAAACTGAAATTCTTTCATAATGCTTATAAATACTTAAAGGGNCGATGCGGGGATTCCTCCACCTCGACGGGGACTCGCCCGGCGCCTGTTGGCTCCGGCAGGAAACCAGTTCATCCCTACTACTGGGACGCTCCGCCGAGGCAGCCGCTCGCCCCCAGCTCGGAACGAGCCCGTTATTTCCGTGGGGGAGCGGCGGGAAAGCCCATATACGTCATACACACGCCCGAGCGACGGCGCGCCGGGGGGACGTCATAGTTTTACACAACGCGATACGTCAGGGGCCCGGTTTGGGGTATTTTTGGCGGGCGCAGCGCCCCGCCCCTTCTGGCCCCGCTCCCCACCCGTAGCGCCGCGTGTCTCGCGAGAGGCCGGCGGGGCGGGGCGCGGCGCGCACCTGCGGCGCGCGTCACCCGGGGGCGGGGCGACTATAAAAGCCACGCGCGCGGCGGCTGCCGGCCCTTCCGGCCCGGCGCGGGGACAAGGATGGTGGGTGCCGCCGCCGGCGGGGAGNGAACCCACCCGGATGCCATCTTGTGCAACCGGCTGTAGGTGGACCTGCTCTGGCAGGGGGGAGTTGGACTAGATGATCTCCAGAGATCTCTTCCAACCCCTAACATTCTGTGATTTTCATGGCTTCTGGGGTGCTTTGGAATTCTGGTGGTGTGCTGTGGCCAAACTACAGCTTGTGTGGTTCCCTGACTGGAGTGGGACTTAGTGATGTCTTAAAATAAGTTTGAGAGGGAGGGGCCATGAAGGAAATCTAGGAGGGACATGGTTGGGGCATGAGGATTACAGTCTTCTAACATCGTAATGGAATTCAGAAGGCAAACGGCTGATACTGAGACTTCTAGAATGGGAAATGTGTATACATAATATTCATGTTTCAAGGCAAGAAGAGAATTGGCCTTGGCCCTTGAACGAGTATAAGTGAATCTCTACAGCAAACACTAAACGTTTATTTTCTTTTCTCTAGTCTCACCGCAAGTTCTCAGCTCCGAGGCATGGGTCTCTGGGCTTCCTGCCCCGCAAACGCAGTAGCAGGCACAGGGGCAAGGTGAAGAGCTTTCCCAAAGATGACCCCAGCAAGCCTGTCCACCTCACTGCCTTCTTGGGGTACAAAGCTGGCATGACCCACATTGTCCGTGAAGTCGACAGACCTGGATCCAGTATGTATTAGTGTTCCTGTGAATAGAGGAGGTAGTTTTCTTTTCTTTAGGAATGGCAAGAGATGACCTGTTAGTAGCTGTGGATTTTAGTCCTAGCTTGACCTCACTGTGTTTGAAGTCCTAGAGTGGGTGGGGGTAAAGCACCCAAACCACTCCCACTTCGATGTGAGTGATGTCCCAGCAGCAAGACTTCCTGTCTAGCAGTGTCTGTCTTGTTAACAGTCCTGTTTATGAGATATACAGTGACCTGATGGTTTGGTTTAGCTGTATTACAACAGGCTACTTAGGATAACCTCTTCTCGATGGGTGGACACAAGTAAATTACCTTTGGTGGTTTTTTGCTGATTGTAGTCCTGAGTGTGATTGTTACTGAATACTCTCCATTGTGCCTGTCGGGCTTTGTGCTTCCTATTGAGCCACCCTCAGATTTTTTGAGGCATTAAATTGTAACTTAGCTTTCATGTGAAGGATTTGTGAGTGAGAGAGAATAGATGATGTTTAATAGCTGATGTCGGTGTTAATTGTGTTATTTCTGTCTTTGTCCAGAGGTGAACAAGAAGGAGGTGGTTGAGGCAGTCACTATAGTGGAGACGCCTCCCATGGTCATTGTGGGCATTGTGGGATATGTGCAGACTCCTCGCGGTCTCCGCAGCTTCAAGACCATCTTTGCTGAGCACATCAGCGATGAGTGTAAGCGTCGCTTCTACAAGAACTGGTAAGAGAGCGGGGGCTTTTGCTTGTGCCTTAATCTTACACTGCGGATTATTTTTTCTGCTGGGTTGCAGATTATGCTGGTACAACTTTTGAAGAGGCTTTTCAGCAGTGAGGGTTTGGCCTTGATGAACTGGCCTAATAATGGGATAGGCTGCAGGAGTGGCTCTGAGAGTGAGGCAGCGTGAGGTTATTTGGCGCCCTTCTTGGTGTGGGAATGGAAGTGTTGGTTTTTGCCTGAGATCTCCTTAACGGGCTGCACGTGATGATACTTCGACGGGCGGACATAAGGAAATCGCCTCTGGCGCTTGTTGTTGAGTGTCGAGTCCTGACTGTAGCCCTGTTTTCTGAGGAAAGGGGAAGACAAGTGTTACTTCTGATTACTGTTCCAGGCACTGTTGTTGTGATTGGAAGTATGCACATTTGCCCAAGTGTGGCTCCAGTGTGTCTAGAGCTTACAGCCTGTTTATGAACTTTGCAGGCTGGGGAGATGTCAGAGTAGAGCAATAATGATCTCAAGGGTGTTACAGTAATGACCTTACTCTTGTTGGGCATAGCATGGGCTTAGGAGGGGGGAAATTGCAGTATTCTGAAGCAGAGAGCAGTCATCTGACAATTGCTTTAAAGATTTGTTTTTTTATGTTATTGTTCGACATCTCTCTACAGTCTTTTGTCTTCTGTACTGTGAATATTAATATACTTTGGAATTCATGGCAGCTCCGCTCAGCTTTGGCAACTTTGCCTCTGTCTGATGAGCTGCAGGCTCCGCTTGCCAGTGGAAAAAAATTCCTTAGAAGCTGGCAATGAGCCCAAAGCAGCTGAGGTGGCAGCTCCTTCCGCTCGTCCCCACTTCCCAGGGGATCGATGAAGGGCTTAGCCAAACCTTGTCTCTGCTCTGCTCCTGAAGGCACAAGTCCAAGAAGAAGGCCTTCACCAAATACTGCAAGAAATGGCAAGACGAGGAAGGCAAAAAGCAGTTGGAGAAAGATTTCAATAGCATGAAGAAATACTGCCAGGTTATTAGAGTCATGGCTCACACTCAGGTAAGTGTCTGCAGGACTGAGGTGTGCAGTGGAACAACTCAGAGAGCAAGCATAAAGCTTGATCCATCTCTGTAGGGAGATTTCTGCCCTCCCCTCCAGCCTTGTGCTATCTGTTAAGAATGATGCAAATATTAGGACTTTTCTGTACAAAGCCTGTGCTCACAGGATGCTGGAGGAGCTGCGACAAGCAGCCACTGGCAGTCTTCTGAAGCAGTGTTCAGAAGAGTGCCTGATAACGGGAACTTCTTGGACTCAGTCCTGTGCTGATACCATGTATACCTGGGTGCTCTTAATTAACAGGCTGAACATTTAACTCTAGGGTTTGTGTTCAGCATCATTTCAGGCTGCGTTCTGTAGGGACTGCAAACACTGAGGCTTTTGGTGGCTTCTCTTGCTCAGCTGGAGGAGGTGTACTGCTGACTGGTGAGGTGGTGTCTCCCTTAGCCATCAGTGCTCTGCCAGACTTTCTTGGGAGGTGCAGTTAAATCTTTGAGTTGTCTGTAAGTGCAATAAGATGCCTAGTTAGGACCGTGCTTATTTTATTAGAATTAATTTCCTGTACTAGACAGCAAAGGCAGTGTTGCAGCTGCTGTTGATACTTGTGTCAGTCTCTGTGCTGAAGTAACTGTAAATGTGGCCCTATCTAAAGTGCCCTTCAACGTGGCAGGCTTTATCATGGAATGGTTTGCGTTGGAAGGGACCTTTAAAGATCATCTAGTCCAATTAGATGCCATGAGCAGGGACATCTCCCACTAGACCAGGTTGCTCAAAGCCCTATCCAACCTGGCCTTGAACACTTCACAGGGAAAGGGGATCCACAGCTTCTCTGGGCAACCTTTGCCAGTGTCTCACCACCACCATCAGAGAAAAAATTCCTTATGTCTAATGTAAATCTGCCTCCTTTCAGTTTATAACTGTTGCCCCTCCTGTCCTCCTTGGATGGAATTTGGCTATAAGCGCTGGCGTTAGAAACACTTGTTAATTCTGGTTCCTGTGGGTGGCATATAACTTCCAGATACTATGACTTGTCACTTAAGCCACAACACAGCCTTTCATCTTATTGTAGGGCCTTTTACTTCGGTATGTTGATGCTACATCCCTTTGAAAAGGATATGTTTAGAAAAACAGGTTAGGTGCCTGGAATGGGTACTGGGCTAGGACTGGAATGATACCGGGCTAGTTAATGAGGTCCATCCTGGAAGAGCAAGAGCTAAATTTCATCCTTTGTTTCCTAGATGCGTTTGCTTCCCCTGAGGCAGAAGAAATCTCACCTGATGGAGATCCAGGTGAATGGTGGCACTGTTGCTGAGAAAGTGGATTGGGCCCGGGAGAAGCTGGAACAGCAGGTGCCTGTGTCAACTGTCTTTGGCCAGGATGAGATGATAGATGTCATTGGAGTCACCAAGGGCAAGGGATATAAAGGTAAACACATGGAAGTTCTCTGTGATCGGGATACAGATTTTAATGAAATCCTTGAGCTTTCACAAGCGTGTGGGCTAAGAGCAGAGGCGGTAAGTCCATACTGCTGTCACAGTTCAATGATGAAACCATGGAATGAGCGCTGGGCACAGCGCCTGACATCCGTGAGGAGTCATTCCATGCTGCCTTCCTTCTGAGAACACAACCCAGGGACAGCCAGTGAGGGAGTGTGGGTGGTTCAGGGGCAGGGTGATGTGTTTTCATTTCCAGTATTTCCACCAGGAAATGTGGTTAATTCCTGGGGTGCTGGGTCTGGGCTTTCCTGTTGTGGGGAAGCTGCTGCCTGGGGACAGCAGCTTGAAAGGCGGCTTAAACTCTAGTTGAACAATTCGGTGGCACCCCAGCTTGACAGTAGTTAGCAACGCTGTTTGTTTCTTGTTTCAGGTGTGACCAGCCGTTGGCACACCAAAAAGCTGCCCCGCAAGACTCACAGGGGTCTGCGCAAAGTGGCCTGTATTGGTGCATGGCACCCTGCTCGTGTGGCTTTCTCTGTGGCCCGGGCTGGTCAGAAGGGCTATCACCATCGGACTGAGATCAATAAGAAGGTTTGTGTCTCTGAACTGCTGGGGGGAAACGGGCGCTGGCCAGGGTCACTCGCTGCATGACAGCGAGTCATTGCTTTGCATGCTTTGCTCTCTGTTTGTTTGAATGTCATCTTGGGGGCAGTAACCATAGTCCATTATGTTGGTTAACCATAAAATTCTCATGTAGCCACATGTTTTCAAAGTGCAACAGACATTCTTCTCCAACCGCATGTAGATGTGTTTGCATTTTTTACTGATGACAGGCCTTGTGTCCTACCTTTTGCTAAGTAGAAATTCTTGATTTGTTTTTTTTTTTAGATCTACAAGATCGGCCAGGGTTACCAAATCAAGGATGGAAAGCTGATTAAAAACAATGCATCGACTGATTATGACTTGTCTGACAAGAGCATTAACCCTCTGGTGAGTTGTTGCAGCTCCATGGAGAGAATCTGCTTGTGAGCTGCAATCTTAAGAGGCAAATGGGCCCAGTATAAGTTGCAAAATTATGAATGAAGAGCTCTGGAGATAAAGCTCGGCTACTGTGGGAGGTGGTGTTGCTTAGTCATTTCTCAGTATTGACTTGTGTGACTTGCTAATTGCCTTTGGTATGTGGCAGTAGTATAGCGAGATGCTACAAACCTAGAAATGATACTTGTAAATAAGGAATAATTTAGCAGGGAAAGCAGCTTTGGGTGTTTTGTTGGCCTCCTCTTCTTGTTGGCAGTTCTTAGCAAAAATCTTAGAGCAGCAAGTAAACTGCTGTATCAGAAACCTTGACTAGCAAAAGGTAGTACTAGAACTGGGATTTTGATGAATGTGGGAATGGCTGAGATCCAGAAGTGCTGTGAGAACATCAAGCTTGCAGGCAGGTGTGATTGCCAGTCCTGCTTTATACCGAGCACTAACCATTCTCTCCTTGCTCAGGGCGGCTTTGTCCACTATGGTGAGGTGACCAATGACTTCATCATGCTAAAAGGTTGTGTTGTTGGGACCAAGAAGAGGGTCCTAACGCTTCGCAAGGTGAGTAGTGCAGCCTGCTGTCAAAGGGGCTAGAGTGGCTTAAGTTAGCTGCAGTACCTTTGGTACAGGTGGTGGTCCTTGCTGCCATGGGGATTCACATAGCCAGCTAGGAAGAAAAGCCTAGAAGACTGTTTTTGGATACACAGAAACCCACCTTGTATTAATGACCTTGGGAGTAGAAGCATAGAATTCGCTAGACTGGAAGAGACCTTTAAGATCAAGTCCAGCCATTAACCTAACACTGCCAAACCCACCACTAAACCATGTCCCTGAGCACCACATCTACCCATCTTTTGAATACCTCCAGGGGTGGCGAATCAAAGGCTTCCCTGGGCAGCCTGTTCCAATGTTCGATAACCCTTTCGGTGAATAAGTTTTTCCTAATACCCATTCTGAACATCCCCTGGTGCAACTTGAGGCCTTTTCCTCTTGTCCTGTCACTTCTTACTTGGGAAAAGAGACTGACAGGCTTACAACCTCCTTTCACATAGTTGCAGAGAGTGATAAGGTCTCCCCTGGGCCTCCTTTTCTTCAGGCTAAACAACCCCAGTTCCCTCAGCCGCTCCTCATAAGACTTGTTCTCTAGGCCCTTCATCAGCTTTGTTGCCCTTTTCTGGACACGCTCCGGAACCTCAGTGTCTGTTGTAGTGAGGGGCCCAAAACTGAACATGGTACTTGAGGTGCAACCTCACCAGTGCTGAGTGCAGGGGGACAGTCACTTCCTTAGCTTGAAGTCCTTTCCCCGGTTAATTCAGTCCAGGGCTGTTTGTTGTGAAGGGTGTGCTTTAGGGTTGAGAGTTCCTGCGGATCGTAAGGAACACTGGCAGGCAGACCTGCTCTCGCCTGCTGGTGAAAGCTGACCAGTCTTCAGCCTTGAAGGCCATAGGTGCAGGCTGGCTTGTTGGCAAGTGCTCCTTGCACATAATAGCAGCTGAAGCGTGAGGTCAGAGTGACTTAGGAGGTGGTAGCCATGGAGGTGATAAGAAGTAGCCAGCATACTGGCAGGCAGAAAGGCTGTGTACTCACCTGGCATCTCTTGTAGTCCCTGCTTGTGCAGACCAAGCGCCGGGCCCTGGAGAAGATTGACTTGAAGTTCATTGACACAACCTCCAAATTTGGTCATGGCCGCTTCCAGACAGCTGAAGAGAAGAAGGCTTTCATGGTAAGGACGCTTGCTGAACTGGAAGCTTTGTGTTGTGTATCTCTGTATTGTCTTTCAGCTAATGGCAGTTGGCAGCTTGACCTTTGGGCTGCCACGGGGCCAAAATATCTGTGAAACAGGAGTGTGTAACTTCACTTGATCCTGCCAACCTGATCATCCCCACAAGATGGGGCTGGGGTCTCGCTTCCCCTGTGACAGCCCTTGGTGCTTGAGGGGTTTTGCCATGTTTGGGCACAAGCCCTTTGGTGATGAGGTGTGGAACAAGCACTGAGCAGCACCTGACACCCGTGGGGAGTGGCTCTGCACTGCACTTCTGAGAGCAGCTCTGGCGATGGCGCTCTTGGCGGGCTGAGGGTGGCATTCTCAGTTTGTCACTTGCTGGAGAAAGCAGGCCCAGAGTCCTGGTGGGAGGCCACTGCCAGATCAGAGTGTGGTTTGGCTGCTTGGGGGCTGCACAGGAGCTTTCCCACAAGGTGGCACCAGCATTTCTTCTCTGTAGCAGCTGAAGTCCTTGGTGTGGTGCAGCATGGCTGTGCCGAGTTCACCTTTTCTCCAAAACCTGTAGCTGTGGGGACAGGGCTTGGGATTTCCAAGAGGCTGCAGCATTGAGGGCTTTTTTGGCCTTGATTTCTTTGCAGCGATTACAGCATTGTAATTGGGATGTGGCCTTTGGTGTGCAGGCTGCTGTTTACATAGTTTATTATTTTTTTTTTCAGGGACCACTCAAGAAAGACCGTATTGCAAAAGAGGAGACGGCTTAATGTGTGGAATGGTCTTGTGTCCTGTGGCCTGTGTGCTCTCAGACCAAAAAATAAATATTTTAAAGAAATTAACTTTGCCTCTTTGTTTATACATAGCTGTGTCAAGTCCTGCAGGCCCTATGCACGGGACCAACCAAATGAAAGAAGCAAGTAAAGCTCTTAATTCATGAGCATCCAACTGGTAGCAGGACTCCTGCAAAGAGAAAGAATTGCTGGTTTTGGAGGGTAAAGACTTCAGGGCAGAGCCAGTGTTCCTCTGCTTGGTTGCATGAAACACTAAAGGAACAGGAGCCCTCAACGTGTTTGCCATTACTGAGGCACACTCATATTCCACATATGAGTCCTTGGGTGGCTGGAGAGCTCCTTTGGATCAAAACTGGTTTTGAAATAAATGAAACTACTTCAGTTTGTTGAGCATCACTAAATTTTAGGCAGGTGGCTGATGCTGGCTATTGCTGTGGAAACCCTCCAGTTTCCATACGATGGAGGGGATGTCACCTGCATGCAGATGCAGCTTGTTGCTGTTCCTGAGAGCAACAGAATGCAGCAGGTAAGGTGACAAATTCCTGCTTCGCAGGAGCCGGGTATTCATTCCTGAAGCCCTTTGCCATCCCAGCAGAAAGGTTCTGCCTGGTGATGGGAGACTGTCCCGCTTGGGAGGGGAGGAGGGTGACTTCTGCATCCCACCATCTGAGGAGCAGGGAGCACCACGAGTGCCACTGGCATTGCATTACTGCATGGCTCAAAATACTTGGTCACCTCCTGGGGAGACAGATCTGGCTGGTGTTCCCAGCCTGGTGTCCTGGTGAAGGGCACTGGAGACGGCGCCTATGCGTGGGACCTGGCTCTGTACATGGCACCGGTCCTGATGGAAGTGTTGCGGTTCGAGGAGCTGTGGCCTTATACCAAGAAAGGCAGCGGTGTCCCCGAGCCCTCGCCTGCCTCCAGCCGCCACAGTGAGGTCACTCACATGTGGGGCTGGCTGAAGGCTCCTCTAAACTCAGATAACTGCGGCGGCGTGGCCTCCGCTGGCCAGAATCAGAGACAACAGCAGCAACTGAGGCCGTAACCCGCCGGCTCCGCACGCCGTTGTGCGGTGCTGCTCTTGGACAGGCCCAGCTCGAGGGCTGTTCTCTCAGAGAAAGGTGGGCGTAGAGAATATTCCCTGCGGTGGTGCGTAAGGACCTTCTAAGAGTTAAATGGCGGCAAGGAGGAGGAAAAACATTTACCTTGTTTCCCTAGAAACCAGACTCCATGACTGCATGAGCTGGCTGGTTCCCTGTCAGCCGCATTTGACACATGAACCTGCTGGCTGATGGCAGCCAAGTGTAACAAGGGAGGTCTTGCCTGCTAATTTTATTCAATTTTTTTTTTTCCCCCCACAAGTCTCAAATGAGCATGTATGTAGAGAATAGCCTCAAATTAGTATTCCTCCAATTCCAAAGTGGAATTTCCAACCTATGTCCCTCTCGAGGCTGCGGTTTTATGAGCAGCTCTGAAGAGCAAGGTTTTCCTGCCTTTCGGAAACTCTCAGGTGGTCTTTTCACTTGGCGGTGGGTTGGCCATTTTAAAGCATGGTGGTGTTAGCTGGCCACCAAGCCCAGGGCTCTAAGCCAGCCCTGTCTGCTACTGCAGCTTTGATCAAACCAGTCAGATGCATCCAAGGGAAATTGGGATTATTGGGATGAACTGGGATGTGGCGGGGATAAGCATCCATGACGAGCTACGCACTGTTGTGATGAAAATCTGTAAAAGCACCTTTTTACCCAATTGCATCTTGTGGTGGGAGCTCCACTGGGGGCTGGGGAGCTGGTGAATGTATTTTGAAGTGGCAATGGCAGCAGAGGGAACTTTTAGTCAAATTAGCACCTAATTAGAAGTCCTGAAGAAACGCTGTCCTTGTTGGAGATGCTTGGTGCATGTTGAGCAGGAGGGGCTGCTTTGGCTTGAGACCCAGGGCCAAGCTTGGGTTAGTTTGTTCTCGAAGCAGTGGTTGCTGACGGAGAAAACACTGGATGGCGGGGGGGACCCCACAAAAGCGGTTTTCAACCCTTTTATCCATCCTGGAATCCTGGGGACAAGAGGGCGCCCGGCGTCAGGAGGTGGCGCTCCTCCCCCTGTAGATGGTGCGTGGGACACTTGTCCCCAAGGGCTTGGTGGGGAGGGCTGGCCTGGAGAAAACCCTGTGTAGCAGAGCCCAGGTCACCCGGGGCTACGTGGTCCCGCTTGGCCCCTCCAAGGGCTCCTTGATGCCACCCGGGCGCTTTGCTGGGGAGCTCTGGGGATCCAGGCTTGGGAAGTCCCTGCCAAGCCGTGCTGGTCGGGGGGCGAAGCTGGGGGACACTGGGCTTCAGCAAAGCTTCCCGCTCCCAGAGCCTGGGTCCGTCCAGCAGCCCTTGTCCCCCCAGCCTGCCCAGTCCTTCAGGGCCTCTGTCCTTGGCCTTGGGGACAGTCCCCAGAGCAACAGGCAGTCATCAGTGCAGGTCACACATTGGTCTAGCAGCTCCCAAGAGCCCAGAAACTGTTTTTTGGGAGGGAGTTATTTTTTTTATAAACTGCCTTCTCCTAATGTTGAGCTGCTTGTGTTCAGCGCAGTCATCTTTCCCGTGCAGCTCCCTGAGTGCATCTTCCCCGCTCCGGAATGGCCAGGGACCTCCCCACCAGAAAAGATCCCGCGCCCCGGCCATGCTGGGACCAGCCCATGAGCCGCAGGGGGACAGGCACAGCCCTGACCCTGCCGAAATAGTGCCGGGCACCGTGGGAACGTGACCCATCCCAGCTGGTGCCAGGAGGGCCGCGGCTGGGAAGCGGGGCTGGGTTTCACCCCCGGCACCCGCTGCTCCCCAGCTGCTGGTGGCGCAGGGGCTGGGACCCGGCATTCCTGCGGGAAGGAGGGGGCTGCTCTTTTAGCCTTCCTGGGGCGCATCTGGCTCTGGCGCTGCCTCCTTCCCTCTCCGGAGATGAAACGAGATGCAGCTGCGATGCTGGAGCGGAGACCTTAGAAGCGTGTGAGGACGCCCGGGGGGGAGGTGAGGGAAGGGAAAAAAAACCTCGGGTTCAAGTTGGAGGTCTTGGCTCCCAAAATCAGCTTCACAAGTGGCCCAGCTGACACCCCTGCCTCCCGCCCCGGCCCCCGCCTTTGATCCCAGTGACAGGCAGGGAGCTTCAAGTATGCTGGATGGGGGAGAGGGGCTGCCGAAGGCGCCTCGGGGGGAGCCATGGCCGGGTTCACACGCTGAACGGCAGCTTTTCTGCTGGAGCAGCTCCGCTGGGCTTTTCCGAGCATGGCGTGCGTCTGATTTGCAGCCCCCCCCTCCCCAGCCCGAGGATTGCTTTTGCATCTGACAACTCTCTGGCTTCTCACCAACCCTTAGAAGTGCCTGTGGGACCCAGGGGGATGGATGTGGGGGGCAGATGGGTCCCCACAGAGGTCAGGCCCTCCCTGCATGGGGTGAGGGGGTTGTGGGGAGCCCTGCTCCGGGACCGCAGCCCCATCGGCACCCCCAGCTCCCTGTGCTGAGATGAAGCTCCCCCATCCCCGTGGCAACCATGGCTTCCCCGCTGTTGGGTGTCAGTGGTCCTGGTGCAGTGCTGCTCCCTGGCCAGGTAGGAGCCCACGTGACTTTTGGGAAGTCTTCTCCCCCCTCTTTCCCACCCACCGTGGCGCTGGGGAATCATATGTTTCTGCGGCAGCTGCTGGGCATGGCGGGGAACATTAAATTTATCTCTTACCACCTCCCAACTTCCCCAAAATGTGGTGTGGGGCTGCCTTCCCTTCCCAGAGGGGACAACTGTTGTGCCGGGGTCCCCAGGACTCCCAGATGCCACTTGAGAGGCAGCGCCAGGGCTTGCCCAATGCCAGGCAGCAATCTTGGTAGCACGCATGGCATCCAATTCAAGTCAAGGATTGAAGTGGGAAGAGGCATATGCCCGGATCCAGCCTCGTGCCCTAAGAAACACGAGGACACCTCTCCGAGGCTGTCACTGGGCTTCACATCCAGCTGCCCCAACACAGGGCTTTTTAAATATACATTTTTTTTAATTTCTGTGTTGACACCAGTGGCAGTAGAGACTGAATTAAGCCAACAAGGGCCATTCCCACTGTGCACTGCTCTGTGTATGGCCAGTGGGGGAGGCTCCCCCTGCACGCATCCTCCCACAGAGACAAATCTCCCTCCAGCTTTATGGCCGGAGCCATCTGCCATGCGTTCTGCTCCCATCTACCACCACGTTCGAGGGCTGGATAGAAACCAAAGTTCATTTTTCCCCTTGGGAATCAGCCAGCAACCGGGGCCCAGGTCAGCGAGGAGCTGTTGATGGCGGGAGGTATTTATAATCTTTGTTTGGTTCCAGCAAGGCTGAACGCCCACTCCCGCTTCCCTCCATACAATAAGATCAAACAGCTCCGGGACGTTTCCTCGCTCCTCGCAGATGAAATCCCTGCATCTGCCGCCCCGCTCCGCCCTGCCTGGGGCTGCAGCTTCTTCCTTCAGTTGAAGACTTGGGGTCGCTGCTGCTGTTCCTTCTACCCAAAACGGGGGATTTGCTCATTTTTCCCACCCTCCTCTATTTTCAGAGCTCATGGGTGAGGGGTGCAAGGGGACCAGGACTGCAGCACCTTCCCGTCATGGCTTTATTCCCTCTCCCACTTTTGAGGGACCTCAGTGAGAACCCGCGCAGGGCCTGATGGCTCCTGTGCAGGGCATGCAGGCTGTGCTCATGGATGGCACTGCAGCCGGGGCTGAGAAGGCAGGAGTGCACCTTCTCCTGCGAGTGGATGACGGGGAGGTGCCCAGCGGGAGTTTATTTCTCTATCCCACACCTCCTTCTTCCTCGGTGCCCAGCTCTGGTGATGAACAGGGATAAGGTGAGGTCCTAGAAGCGCAGTACGGCGGCGCTGGGTGGGTCGTGGTGATGCAGAAGGGAGTGACATCCTTGTGGGCACCTGCTACTGCTGACCCCATCCCAGCCAGGGGCCCTTGCCGTGCTGCCGTGTTGGGGGTCTGCACAGACCCTTTCCCCAAATGGGGATCCCTCCTGGGGGCTTGCCAGTGGGAGACCACCGCAACCGCTGCTGGGGAGGCAGGAGGGACAGTGTGCAGCAGCCCTGGAGAGGTGACACCGAGCACCAGCAAAGGCCAACTGTCCCCCAGGCTCTGCTCGGGGTGGAGCGGGAGCGTCCCCCTGGCACCTGGCCACCAGCAAGCAAAGGGGGTGGGTGGGCAAATGCTGTCCCAGCTTCGTCCTCTTCCCCTCCTAGAGGAGCTTCCCTGAGGGGTAGGAGCAGACCCTGGGGATGCCAGCTGGTCAGCAGGAGCTGTGCCTGGCCACATCCCAAGCCAGACTGTGCTGTCCTCTCCATCTCCCAGCACGTTCCCGCTCCCCTCTCCCAGCAAACACCTTCCGCAGGTGTCCCCAGTGCCGGGGGGCTGCTGGTGCGGCAGGGGCCCGGCTGCGGGCAGGGGCTGCGGCTGCTTTTCATGTGCGTACCCCCCGGCCTGGCTCACGCTCACTCTTTCAGCAAGTCCCTGTGATCTCGGGGGTAATTACGGGTGTCAGGTTCAGGGCAGCCAAGAGGGGATTTTGGAAGGGGGGAGGTGGCAGGGAGCAGCGGGAGGACGGCGAGGGGCCGGGGGAGGATGGAGCGGGGTGGATGCTAGTGGGATTTTGGTGTCATTTCACCGGGATCCTGCCCTGCTCCCTGTGGAGGTGCCGTGGCAGCCCTTCGCCCCATGCAGTCGGATGCTGGCTTCTTGTTTCAGGGTCTGCAGCTTCCCCCTCATAACCATACACGGCGCCTGTGGAGATCCAGATGCTCTGTATCCCATTAATCGTGGCTCCTTGTGCACAGCCCGGCACCCTCCTTTGCTGCACACATGCAGCTCCTGCCCAGCACCAGCCAGGGCTGGGGAGAGAGCGTGAGGATATGAAAGCTGCAGCCCCAAGGTTGTTCCCTTCCCCTGGTGACATGGTGTCTTTCCCCCTCCATCGCACGCCACTTTGCTTCTTGCACCCCAGAGTGAGCTGGACCTTCCCAGCATCTCCTCCGAGACTGCACCAGGGTGTCGGGCTGTGCTCGGAGGGCCAAAACACACACATCCCCCCTGGCTCTGAGCCTTCAGCGTCCCTTCTTCTTCAATCCAAGCCTTCCTCCCAAAGGGAAACCCTAGGTAAGCACCCCCAGCCCACGCCTCCCTCCGCCTTCTCCTCACCCCGGGGCTCTGAGCCGGGTCTCTCCGGCATGGGATGGGTGCCAGGGGCTCAGCCGCTGGAGGAAACGGGGGAGACGGCGGCGAGGCCGGGACCCAGGTGTGAACCTGCGCAGGTAGCAGGGCCATGACTCAGCCATCCAAGAGAAAGCGCCGCGGTGCCCAGCTGCCGGCACGGCTGCCGCCGGAAGGGCTCCGGAGGGGAAATCAGACAGGCCACCGGCCCTGACACACTCACTGAGGTTTTGCTCCAGCAGCCATGGACAGCTGCCCTGGGGCCGCTGGGGTGCAGGAGCACCGAGCTTCCAATTTTATCTCATTTTTATTCCACCTCTTTCCCTCAGGGCCCCAAGAGAGGTGTGTACCCCAAAGCTTTTCATCCCCTCCAGCCAGCCTAATGTCAGAGTTTAATGGGGCCCAACCGTGGAGACCCCTTCTCCTTGTAGGCAGCCTTCCCTCTTCCTCTCCTTTCTCTGTGAAGAGTTAAATCTCTTTCTTCAATTCAGCACTTTTCCCCTCCCTCCTGCCCCCAGGATAATGTTTAACCAAGCCCATTGCTAATTAAATATCGATGACCTCAGGCAGGTTTTGTTATCGTCTGGAAACACCTGATGCATGTGTCACCAGCAGGAGTTTTTCTTGTCTCAAGTACACAGGCAACCCTTGAACTCCAACTGGCTTTTCCCTTCCCACCCTGCGGGCACTGGGGCTGACAGTTGAGGCTTTGCTGGCTGTGGAGCAGCTGGTGTGGGCTCGTCATCACCACTCCTAATTGCAGGGGGCAAACCTGGTGGGAAGGAAGGGTCTATTCCGCCTCTCCTTTCCCAAAGCGTGGCCATTGCTGCCCACCATCCACTGCCAAGCAGGCTCAGCTTGAACTTGGTGGACCTTCCTATTCTGGGCTGAACCTGGGCTTTCCCATCCCCTGTGAGAATGCGGATGCCCTGGCTGGGAGCTCAGCTCTCCAAAATATCTCCTGGACTTTCCCAGGGGAGCAGAAAAGCCTCACAAGGAGAGGGACACCCCGTCCCCTCTTTCCCTGTTCCCCAAGGCAGACCTGGGGCAACACCACCAGGCTGAACAGGCTGGTCCTGAAACCCTTAAGGGCTGCGATGCAGAATGGAACACAGAAAAATTGGGCAAAAAAGAAAGACAGCCAGAAAGGGGGGGCTGGGAGGAAGTTGGAGATGTTCTCGGAGGGGGCTATGGGAGGCAAGATGGACTTTTACAGGGGCGGAGCCATATCCTAGGTGGGTTTGGGACAACTGGCCACCCAGGCTGGGTGCACGGAAGTGGAAGGGACTCCTTGGGAATAATACAGCAGCTGAGGTTTCCTGCTGGGTCTGCCAGCCTTACAAACAGCTTCTGAGTTTGCCGCTCAAGGAGGTCTCTCATCCCTTCAGAAATTCTCGGGGCTGGTTTTCTCTGCGGTGAAGAGCAGAGGTTTCGCTGACATCATTTTCACACTCCACGGTATAAATAGCCAACCTGAAAAACAAAGGAAAACTCCCCATGAAGCCCATGTAAGGCAGAGCTACAGTTGCACCACTTATTTATTCGCTCACCATAGCTATTTCCTGCCTCTGTTGGTCAGAGACCTCCTGTGTTGGCCAAAAGTCAGCTTTTCCTCCCTCGTCGGGAATTTACGGATCAGCAGCACTGCTGGTAACCAGGGGGGATTACAACCCCTGACCCTGGCAGGACAGACTCACGCCTACAGTTGGCCTTGGTCCCACCAGTTGCTCCAAGGTCCCGTGCATCTGCTGGGCAGCTGCTGTGTAGCTGCAGTGGTCATCTCCCCTTGGAGCAGCAAGGTCATGGCTAAGGTTGGAGGGATCACTAAGGCTGGAGACAGCGTTCTGCTCTAGCTTTGCCCTGTGAGGCTGGCGTTTGGTGAGCGTGGTAGCAGGCAGGACTTCTTTGAGCTCCTCCATCTCCAGGACATCTTTTGCATCGCAACACCTTCAAGACACCCGCAGCCCCAGAGGGAAGCAGATGCCCTGTTAAAGTGGGACATGGTGGTGTGGTTTCCAGGCCAGAAAACCAGGGGGGGTGTCACTTGGGTGGCTTTTGCTGCCCCCCAAGCTGCAGGTCCGTGCCGTGCGAAGCGACGGCAGCGCTCGGTTAGGGGTGAGCGAGCACCTGGGAGGGGGAGGGCGGCGCAGGTCCCCACGTGTGCACAGACCCGGCTTGTCCAACAAGCCAGTGCGAGGCTACAGACGCGTCTTCTTCGGGCTCCAGCTGCGCTCCCGCTCTGCAGCTCCTTCCCAGCGCTTGTTGGCTGCCTCCAGACCTGCCAGTGGATGGGTCCGTGCATGCGCTTCCGAGCTCGCTTCAGGCCACGTCAGCCTGGCTCGCTCAGGCCCCTTCTTCCCCTGCCCCAGCTGTGCCAGCCGGCTTTGCACAAGGCAAAGTGGGTGATGCTTCCCCCATGGCTCCACCAGAGCGCTGGAAGGGAGGCAGCTCCTCGGCAGGGCGCGGTGGCAAGCAGCCAGGGATGGGACCTCCTCCAGGAGCACAGCTAAGTCCAGGAGAGGATTTTGGGCCATGGGTGAGGGTTCCCCAAATTTCAGATCTCCATCTGGGACATTAAGCAATCCCAGGTCTCCCTCAGGCATGCCCAGGGCAGAGGGATGGACACTCAGGTCCAGGGCTACTGCTGCACAGGAGCATGTCTTCAGGCATTATATCCCTCAGTCCTGCCTGCAAGCCAGAGCTGCCTTCACCTCTGCTCATGGATGAAGCTGGATTGTTATTGCCCTTGGCTTCTCCCTGAAAACACTCTGTCCCCTAGGAAATGGAGCTGTGTTGGCAAGAGACACGACCTGGATGTCGTGTCCCTGCTGCTCTGCTGACCACCGGTGGGGACAGGAGGTGTTGTAGGGGCAGTCAGAGCTGCTTTGCCTGGCCACCATAGCCAAGGTGTGGGGACGGACAGACATGCCAGCAGGCAGCAGGTCACCCAGGATTTCCCCTTTCTGGCTGCTCATTCCCCTGCCTGAAATCCCCCCAGTGCACCAGTAGCTCTAAGGGATGGTGAAAAGGGGGTGCCAAAAGTTGGCACGAGTTGGCTGAGGGCCCCGCTCGGTCTGGCTCCTGGGAGGGTCCCGTCCAGCGGACTGTCTCCTTGGTCATTGTTATCAGAGTAATTCTCCAGCAGCTTGAATCCTGTTTTTGTGCCGGTGTTGCCTGGCTCTACAGGAGCGAGGGGGGAGAGAGAAACACAGGAAACGGCAGCGACGGAAGCAGAATCATCTCCTGGAGGGAACGAAGAGCCGCTGACGCCACCGAGGGGAACAAAGACGGAGATTCAGAAGGGCTTATGCACAGGCTTGCGCTGGAGACGGCCCGGACAAGTTGTCTCAGTCCCAGCTTACGGCACAGCTCCCGCCCCTCCAGCATGTTGTGCCTCCGTCTCCCCCAGCCCGAGCCCCCCGCCCCGAGCTCTGGGGTGCGAGGAGACTGGGGGAGCCCAGGGTGGGGACAGCAGGCAGCTGCAAGCCAACACTGATGTTTTTGGCATGGAGAAGCCCTGGTGAGGGCCAGCCCTTGGGGGATGTCTTCTATCCTGGCCCCAGCTGCAGGAGCTTCAGCTGGCATGGCAGAGTGAGGGCAGCCGTGGGAATCGAGCTGCACGCAGTGGTGGCGTGAGCGCCAGCCTCGCCGCTGTCTCAAGGCTCTCTCCCCCGCCACCCCGAAATGCCAGGGGGGCTGTCCCCGCACCCTGCGCGCACAACAGGCCCTCTGTGCCACAGGCACAAATGGAAACTTTGAGTAAAAAGGCCAGGGGTCCTGGCCGCCGGGCTCACCCAGGGCCGGGAGGAGCGTGCAAGCCTCTGCCTTCCAGAGTCACGAGCTGCCCCTGTCCATGTCCCCATCCATGCCACCTTTCAGGTCCCAAGAAAGCCCCCATGTGCTTCATCTCCTGAAGGTGTGGGTCAGCAGTGCCAAGAGCTCTTCCTTGGCCCCAGCCCCTCATCCCTGGGGGAGATCAGCCTCAATGGGACATCTGTCTGCACAGCTCTGAGGCAGGAAACCTGCTGTCCCAACATGGGGCAAAGCCCTTGGGTCTCCAAGTTCATGGCCCGGCGGGACGCAGATGTCCTGGCCAGTCTGGACCGGGGAGCTCGCTAAGCCCTGGCCTTGTGCATAGCAGTGGAGAGTGACAACAGTGGTCACAGCTTTCTGTCTGACACACTTGTGCCAAGGAAATTGCCCCCATCCGGTCCCCATATCCCTAATTCCAAGAAAAGGATGTGTACCACAGCTGCCTGCAATGAAGACCCTCCTTTTCTGTGTTACAGAGGGCAGCGCTCACATCTCAGACTCTTCTGTAGCTGAGGACCGAGAGCCCGTCCCAGCCCCATCAGATGGAGACCCCCCCGGTCCATAACCCCGTCCCCATGGCTCGTGTACTGCCTGCGCCAGCGCCAGTGGGGTGGATCTCCCATCAGCAATGTCATGAGCTGGGGGGCATCACTGGGGCCCGGGAGAGCACCAGGGACTGTGGAGCCATGCGGGGTGGCACTCCTGGGGGGAAGCTCAGAGCACCCCTACCCTGCTGCCTGCGGCGAGGGCAGAGCGGCCGGGATGCTGCTGGTGGCAGGAGTGCTGCTATTCCCAGGGCCTGCCTTCGCCAGCAGTGTTTGTGGCTGGAACACAAGCGCCAAAATGTCATCGGCCCCTTATCTGCAGCATATCCGGGTCCTTTTGGTACCCACTCAGCCTCCAAAAATAGCCCTAGCAGAGGGGAAGAATACATCCTTAAAATAGCACCGCCACTCGGGCTCGCCAGCGCTGGAGCTGACACCTGGTCAAGTGCCCATCGCGGCTTTGCAGGGAGATTTCAGGTCTGTTCTCCTGTGTTTTCCCAGCCTAAAATAGCAGCCGCAGCCTCACCCTGCTGGGAGGCGAGCAGGTGCTTTGCAGCCTCTGCCCAAAGCAGTGCTGGCTGCCCCCTGGCTGCTCCGGGCCACCCCAGGCCACCACCAGTGGGTGACGGCTCTGTGTGGGGGTCCCAGGCAGGACCATGCTGCCCACGCTGCCCACGGTGGGGCAGGGAGGTACGAAACCACGGAGTGCAGTGAGGGCCAGGTGAGTCACCCCGCGGGATGAAGCCGGCGATACGGGAGGAGCGGTCCAGCCAGCTGCCTCTCCTGAAAAGGAGAGCTGCTGAGGAGGAGGAAGCTGGGAGGAAGGAAGGCCTTGTTTGTCTGTTCCCAGAGCGGCGCAGGAACTGCTATATGAGGAATTACCTGACCTCACTTACATCTCCGGATGGTCTTCACCGGTTTCACCCCCCGCTTTCCCCGTCCAAGCCTCCCCCCAGCTCCTGCGACCCTGCCCTACGCCGTGCTGCTGCTGCCTCTCCTCCGAGCTACCCTGGCACCGGCAGCTGGTTTCCGCCAGGCTGCAAGTCCTCTTCCGCCTCCTTACACTCCGAATTTATCCGCACCTGCTCTTCCTCCTGGATGACCACGTTCACTCCCTGTACGTAGATTCAGAACGCCATCTCTGCCTGGCAGGGAAAGCCACGCTGGGTGGGGTGGTTCGTGGGCTTCCGGTTACGGGGAGGATGCCACAGGTGTGGGATGGCTTGTGGGATGCTCCGTGGGATGCAGCTTGGAAACCGGAGGCTCGAGAAGAAGGAACTCAGGGCTCTGCATGTGTCACGGACACATGTTGGCCTTTCGCAGCACATTCAGACCCTACAGACCTCAGCTTGCTCCCTGTGCAGCCCCTGTCTCGTGCAGTGTCGCACAGCCGGACCTGTCAGCATCCATGAAGGATGAGCAGCTACGACCATGACGCAAAGGCTTCATGCTCTTTGTAGACTATTGCTTCCTCTCTTGTCCGGCCCTTTAGAAGATCTGGGCAAAGATGTTTATGCAGAATACAAAAGGTTTAAGGATGTGTGTTGAATACTGAGGGATGGAGCCCGGCAGGAGATAAATGCTGATCTGGAAGCAGGATTCAGCACTGCTGCTCTTCACATTGAACAGCATTTCCTGGGGCAGGTGGTGGAGGGGGTAAGGCTGCCAAGGACAGGAGGGCTGGGAATCACGAAGCTAAGATGCTCCCAGGGAGTAGGATACAGCCAGGGGCTGGTGTATCTCGGAGCCAGGGATGGAGGTACATTCTGCTGCAGAACAGACCTGGGGGCTGTCACTCGTGTCCAGGAGGAGGGCTGGGAAGGGAAACGTGGAAGGGCATGCAGAGGAAGGGGAGATCGGCAATGACATGTGCTGAATGGAGGTCAGAGCAGGGATGTTTTCGGGATCAGGGAAGGCCTCCTTTTCAGGGCCTGTGCTGACAGTGGAAGTGCTGGCTCAGAGTACCTCCAGTGACAAAGGTACCCCCAAAAGCAAGCTTGAGGGATAGAGGGCAACGGAAATGGATTGCTGAGGTACACCAGGAGAGGTGAGAAGGCAGGGACTGGCAAAACGTCCCCACCCTGTGTAAAGCTTTGCTTTGCTCCACAGAGGACCCGTTCAACTCGAGACCCTCTGGTTCTTTGCAACCTCGTAGCAGCCCATCAACTCGTAGTTAAATTAGGGGCTGAGACCCTTCCAGGCTGGGGCAGGAGGAGGAAGAGGGTATATGAGTCAAAGCAGCAAACACAGCGCTCTTAAGGAGGTTAATTTCAAGATTGGGAAGGATCTTCTGAAATAACAGGTTATTTCTAGACTTAGGAAATGAACCAAGTAGCCCACTGGCCCAGAAGGGGCCATAGGGAGGTCTTATATCTCTGAATTCAACAACCCGTTGAGCGAGCTGAGATCACCATTCATTGCAGGGGACAGGAACTCAGAGAGAGGAAGAGGGGACCGGATGTTCGGCCAAAATACCTTAAGAAGTGATGTTAAGGATATCCCCTCTCCTCCAGAGCCAAGAGGTGACGGTACCTCCCTGGGGCTTCATGGAGAGCAATGGTGAGAGGTTCGCTTGCAGCAGGTGTTCCCAGGAGGGGTTGCCCCACATCTCTTCCTACCTCCTCCGTTTCTCCTAGCCTTCCTCCATCAGTAGCATTTGTTTCCCCCCCCGCCCCTCATTTTCCATTTTGAAATGAGAACCGGCGATTGAAACCATCCAAGCCCACGCAAACAGGATATACGTGGGTCAGGACTGAGTGGGGAGCAGCGTGGTGGCAGAGGAGTGAGATTGCTGACCCGGGAGAGGCATGGGGACGATGCAACGGACTTTGGGATGTCTGATAGAGCAAATAAGCTGGTGTTGTGGCAGCAGGAGAAGCAAGAGGCCAGCCTGAACATCATGCCAGGCCTTTTTCATCTTTGAGGGACTTTGCAAGCACATTAGCCTGTCCAATTCCACTGCCCATCTGAGTGGGAGTTTGCCACTGCTCAAGTCAGCTGTGAGTGCTGGCGGTGTTTTCTCCGAGAGGCGCAGGGAAGCCCTGCCAGCACGAGTTTCAGAAGTCCTGAGGGGCCATTTCCACACTCCTCAGCCTGCCTCTGTCTTGTAGACAAGTCACTGCTGCAGGACTCAGGTCACCTCATGCAGGGAAGGTGGTACAGTCCCTCAGGGTCCCTCCACTCATCTGTCAGACAAATGTGACTGTCTGAACTTTAAAATCCTCAGCAGAGCCCTGTGAAGGGCTGGTGGTTATTCAAAGAGGGGCGGATGTGGTCATGGGCGGGCATGTGGCAGAACACGAGGAGAGATGCACAGCTTTCCTGGTTCCTGGGAAAGGAAGCCGCCATCTGTTACCAGAAAGAGGAATACCAGTGGAAGAGCAATTTAATTAGATAATCTGTCTAATTAAGACAGGTGACAGGCTGCAAATTTCCCTCCTGGAGAGACCTTTGGAGAGACCTCAAACAAGGATGCTCCTGACCTTGTCCTTCAAGCCAAGGCCAAGTGTCAGAGCAAGAAGAGGGGCTGCAGGTCCCCAACACCATCTTCACTGGTCCCCAACACTGTCTTCACTGGTCCCCAACACTGTCTTCACTGGTCCCCAGCACTGTCTTCACTGGTCCCCAGTGCCTGACCCCACCAGCTGCCACGCTGTCTGCAGGGGTCAGATGAGACGCAGCCCCCACAGCATGGCCAGCTGGCTATGGCTCTGTGGGAGCTGGGAGTTTCTGAGCTCCTGAGGCCCTCACTCCCTCTGAGTGCCCTCTCCTCCACAGCACTTGGATTTCTTCTAGCCCTTCCCTCTGCCAGGACGAAGCCACTGGCAGACCAAGATGTGGATTGCAGCCGTCTGTGGCCAGGTGGGACGCCTCCACAGGCCTGGCTGATCATTAGCACCTGAGGATTGTGGTCACCAGGAGCCAGACCAAGCCCTCGAAACAAAGCACCCCTTACCTAGGACCAAGGCATCCCACGGCAACAGGCTGGGAAACCTGCTTTGCCTTGCAAGTCAACTTCTGCTGAAGGCCCAGCTTACTCAAGGCTGTGCTTAATCCTGGCTGGCTGCCTCATTCTTCTCCTCTCCCCACCCCCTTTTTTCCCCGAAGAAATTTCTAAGACTTTTTTTTTTTTTTTTTTTTATTAACTTTTTGGTTTTTTCNGTCGGTTTGATCCCTAGTTCCTAGCCAGGCAAAACAAGGCATGCATCTTACTGGAGACAGGATAGAGGACTCTTGGAGTTAATCGTTTTCTCCATTGTCTTTCAAATGTGTGCTGAGATGTCCGTAGCTGGGGAACCCATTGTGCTGCCTTCCTGCTTGTTTTTCCAACAGTCTCCAGTGAATAAAAGCAACGCAGGGTTTGTAATACACTTTCCATGACCTCTAATCTTGCTGTGCGATCTATCTCAATTGCCAGGTCGAATACAGTATTCATTAACAGCGGTTCCACCTCCATCTCACCTACTTCTCCAAAACCCAGCCCCAAGCTTTCCCTGGCTGGCTCCAGCTTCCCTTGTCTGGACCACCGTCTTCTCTGCCCTCACTCATACCTTCTTCTCCCTCCTCCCTTCTTTCTGCTCTCCTGAGTGCTCTCTCCTCCTGCTTTCCCCTGAGCATTTGGTCTCTGGAGGTGTTGGCACAGGGGTGTGCTGTGGCAGGCAGGAGACTGATGCTATTAAAGGTGAGCCTGTACCTTCAAGAGCATGCTTGCTGGGGACCATCCTACTTCCTCGTCCCACCACGAGTGGGTCAGGGCAATGTTGTGACATCGCCCTGACCCACTCGTGGTGGGACGAGGAGGTAGTAACTCAGCTACCAGCATCGGCAGCACAACAGGGAGCCAAAGCAATGGCTGGAGGGGACTTCAGGGCGGACTAAGCCTGTAGGTTTGCCTTCCCATCCTGGCTATGAGCTCACTCTGCTGCATGGGCTTGATGAGCTTCCCAGATGCGGAGGCACACAATGCAGCAGGGAAACCCTTGTTCTCCTGCAGTTATTCCGCATGGCTCCTCCGGGAATGTTTGCCCTTCCTACCATTTTCCTGCCACGCCGGAATCCCTCAGGTGTCCCTCAGCTAGGACAGCCACCTGGGCTTTGAGGATGAGTCACCCCCTCTTCCCGTGCTCTCCTCAGCCTTCCCGTTGGCAAGAACTGGCAACAAACAGCAGAAATGAATCAGGCTGGGATGGCTGACAGACCAGCAGTCCATCCCTGGGCATCCCAGCGTGCATGTCCCAGTTGCAGAACCACAGGGGGCTGGGCACTGCCCGTCATTGAGTGGCACAGTCTGGGGACCCCAGAGGACAGAGAAATCTCCAAATCGTCTCACTGGAAGCTGTGGTTGTAAGTCCCTTCCTAAAAGGACTGAGGTCTTTTCCCGCGCTAACAGGTGATTCCCAGATCCTGCTCGGGACAGAGCAAGGATCCCTCTCCTGCCCCAAGGGTTTGTGCCCAGGCCATGGATAAAAAACAGCTCCATGCTTTGGCCTTCTTGCTCCTTCATCCAGCCTTTTCTCCTGTTTTTTTTCTCTCATTTTCTTCTTCACAGCAATGTATATACCCTGGCCTGAATGTCTACGCCCACCTCAAAGAGTTGGCAGGCTATTCCTCTTGAACTGCCAGAGCAAATGGCCAATCTCCCTGCTGTTGGCAAGGGGGTGTAGGCAGGAAGGTGTGGAGCTGGGGCACCACCACAACCCAAATCTCCAGCCAAACTGTTTGTCAGTCACATCTGCTGAGGAGGCAACCAGCAGGCCCAGTCATGCTCTGGGATTCCCAAGCACTGTGCAGCTGAGCCTCTCTTGAGAAAATTGGCAACAGGCTGAGCCTCACTGGGTCCAAATGCTTGCAACTTTTCTGTCTTCTTCCCGTCTCTCAGAGCTCCCACTGAGCCCATAACGTGCTTGTACCTCACTGTCCCACATCACTAGGATCGGTCACTGGAGGCATCACAGCCACAAGAACATGGGCTGAGGGCAAGGTTTGGCAAGCAAGATTCTACAGACTGTGTCATGTAGGCCAGGGGGAAGGGGGATCGGACTAAGCAGCCAGAGTGGTCATCTTTGGATTTAGGAAAGACAGCTGGAAATCAGCCCCTTCTTCTGGAGATGGTTCAGGTAGTTACTCGTGGTTTGGTAGGACTGCTCCTCTGGGCCTTTCTTTACAGAGCTCTGCTCATTTCAAACATGCTGCATCTGTGGAGGCAGGAGATGGACTCAGGGCCTCTAAGAATTAAGAATGTGGCCTCACTAGACAAAGCCTGCAGGAGCTTGTGTTGGGGTCCTCCAGCTGGCCACCATCATAGATACTGGTTCTTGGCTGCTCTCCTTGGCCCACGTACACCACCAGGTTTGAGTTGTCATGGGTGCTCTGAGTTCCTCACGGTACTCTGCGACCTGGCTCCAGTGTAGGTCCATGGTTGGTACCATGCATGTGAAAATGGCCCATTACCATCATGGGAAGGTGCTGGACAGGCTCGCAGTGCCCCAGCAGTGGGCTGTGAGACCTGGAGGGGCCAGCAGAGAGAGGGCAGTGGTAGCTGGAAAGACCACAACCGTGGGATGCAGCTGGAGGGCTCAAAGACTTTGAGAGACAGGAGGTACAGAGCACCTTCAGTGTCCGCAGACCAGGCTGGAGACAGGGCGGACAGACATTCAGATTCTCCTGCTCCCTCCCAGGTAGGTAGTGCTGCAGTGAAACGCTACCCAAATATTCTGCTACCTTTATCAGCCTTGGCTTTACCACCCATAATCTCACTCCCCTTTTCCGAATTGTTCCTCAGGTTACAGCTCGTGATGGTGATTGATGTGATGTCATGTAAGGGGACCCGAGGACACAGGTCAGACAGAGGGGGAAGGAGAGGTGGCTGTGGTCGGGCTGCTCCCATGGGAGCCCACCAGGGAAGGTGGCAGGAATGGGCACGTGCCCAGGGGGGGCGCAGAGGTGGCTGCAGCTGTCCCTTCTCATGCTGGCAGTTCAGCGTCCCACTAAGTTGCCCGAGACTCCTGTTATCTCTGGCAAAAGGCAAACAGAAAGGGGAAAGTGAGAAGGAGTTCCTCATCTGAGAGAGCTCTTATCGCCTTTCCGCTTCCCTCGCCCCGGAGAGATACGGCAGCAGCTCAATGCTCTGTTGTTCCTCAGGGGGCCTCTCCTCCCCTACCCCCGGCCGCATGGGGATGCGATGGGGGCTTCCGGCCACAGCGCTCCCTGCCCCGCGGTTCAGCAGGCACCCCATGCTCCTCACCATGCTCTGCCCTCACCTGGGCGCCCACCACAGCGCCCTTGGGGTTTGCACCCCTCATCAAACACACCGGCCATCCCCCAGGGAACAGAGGGGTGTTTGCTTTGCTTTGGGGGTACCGTGGCTTTGTGCCGGTCCCAGCACACGTTCAGCTGGGTAGCCGTGCAGGGCAGCGCATGGTGGCCCCAGCCACGTGACCGTGATACAACTCACCGCAACCTTGATCAGCGTCATGTAACTGAGGCCAAGAAATAAAACTCAGGCTCTTATCAGCCCTGCAGTGCGTCGCAGCACGCTTACACAGTGACCAAAGTCAATTAAATCTCCAGCAGAAGCAGAGCGGGTCAAGCTGGCTGGCTGAGGATGGGAGGAGGTAGCCGCAGGTGGTTAGATGCCCCTATAGCAGCGAGGTTCTCAAGGGCAGGCAGAAGAGCTGAAATAGTCCGTGCCACCGCATGCAGGAGAGGCAGAGACGGCGGAGACCCGTGCTCCATTCTCGTGGTGTCAGGAAGAAACTGCTGGTCAACATCATCATGAAATCTCAAGGCTCCTTCCACCCATCCATGTAAGAGGAGCACTTGGGAAAGATTTTATGCAGCACGCCAGCTGCCAGAAATGGGGAAGATATTGATCATCAGGTTACAGACTACGGCATAAAATCATGTAAATCCAAAGAGCGAACAGATGGCCAGCCTGAGTGGGGATGAAATTATTTTGTTGCAGAACTGACAAGCAGCTCAATTCCGTGTTAATGCAAGAACCGGATTTGATTTGGCAGAGAAGACAGGCTGCTTGCAAGGCTTGGTAGTGCCACGTTTATTCAGCTCTTGGACTTTTATTCATTCTGAGGTTGTTTCGCTCAAGTTGGGGATGCACTGGCAACTCACTCAGCTGTGGTTTGATGTAGTTGCCCAAATATTGGTATCCAGTTTCATTTTAGATGCAGTAGCATATCCTGCCTGACCTCCAGCTGCTACTCCGGACGGGTGTTGGTCTCCAGTAAGTCCCATGGCAAATCTGCCAGCCCCCTTCATGTGTCTCAGATACCCTAAGACATCTCAAATGGCTCTAAACAACACTGTTTTGGCAACAGGATCCCAGGGTCATGGATATATTGAAGAAAATACTTGGTCCTTTTCTGACAGCATTTTGGGGATTTTAGGTAGCACAGACAAACCTCTGAAGAAGTGGTCATAAGGCAATCAAAATAAAAGGGTCTGTTCAGCACAGGGATGGGGGACAAGACCTTTGTAGAGCCAGAGTCAAAAAAAGTGCAAATATTTCCACTCTCTTTTCTTATGTTGGAGGTTGCAAGGACCCTTTTAGGACAAGGGGTAACGGGCACAAACTTGAACATATGGAGTTCCGTCTGAACACGAGGAGGAACTTCTTTGCTTTGAGGGTGGCAGAGCACTGGAACAGGCTGCCCAGAGAGGTGGTAGAGTCTCCGAATCTGGAGACATTCAAGACCCACCTGGATGCCATCCTGTGCGACCTGTTCTAGGTGAACCTGCTCTGGCAGGGGGGTTGGACTAGCAGATCTCCAGAGGTCCCTTCTAACCCCGGTGATTCTGTGATTCTGTGACCACTCTTTTGGTAACTGAGGTCTCTCACAGAAGCATGTCTGAAGCTCTTGAGAATTTAGAAATGCCTGCGGCTGACATGCTGATTTGGAATAAAATTGACTAGAAATCATACCTGGAGTCTGAAGAAGAAATCAGCCAAAGAGAGGAACTCTGACCCAAACAGCAGCAGCCACCACAGGTCCTTGCACAGTCAAACCCCGCAAAGTCAGAGTGATACTCGTAGCTGAGAGCAGCCTGTTCTCAGAGCTGTCTCATTTTGGTACCACTAAACTCGGATACCTGGGAAAGTCCCCTTATTTTTTCGTTGAAGAGGAGCTGGTGCCAACATAAAGAAGCCTGGCAGAATGCAAGGGCAGGTTCAAGCAGGTTCAGCCAGGGGTAGTCGGGCTCTGGAGGCTTTACCAGCTCGGCGCAAGCACCGCTGCACAGTCTGCCCTCCTGGGGTCTCCTGCTGGCAGCGTGCTTTGGCGGACCTCCTTTTGCAGGCAGAGTTTGGAAAAGTAGCTCTGCCTTCACCCCCTTAGTCCCTGCGTGGCAGAGGAAGGACAGGGAGAAGGTTGGGAGGCAATAGTTTAGGAAGAAGGATCCCAAAACCAAGGAGCCTCCTGGAGATTTGCAGACATATCCAGGGGCACAGTGAGGTTCCACAGGGTCTGGGGCAAAACGCAGGTCTGTGATCTTTCCTAAATGAGGATGTCTCATAATGTAATAAGCCAGGCCTCTCTCAACCGGTACCTGGGGGCAAACTGCTCTCACTTTTCTTTCTCCCCTGCTGCCCTGCCCACCCTCCAGCTCATCCTGGGCATGTTAAATGAATTAAAATTAAATGCATCTCTAATTTATCTCCATTCTATTCTCCCTGGAGAATGATTGTCCCAGGGTGATCCCTCCGATAATGAGAAGAGAACAGCTTTCGAAAATTAAAAAATACTTGTTATAGAAACCCCAAAACCAAATGCCCTGAGATTAACAAGAAGGTTAGAAACCCCGGTGAATGCAAATTTGCAGAGATTAGCAGCTGTTCGAATGCAAGATGATCACCCAATGGCATATGTTTCCAGAGCATTGACTAAAGCCCCACAAAACTATGAACAGATTAGGAAAAAATGCCGGCAATTGCTTTGACTCTGTGAGTGGTTTCATGGATATCCTCGCAGGCAGGAATTGGTGGAGGCAGACGCCCACCCTCGGCTGGTAGAAGCCACGCTACAGAAACCAGGGTGGGACTCATGGCCCAGACATCTGATCATGAAATTGGAGGAATATTTGTTAGTGGAATTCCAGTGTATTTTCCAGAGAGAGGGGATGAGGGGAAAGGAAACGACTGCCAGAATGGCTTCAGCCCCACTTCTTTGTGAAGCTTCTGTAAGAAGCACAAAATGACCCAACGTTAACAGGCTGGGGAGAGAAAGTCTTGCTGAGCAGGCGTAAAAATCCCCGGCACTGTGAACGGAGCACCTCGTCGGGATGATAAAGGTGATGGGATCCCACGCAGAGGACATTACTTCATTATGTCACACGGCACAAGGTCAGACTTACTAAATCACAGCACTTGTCTGGGGACTGAGACTGTAAGAGAAGACTAGATGATGTCTGCTGTAGGTGTGGTGCTAAAGCCATTAAGCCCTGCAAGTGCTGCGTTCAAGATGGGAAGAAAAGAAAAGCGCAGCCAGTTATGGGAAAAGCAGATTGCCTAGGAAAGCCTTGAGCTTTCTGGTGTTAGACGTTTCCCAGCAAGGTTCCAGGTGCTGCCCACACAAACGCAAGCTCAACGCTGTGGAAATCGGCCAATTCCTCACTACATACGGACCCAAAACCTCCCCAGGGCAGGAGGGAACTCAGACCTCCTCCGACACTCTTGCCCCTTCCATCCCCTCAGTCCCCTCTGCCCTCTGCCCCTGCTTCCCTTCTCCGTGCTCAGTTGTTCCAGCAGCAGCCTCCATGCTCGCTGCTGTCTGCGTGCCTAGCTTGGGTGACCTTTCCCTGGGACAATGGCTGCTATTGAATCCGGGCAGGCATAGCCAGCGATGACACGGAGCTGGAGACGCAACGGTCCCATCGCTGCAAAGAGGGTCCTGCCCAGCACAGCTGGGAGCGGGGGAGGCTGGCCTGGGAAAAAGGCTTCAGCCACGAGCCTGCCTTTCATTGCGCTCGGTGGCTCATGCGTCACACGGGTGGCTCCATGGTTAGATACGCTTCTTAGCCGATTTAGTCCCACTGCGAGGTGCCAGAGCCTCAGCACTGAAAATTAAAGTCCATAACATGACTTCAGGAGCTCACAGTGATGGTAATTACCTTCCCGTGTGCCCACACACCATAACAGCTTTGCTAGGGAAAAAAATAATCTCAAATAGTTTTGGAGAGACGGTTACTTTGATTCACCGAGTCCTTTGCGGTTGGGGTACCGTAACAGGGTAGTCGCCTTTTAGTAGACACTTACCACACAGTCTTGTGGACATGGAACTAGAAGGCAGGGACCAATTTATCGCCTACTGGCCCTCTCTGCAGGGCCTTGGGATGTCTGCTTCCCCACATCTGCCATGGGCTAACAATTCCTCCCTGTCTCACCAGGGCAAATAAATGAGTCAGTGCACACACAGAAATTGCAAGATGGAAATTGATATCTGAATGCTGTGATGATGATGAATATTACTATTGTTGCTATTACTGCTAGGGCCAGACAGGACTAAAGGATCTGTTCTGTATAACTTGTGCTCCCTCCCCCCAGTCCCTTGCAGCTTGCCTGCGTTTTTACAGAAACATCAGTTGGAGTTTGGCATTTCTACCCAGCACCACCTCTCAGCAAAAATCACAGGTTGTTATGATTCAGAGGCCATTGCTGCATCCCTGCCCGGCGCTAGAGCAGGACCAGAGAACACACCACTGCTGCTGGCTCCTGATGAGCCCAGTCCCCCAGCAGAAGGAGGCCAGCATCACTCCAGGTCTCGGATAAAGTAAAGGTACAAATGAGGGGGAAGCCTGCTCGTTTAGCTTGCCAGCTTGAACGTAAAAGGCAGAGGGAAAAACTCCTAGCCCCACCATGAGCTAAGCTGCAACCCCTCAATACAGAAGAAGAGGCAGGAAAGCAAATACAGAGTATTAATATACTGAAGTCTTTAGATTGGTAATTTCCATCAGTGCTAAAGGCAAAAAGTGTCTCTGCAAACATGTAGAGTCAGGAAGGAACCTCAGGGCAAACCTTGAATGAGAAAAGGCACCACATTAGAAAAAGACACTGCTTAGTCCAGCATCAGCAGGTTTTAAAAGGTGCTCACCAAGCCAGCAGTCAGAGTGGCCCTGCAATAGCTCTGTTCCTGGGTAGAAAAGCTCCCAAAGGAAGGAAGCAACCTGTCTCCAAATCCAGTGATTTGTTTCAAGCCTTACAGCCAGGTCACCCTCCAGACCACTGGCGAACCAGCCTGTCCCGGGCCAAGTAATGCCTGAAATATCTCACACCCTTACCAGCCACTGCCCCGTTACCTGTAGGTGCCCTGAGGGGGGGTTGCTGCCTACTGGGTAAGAGAAATCCCAATTACACAATCCCACTTTTCCCTTCCCCCTCTTCCTACCGTCCTTGGTGAGGGTGGTGAGTGTCCCTGCGCACATGTGTGCAGGGGGGTTTAAAGGTCCGTATCAACCAGCCCTATCCCCACAGGACACTCCAGCCTGAGTTCCCACACGTGTCCTTGGGAATGTGCCTCCCTCGGAGCAGATAACAGATACCCGGGATTTACTTTGCCCGCTGGGACGGTTTCCCCGCAGAGGGGGGAGAAAAGGGGGGTTAATTCAGGGTTTCATTAACCTAACAGTTGATTGCAACAGAAACTTGTCCTACATAGGAATTGTGTCAGGAAATAGGCTGAGGAGGAGGGGGAGAAGACAGTGGGTTACAGCAACCCTGCTGGTTCCTCCAGCCTCGCTTCCCTCAGCCGAGGCCCAGAGGAATGGGGTGACTCGTGTGAGTTTGACTCCCAGCTCCAAGCTCATCAAACTCCATGTAGGCAAGGAAAAGGCAAAGTTGTGCTCTGTAGCACGGCTGCCTCACATAAGAAACACAGATGATCCCACAGGCACGGATATGGGGACATGCACGAGTCCATAGAGAACGTCCAGGCCATTTGCATGGCATTCATTCCCATGCAAGAAATGATACAGCAAAACTCTCCCTGCACACACTTATGTGTGTGGAGACGGAGATGTGTGGAGCATCCCTTGAGTGGAGGCAGAGCCATAGACACATACATCCCACATAGCCATAGGGGTACTCGCCAGCAAGAAGAAAGAGGGATTGGGAGGGGGTGGTTTTGGGATTGGTTTCCGCTGGTCTAAGTGTCTGCTGCCAGCACAAGGGTTAGTGTCTCCATCCTGGCTGTGCCTTCTCCAGCTTCCTACATCAGCAGGAGCGAATAGGTGGTAGGGTGGCAAGTTGGAGCTGATCTGGCTGAAAACGGTCCCAGGAAAACGAACAAACCTGGAGAAAAAAAAAAGAAGAGGGAATGCACAGCTGGAGGGAGAGGGGAGAAGGCAGGAGAACCGCTTTCTCCAGAAGCTTTTTTCCAAGCGACTCGCGCCAATTTTGAAACCACACCCTCAGTCACAGACAGATATGTAAATACGTCTGTTCCCAAGCACAGCCACATCGCCGGGACACCCCTCCTCTCCTAAAGCACCCTCTTGGCTGCCCTGCATGGCTGGAGAGGAGGATGGGAAGGGGGTTTTGCTCAGGACCTTCTGGAAGGGCCTGGGTGCAGGTCTGGGAACGTGTGAGAGCTGCAGAGGTGGAAGGAGGAACGGGTGAAGGAAGGAAGGAAGGAAGGAAGGAGCTATTGTCACCAGAGAGGGCTTTGTGTGACTGGCATTGCTGAGATTCCCGTGGCCCCGGCAGCCCCACAGAGGCTCCCACAGAGGCTCCTGCCTGGAGCAAAACAGGGGGGAAAGAGAAAAAGAGTCCAGACAGGTTGACAAGAGGGGCTGCGCCATTTCTGGAGCTGTGTTTTCTCGAGATAAGTCTGACCTATTCGCAGTCACTCCGGAGCAGCGGCAGGAGCCGGCCTTTACGTCTGACTTGACCTTCTATTGTGGCTCAGACACTGGAAGAGATTAAGGCAGTAATCAAACAACCCCCGAAGTTTGAGGCATACCCGGCATGGGGCTGGGGCGATGCAGAGAAGCCCAGACTTGCCAGTAACTGCCAGGTCCAAAACAGCCAGTCTGGCATGTCCCGTCTTGGACCTATGCCAAGCAGATTGATTTGGGAGGCTGGGGCATCTGGAGGGGTCTAACTCACAGCATATGCATCCAATGACCGTTGATCTCACAATGCTGTAGGACACCTCTCAAGGAAAGAGCCACCCGCCTAGATCGATGGCTTGGAGTCAAGTCCAAGTCGCTGTGGCAGACAAGCATGCCAGAAGCATCCAGCATGCGAGTATTTTCTGCTTAGTTAAGACAAGTCCAGATGCAGGCCGTAAATAATTGGGAGGGGAGGAGAATGAGAAGAAGGATGGCAGAAAGACTGAGATGTGGCAAAGGTACCAAAATCCATGTTTCAAGTGTCCCTGGTTGGCTGCTTCAGTGGAAAGGATGAGGTCTCACTGTACCTTGGAGCACGTGCCCTTTCTCAAACCAGGGAGTGGTGGGTACGTGCATTGAACTCTGTCTGCAGGTGCCCTCACAAATATCTTGGCAGGTTGGTGGGGGGAAAAAGCAGATGTGTGCTCCTTCGTCACTTCTGGACCTTAGGGACGAGGGCAGTCAGCCTAGCACTTTTCCTCAAAAAAGGGGACAGGAGAAGAAAAGTAATGCCTTCAGGGAATCCCTGCAGGGGGAACATGAAGAAAGCAAGAGGTTTTGCATTTTTTAATCAAATTTTCAGCAGAGGTGTGAACAGGAGGCTGCATCCCCTTGCCGTGCCTCAGGCCCATGAATGCACACACTGCGTCAGACAATCCTAATGTGCAGCCCGGTGTCCCCTGCCAGCGCTGGCAGCACTGCCCGCAGCGCGGTGTGTGGCAGCCCCGTCCGGGCAGTGCAAAGCTCCGGGGAGCTCCGGGGCCCTGTTCGCCCTGCATGAGGTCAGGAGAATTGCCCTGGAGTGGCACATGGACGATGCAAGGGGAAAGGCTAGTCTTCGGGTGCAGAAGATAAAGACCTGCAGGCTGGGCTTGACTTCAAGTCCAGCAAGAACTTGATATGGCTGATATTTAAAAAAAAAAATAGATTTTTTTGTAGCAACAAGAAAGCATCCTTGGATCCCAGCTCTGTCCAAGGGCCTGCAAGATGTGTGGGTATATCTGTACCACACTCCCCTCCCTCATTGGGATTTTTCCATTCTCTGAGGTATCTCAACCATCCCTCTGCCCAAGATAATGGAGAGGCAGCTAAAATGGCATTTTAAACTCTTGGCTCCCTCTACCAACAATTGGACAAAGCAAAGAGGCAGGATGGGAGAAACTGGCTTTCTGGAAACTTCTGATAGATGGAGAGGGGTCACACCCCCTTCAATAGAGATTGGAGTCGGGGGTCATTTTACATCTGTCTTTAATGAAGAATGGTGGGAAGGGAAATTTAGCTCCGATGAGCTAATTAAATATATATATAATTTCCACTCTGTTAGCAAGGAAAAAAAAGCCTTGGAGCAGCTGCTAGGTCATTGTTTGCGAATTTAAAAATAAAAGTTTCTTGGCATAGATTTCAGAGATGGAGGCAGTATCTTGCGTTGTCATTCCAGAGGGAAAGGGAGAGCGATCGAAAGAAGGATGAGGCCAGGCAAGGATAGTTCAGCTTGACTACGTGTTGCTCAGGTGTGTCTTGGCTTTCGAGCCTCTTTTCCCTCTGGCTGGTTTAGGTAATCAACATCCTGCCCGGATGGTGAGCCTCACCAGGGACAGATTTACGGGCCCCATCCCTGAAGAGCTGGGAGTGTCCTGCCATGGGGATGGCTCATGCTTGGCAGTGCCCTGTGCGCATCCATGGGGATTAATGGCCCCAACCAGGCTCACCTGGGACTACCACCCCTCTGCTCAGGGGCTCCATTTAAGCACAGGTCCAGGTACCTGTTTCTGGCCTGAGCCATGTTGTAGGTACATCTGCACCTGGCCTTGTCCCCAGCTGTCCTGGTTTCCTGACTGGTTGTCCCAGATGGACTCCAGACCTTAGCTGGTGGTAGCTTTGTCTCCAGGATGCACCTTGGACATAGGCTGCAGCCTTGTCTCCAGTGCTGTCTCCTGTTGCCCCTGACTGGACCTTGCCTCATCTAGGGCTGTGACTGGAATCTGTTCCCATCGTCACCTTGGTGGTGTTGATCGCCTGTGGGGTCCGCACTGGGGTTCTGCTTGGCCACAGCCTGTCCCATCTGTGGGGGGACAGCCCTGCTCCTGCTGCTTGCTGGATGTGAGCTGAGGTCTCTCCGGTCCTGAGCTGTGCACGATGGAGCCTGGCCCCTTGCCTCCTCCGTGGGTGAAGGCCACGGATGTTGTACCCCAGTGCTTCCCCAGTGACCCTAGGGCACTATTGCATCCCTTTTTCTGTCCCTATAGCTCCTCAGCACTGGCTCTCCTGTGCTGTCTCTGCAGTGGGGGCTCGGCACCCCTCCCCATGTCTGGTTGCCTCTGGGACCCGTTTTTCATCTCTTTGTCTCTGAAGCAGATTCATGTCCCTGCCCTGCTTCCAAACTGGCTCCAAGTCCCCTGTCCCCACACCATGACCCTGCCCTGGTTTTGCACCACCATCCTGACCTGGCTCCGTGTCCCTTCCCTGGCTGTGTGTCACCCAACCAGCAGCAGCCAGGGCGTTTCACAAAGAGCTGTCCATTGAGCCCGGATCTCTACAAGGTGTGAGAACATACCTTGATGGTTGTCAGGACCCTACTGGGCCTTATCTGTCCTGGCGAGCCTCACCTGGGACTTGCACCCAGACATCCTCATGGCCCAGGAGCTCCATTTAACCCCAGCTATGCTGTAGGTGTACCCATGTCTGGTCCTGTCTCTTGCTGTCCTGGCTTCCTGACTGATTTGCTTAGGTAGACTCTAGACCCTCTTAGTAGGTCCCTTCATCTCTACTCCCATCTCTGTCTCTGCTCAGGTGCCGAGGAACTGTACTTGGATCAGTGAGGTCACCACTTGGGCTGGGAATACTGCTGGCTCCTGGCTTCTCCACTCTTGTGGAGCAGCCCTGTTCATGCTGCTCCCTCACACTGGTGACAAGCCAGACCATGGTAGGAGGCCTCATCTCCAGTGGCCTTGATGCTGGTTTTTCCCCTCCCACCCTGCTGCATCCATTAGCCTGATGCTTTCTGGCAGTGGCTGCATGTGGAACAGGAGACCTGAACTTTTCCATTCCCCAGCCTCCGGCGCTGCCAACCCCTCCGAGCTGGGAACAGGCGTTAAACTCTCTCTCCACCAACAAATGGCTCCTGGCTCTCCCTTTCACTTCTTGAATCCCACGTGCCGTTCACCCTGGCTGAGAGGAAAGGAGGGGGGGGACATTCCCCTCTGCCCCAGTGGGTCCAGCCCCGCTCGGTTTCCCTGTCTGCTCACATGATGTTGACTGGAGCTGTGGTGGCTCACCCCCTCCCTGTGAGCACCTAGTGCTGCTCCTTCCCCCCTGTCCTGTCCCATCGACGGCTCTGGCACGCTTGGCGTGCTGTCCTTGGCACACACAAGTGTCATTCCAAAGAGCCTGCCCCCAAACTCTTGGCAAAAGGGAAATTAATAATAGTAATAATTTTAAAAAAGTCTTATGATCCCCCCACCCTGCCAGATTATGCAGCCAGGGAAAGAGAGCGAAGCGTGGGAGAGCCTGGCTGGCCTCAAAGCCCTGCTCCACCTGCTTGCCAACTCAGCCACCCAGCTGAGGACAGTCAGAGGATGCTCTCAGGAGACACTGTTCAAAGCTGAGGGAGGGCAGGAGGTGTTTTCCTTGCTTTTGAGGCAGTTCCCCGGCCCATCTGCCTGGGTCCCGCTATCAGAAAGGACTTCTGCACCTCCAGACACCCTGCAGACGTGCTGGCAAGCTTGAGCTAGCTCCTGGTGTCCATCCTCGTGCTGAGAATACTGCTGGCCCACGCTCCCCTTTCCACTGTCACCGCGCAGTGTGGTCAATATGCACAGGCTAGGCTTTTTTTCCTTTCCAGGAGCAAGACAGACAGGCTTCCCGCGTCTGCACTTAAGACAAGTCTGTTCGTCAAGAGGTGTTGGCTCCATCCTCACTGTGGTTATGGGAAGGCCTTTTTTGTTTAAAGAGGAAAACAAATGAATAGATTCCCCTGACACCCAACCTTATCAGGCACAAACCCAAGGGAGTCCCTTGTTTAAACATCAGGAGTACATTGCTGGATAACACTCCTCCTCTCCCTCCCCTATTGGCTTTTTTTTTGGTTGGGTTGGGATTTTTTCTGCCTCTGTTTGCTCTTTCTGAGCTGCTTGCTTCTTGCCAGACCTGCTCGGGGAAAGTGGGAGGTCAGTGAGGGTCCTGCAAGCCGGGATTTCTGGGCTGGAACAGCTGCTCCAAGGACTTGCTGTGGCAGAGCTGGAGGCGAGGATGCCGCGAGCAGGTGGAAACGTAAGGACAGGGTGTTTGGGGCACATCAGGGCCAGGACATGAGGAGGCTGAAGCGAGAGAGAAAGTTCCCTCTCTCCTGACCTTCAGTTTCCCTCTCCTCCCTGCACATCTAAGCCAGTGAGGCAAAAAACGGTGTGCTCTCCTCCTCCCTGCCCTACAAAAATAGAGACTAGAGTCAAACTTGGAATTCCCCTCTGTCTCATCACTGGGGAGACGGGGTCTTGGTGGTGATCTCACCCCATCAGAAACCTTTCTGTGCAGAAGGCTAGCGAGCAAAGAAGAGGGAGGCCGGGGAGGAGGAGGGGAGTCATGGCAGGAAACCAAGAACACATCAGACACTCTAAATTTAGATCTTTTTATTCAGCTCGGACAATATTCCTTGATTTCTCATTGTTCAGGAGAGGGCAGAGGGCAGGAGATCTATTGAAAGGCTTTGTCCTGAGAGATGCCACTTTGTCTGGGTATATGGGGCGGGGGCGGAGGAGTTGCAGATCGGTCCAGCGTGGGCGAGAGGCGCGTGTCCCACTGCCAACCATGGCCGGGGGCTGGGCTGGGGCGGTGGGTGAGCGTCTCTGAGCAGCCCTGGCACCTGCGAGGCAGAGCTCGGGGCTTCCCTCGGCCCCGCGCGCCCACCGCCCTCCGCGGTCGAGGTGGCGGCAGGGACCAGCACGAGGGCCCCTGGGCGAGCACCCGTGACCTGCCAGCGGTGCCTTTGCTTTGGGGCAGGTCCCCATGCCAGCGGGGCGTCAGACACAGGGCGTGTAGGGTAAATACACACTCGCTCTATACGTCCCGCTGCCTTTCCGGCATCGCAGCTCAAAGTCTATTTTTAAACTCCCTCCTTTATTACACAGGCCAGCAGATAGCGACGGCCTGCCTCCCGCCATGCCAGGGGCGCTGCTCTCCCCCGCGCCCCGGGGGAGCCGGGTGTCCCCCACACCACGCAGGGGGCACCGATGGTGAGCGATGGGCAGGAGCCCACTCCTCTCCCCCATCGCAGGCTCAGGCAAAACCGGCGTGCCCGGCTGCCTTTGTGCTGTTGCGATCCAGCCGCTGGCTACAAGGGTGCCGCAGGGTGTTTCGTCCCGCTGTATCGATGGGATGCCGGTTTTGTTCCCAGCCCACGGCTTACAGGAGGGAAATGAGCTGAGGGGTGGGCGCAGCATCACCAAATCCGCCCGCCGCTGGTGTCGGCGCAATGGAATCGGCACAGGTGGGAGGACCAGCTCTTGCCGGTGGCGCGCATGGGGCTTTCCGCCTCGGCCGATGCCCTGACCCCCGGCAAGCAGTATCTGGAGTGGGTTTTTGCTCTGCGACATGAGCAGCGATAGCAGGTGCGGGGGGCGGGGGGTAAAAGGAGGGAGAGATGCTTGCTTTTGGTTTTCGACCCTCATCTTCATTTCACATCATGAGTCATGTTACGTTCTGAGCTGAGTAACTGCTGGGGCTATTTTTACTCTGGCTCAGCAAGCTTCCTTCTCGCTGCTGCCACCGCCACCGCCGCTCGCCGCGGACCCAGGGGGCAAAGGATGGGGAGACGGTGAGTGGCAGAGGCCGAGAGCAGGGGAAGCGGTGTTTGGGGTGGTGCCGGTGGAAAGGGGGACCGCTGCCCACCTAATCAATTTGGAAACAAAAATAGCACATGCCTCTTGAAAAACAACAGATGACCTGTGATGTGTGGTGTATTCATACACACACACACGTATATATTTATTATACTAGGAGAGGGGAAGGGGGGAGGGAGAGAAATTCCTTTCGAGTGCTATTCACCAGTCTGGAAAAATAAAGAAGGAAAGCAGAACATTTTTTCCTTTCATCAAAACAGGAAAGAGAGGGGGAATGGGGTGGGGAGCAGATCCATAGACATAATGGATGGTTGCCAGAGTAAGGAAATTGTTCCCTTCTACCCTAAACTTGGGGGTTGGGGGTGGGTGGGGGGGGAGGAAGAAATATATGGTAGCGTGAGCAGGGAAGGCTACATCCCCTCCTCCCCACCTGGTGTAGGAACGTGTGTGCACAGGGGAAAGCGCTGGGAAATCAGTCCGCCTAGCTTTGCCTTCTCTCTTTGAATCCTGCTCGAGCTGCACATCCGCAGAGATGTGAAATGCCTTTGCCTTCTCCTTCACCCCAAAGCACGGGGCAGCAAGCTGCAGCCGGCAGGAGCCCCCTCCCTCTCCACCGTTGTCAGGGGCCGTGCTCTGCCCTCTGCATGCATCCCTGCGCTCGTCCCCCTTCCCCATCCTCTCCTCTCTGCCAGGTTTCTGCCGGGAATGGGTGAGAGGAAGGAGGTGGAGAGGGGCCGGGGGAATCCCTCTGCTGGGGAGAGACAGGCAGAGGGGGGTTCCCAGAGGAGGCCTGGCAGGTCCCATCAAATGCTTGTTCGCCAGGTGACACCTTCCACTTCCCCTGGAGCCAGTTGCTCTGTGAGGGCTTTACTCATCCTTGGAAAGCATTTTCCCTGCCAGCACCAGGGGCGAGAAGGCAAATTATGCAAGCGCTGGGCACCCCGAGGCTCTGCCTTTCCTCCAGCACCGAATATAAACACCAGGCTCCCTGCCTGTCTCTGTCTCCTTCCTTTGGTCTCTCTTCTTCTTTCCTCTTTTCTTCCTTCATCAGACTGAACTCAGTTATTAGGAAGCTGGGGCAGCTCCCACAGCAGCAGCCTGTGGGGCAAACGGCGCAAACAGCAGCATAAGCTGCGTGTGACAACTCCATTTTGATTGCTTAGGTTGGGATAAACCTCATACCACCGGGCGATGCGGCGTTAACCCGATGCAGCCACAGAACGAGCCTCCTGGTGTAATCTAGGCGTAAAACTTACTCTAGCTGCTTTATTTCAGTGTCAGGGCTGCTCCCCTCCATTGACGGCTGTGGCAGCCCCACAGAGTAGGTGTAGGGATTGCTCATCGTTCTCCTGAACTTCGAGACCGGAGCGAGAGCAACACCTCAGTTAGATACCTTGAGTGGGCGGGCTGACTACACGTTGGCTGTCAACACCTCCTAATTTCTTTCCATTGATTGTTTTTTCAAAATAGGACTCATCATGGAGAGGCTGAGACATCTCAGCTGTTCAGATTGAGTCTTGCTTTCCATTGTAAGCCCTGTTTTTCTTCCTGCTGTTTCACAATTCTCTCCCCCCTCTGTAAAAAAGGAAAAAAAAAAAAAAAAAGATATTACCCCTCACATCGTGCCTCTGTGTATGGTGGCTAGTCGATCATTTTTTCCACCAACATGAGGGGAGAGCAGCCTTGGAGCGAGGAACTGCCTATTGTCCTCGGACACGTGTTGCCCTCCTCCCTAGTGATAAGAAAATAACCGAGGAGATGAATTCAGCTGTTCGCAGGTTAGAAAGCTGTAGTGGTGGTGAAAGTGTTTTAATAAGAAACCCTGGTACATGCTCTTATGAAATCTCTGGTTTTGTTGCGGTTTGTCTGTGGGGCCATTGCCAGCTAGCACAGTTGCGACCGGACCGCATCAAGTCACGATGCTCTAATGGGACGTTTTTACAGTCCAGCCACTTCATGTAGCCTCGCAATACCTTCCCACCATATGCAATGGTGGTTTCAAACTCTTGTCCTGTGACATCTGGGACAGCCGTAGCACCGTGGGTCTCCACACCCACCCCACAGGCCAGGTGAGGGGAAGATAAGAGTCATCCCCACTAGATTTAGGGGGTCGTGGGATAAATGAGAAGCTAATTTCACAAAAGAAAGAGAATCAAAGGAGCCCCCACCCGGCTCAAGGCACAGCATTTTTAAGTGCCTGCGCTCCTGTTGAACTCAACGCCAAAGAGACTGGCCCAGCCTGCATCTAAAGACCTCACTAGACACAAATCTGTCCCTGTCTTAAAAGCAGAAAGAGTAAGGAAAATCAACTGAAGCCTGAGCGGCTTGAATATCATTTTGCTCTATTTCCAGGCAGGGTCATAGGTAGATGATTAGTCAAATTCCAAACATCCTCTTCCTTACTGTCTGGAGGTTCAATGGGGATTAGCTTTTTGTTTCTGATGTCGAGCTTCTAAAAACTGCCCGGCATCATCCACATGAAAATAAATAACTCTATTTCCATCCCAACTCACATGTAATGTAGCCGGATATTTAAAAAACAAAAAAAACCCCAACACACCACACATAGCCCCCCCAAAAGCAGGCCCTGCAGCAGCTCTTGTTGCTACCGAGCAAGAAATTTGCAGCAGTCCTTCTGCTAGCTTACTGCTGAGTCCTTCTCCTCTCCGGCAGTGATATCTCTCCCTGCTGAGGAGTTTGATCAACCCAACCCTCCCACACGCAGGCTGTTCTGTCCTGGCCAAGCAGCCACTACAGCGTGGGGTCCCCCTATGCAGCTTGAACGTGGTGGCATGGAGGTGGTGGAGCCCCACCAGGTTATTCGAGGGCAGACATCCTCAAAGGACACCTGAGCCTCCACTTTCCCCTTGTGAACTTTAAACATGTAACGTTGTCATGGACATTCATGTCCTAGCTGCCCTCAGCTCTCTCTACACAGATGAAAGGACTTCCAGAAGCTGGTTTGGCCATCCCAAATCCTCAGCTTTCCCCCAGCTGGCCACCAAGGAGCTCAGGGCTACAGCATTTCTTTGGCCAGAGCCCTGTGGAGTGAGGTGAGATGGACCCAGGCCCTTTAAAAACCTTTCTTTGGAACCTCCTACAGATTTCAGAAGGTGTTTTAGCACCCAGGTGGATGTTAGGGTAGTAGCTGCACCCTTCCAGGTGGTCAGAGCCAAATTGTCATCACGTGAAATGGCTGGTAGGCTGCTGGCGGGCCAGGACAGAGAATGAGGGGAATTTTAAGAGCGTCGTGAGGAATTTGGGGTGGGACAGGGCTAGCATGGCTGGAGCATCTAAGGTAAAGTCCTGTTAAGGTCTCTGGCGGTGGAAACGAGCAAAGGTATGCATTGCATTTCCACTTCCTCCCACTTGAGTTCCAAAACTGGGACCGAGCCACTTCAGACTTGGTTTGAGGGACTCCCAGGACACTCCTTATCTCTGCAGTGAGGCACCTCAGACGGCCTGGGCTTTGGAGCTGTCATGGCTCTGACGAACTCCCCACCTGTGGTGAAATCTGCCCCCTCTTTTTCTGGGTCAGCGTGAAGTGTCAGTAAACCCGTTGCTACCTAAGATCATCTTGACATGCTGCCCTACCGCAGGACCTTTCATTTTGTGTTTGAGCTAGCTGTGTCTGTGACAGGAGGAGCAGAAGAGCTATGCTATTTAAGAAAGCTATGGAGGACCCCCAGTCCTCTTTGTGTCTCTGTGCTTCCTGACCAACATCCACATTGCTGAGACCAGAGTCAGGTTCGGGTGTGCAGCTAGCCAAGCTGGGAGGGGTTGTCAGATGCCTGTTAGGGAAGAGCGTTTGGTGGCTTGCCTGCTGCTCAGTTCTGGTAGCTGCTCCTCGTACCCGGACGCTTTGGATGGTGCGTATGCGAGTGCTGGTGCGAGACCGTGTGTTGTAGAGCGGGCTGGCTGCATGAGACTCGCAGGCACCTAGATAGTCTAAGGGAGCATGTGTGATGCTGTGAGATGAGGCCACTGGTACGCTGGTGGGTGTATGTATGTGAGAAAGGAAGAGAGAGGGGGAGAGTGAAGGAGAACACATGGATGCCCAGGGATGTGTGAATGAGACAAAATTTGCACGTAGCTGTGCATGCGAGCGGAGCGGCTCGAATAGAAGCGTGTGCGTAGCATAGAAAAAGCAGGGAAGATGCTTGGGATTCAGAGCGAATGCCTGCCGAGTGCCTGCGGTGCATGACGGTGCAGGAATGTATCGGTGGATACGAGCCTGCACAAAGATGGTGCAGAAACCCCTCCTGGTCGTGCCTGGAGTGTGCTTTGCCAGTGTGCAACTCCACACTGGGAGATTGCTCATACGTACATGAGAGGGCGTGCGTACGGGTGTTTTTTCAATAGGATATGACTCTTTCTTGAACTCACCTGTTAGCAGCCTTCCCCTCCCCAT
>VZSF01001817.1:609180-648982 GCA_013398295.1 Chionis minor
TTTTTTTTTTTTTTTTTTTTCCCCCCCTGCACACAAAGAGATGTAAGATATTAAAGCTGCCTCTCTCCCCAGAGCTAGTGGTATAGCAGGGCAGGGAAGAAGGTGAGAGGAGCTTAGAGAAACGGGCTCCAGACTGCAACAGCGAGAACCCCGGGGCCAAAAAAATAACAAACTACTGTGCCGGGAACTCCTCTGTTCTTATCTCTCGCTGAGGAGGAAGGAATTTCTGTCCCCGTTCCTCACGCGATATTAAAGCCACATTATATGGGTTATTACAGCATTAGTCATTTTTAATTAATTTATCATTTAAATTAACACACTTTTTATTCTGTCAGCAATGGACTGCTACTCCCTCACTAGATTTTTCGCCTTGATACCCAGCCAAGAGGAGGATGGCAAGTTATGCTCCACCCATCTCCTCTCCTTTATAAAAGGAGCAGCCCCAAGTGCCAGTTTAGTCTCTCTTGCAGCTCGCAGACTAAAATAAAGACCCATCAGCTCGCTCGCCTCTCTTTCCATTTTACCTTTTCTGCTTTTTTTTTTTTTTCTTTCTCTCCTTTCTTGTTGCAAGAGCGCGGGAGGCAGCAGCGGCTCCACTCTGAGGCTTGTCAAGGCTCGGCGCACGCACACACACACACACACACACACACACACACACGCACAACCCAGAGGGAAAACATTTGCTCTCACCTGTCTCCAACCCCAAAGCAAACCTCACGTCCCAGCAAACCGCCAACACTTCGAAGGAGACGCCACCCAAGCCAGAATCCAATGTAAGGGGAAGAAATTCAACGTACAGTGGCAACTTTTCGCTAAAAAAAAAACAAGCGGGCGTTAGGAAGAACGGGAGCGTTTTAAGAAAAGGACACCTCAAGGAAGAAGGCTTTACGTGTTGGATTTCGTACCAAACTTTGGGAAAGTTTTCAGTTATTATTTTGCGCACCTTTTCCTAAGAACATTCGGTCGTCGGCACCCGCCTGCGAAGCCTTTTACACACATGTGCTTTAACAAGGAAGAAAACCAAGAGGAAAAATAGCATGTGGACCACCTAGCAGAGAAGGCAGCACCAAAGCATCCCTTGCGGCCGGGGGGGAACGCGGAGGCTGGATGCGTGTCATTTCGAGGGACTGCCTTTTTCTTCCCGCCGGGCTTATGAGATAGCGCCGAGGCAGGCGAGTCACCCGGCATCGCTCCTCTCTCCCCCTCGCCGCCACCAAGCCACCCGCCGCCCACCTCCCCTTCCCAGGGCTCCTTCGCCACCCTCTCCCCAGCCGCAGCCCGGGGGCCATGGGAAGGCGCGGCGCCCTCCATGCCTGAGGCCGGGCGGCCGCGGGGCTCTCTGCGGGAAGCGCTTCCCTCCCGGGACTCGCCGTCCCATGTGCCCGCAGCCGGCGGGGCCTGAAGCCGGCATGAATTTCGGCGTGGTCTTCGCCTTCATCCTCTCCCTGCCCCTGGCCCGCCTGGAGGTGAGTTTCCCCCGCCGGCGGCGGGCGGTGCTGACGAGCTGCGCGCCCCGGGGCGGCGGCGGCGGCNACCCCCTGAGGAGGGGGTCGCCATCCCTCAGGACGGGCCCCGCCGGGGAGGCTTCGCGTGGAAATCAACCCACCCCCGGGTATGTCCCAGGCGGGAGCCAGCGCTAGGCTGGCGGGGAAGGGGAGCCCGGGCTGAACGCGGTCCCTGCTCCACGGGGGGGGCAGGGGTGCTGCTGCGGAGCCCCCCCATCCCCGGGGAACCCGCGGCCTCCCACCCCGGCGGCTGTCACCCCGCGGCGCCCAGCCTCTCGCCCCCGCCGGTTCTTTTGGCATCAGGGAGATGGAGGGCCAGTGGGTTGGCACCGCCAGAATTGAGGCATGGCGTGGAAACCCCAAGCTGGCGTCACCAAGGGGCCGACAGAGAAAGGAAGGGGGCGAGGAAGGGGACAGCGTGGCTAGAGACCCCCGGCAGCGGGGATGGTTGTTGGGGAAGGTGCGTTTCTGGCTGGGAAGAGGCAGGAGATGAGCGTCTCTGCCATGCTTGCGCTGTCGCGCGAGCATCTTGTCCTGCAGGCTGTGCTCGGGAGGAAGCCAGGCACAGGGTGGGGGCCAGGTGGTGGGATTTGGCGGATGAAGGTACACCCCAACCCTCTTCGGTTTGCCTACATGGAAATCAAAGCCTCACCCCAAGCCGCGGGCGAGGAGAAGGAGCCCCAAAGCCTTTGAACTCTCCCACTGCATTTCGTGGTCTGACCCCATGCAGTTTGGGAGGATCAGAAAGCCCCTCACGTTTACACACGGCACTCGGTTCCCACTTCAGCTCTGCCCAAGGACCTGCAGCTTGGGGGTTGTCGGGGGCAGGGAACATCCTTCCACCAAAACTTTCCTCCCTTTGCATCATTTCTTTCTCTTCCTTCCCTGTTTTCGGTCAGACCCTCTTGTGGGCGGCAGGGAAGGGCTTGGGTGCGAAGCATCACATCACCTCCTTATGGGCCCATTTTGCCCTTGCCCAAGCCGCAAAGGGAAGCAGTTAGAGCTGTGGGCTGCCCAGCGGTTATGTTTGTTTTGGGCAGAGGTTGGTATTTCCTCTGTGGGTGGCTCAGATCTCTTTCTCCCGTGCAACGTGAAACATCAGCTATGATTGGTGCTGGGGAAGTGTCTTATCCCAAGGGGCTGTCACTCCCATTAAAAGACCACACAGCTCTACGACAGCCTAGTAGGGTTAGAGTTGGGGAATCCTGGCTCTAGGTTTCTTGGGAGCAACCATGATAGTCATCATTTTATGACCAGAGAACCAAGAAGGTTTCCGCTTGGGCAGATGCTTCTGCCTGCCGCCAGTCCCCACGTCTACTTTGAGGGCAGCGTGTTGCACCTCTGCACCAGGCACATACCACATGACTCCTACGAGGCTGCTGAACCGTAGTCATCCTCGGAACGGGGCTTGCACCTCCTCCCCAGCCCTGCCGGAGAAAGTGCATGGGGAACAGTAGCTCCCCCTGATCAGCAGAGGCCTGAGCCGGGAGATGGAGCCTCCCTCTTTGATCACACCCATCTGGAGCTGGAGCACCCTGGAGCTCTTCCAGCAGGAGGGAGAACTGAGCCTCAGTGGGAAGGTATTTGCCAGTTGGGAAGCGAGGATGCTAAACCGATTTGCATTTGCCCCGTGGGCTGTAATAGTTGCCTTGCAACATTTACAGAGGTGGGCTGAGCCTGGTGTGGTTGTGCTGGGGTGAAGCCTCACTGGCAGGGCTTTCTGGAATTCCCAAGGAATGGGGTGCGGCCGGCTGCTTGCTTATAACCTCAGCCCAGCTCCCCATCACGTCTTCCTGGTGCAAGGCTCCGGGGCTCTTCCCAAGTCTTCCTAGCATGAGGCTGTGACAAGGACAAAGGAGTGGAAGCCGGGATCCGTGACATGTCTGGGGTGAGCTTGTGGAAGGAGCCAGGTGACTTGTCCCTGCCTCCCTCTCACCATCAGCTGATGCGCAGCAGGAGGAGAAAATGACAGTGGTTCCTGTGCAGTTTCCAGTGCTGCCAGTACCCGACTGGCCCCAGGGGTGGAAATGCCTCCAGGCCTTGCAGGGGAAGTGTGGGGGGAGCGTGGCGGAGCAGGGCGGGGCAGTGGGGTCCCCCTTGAGATGGGAAAAAGAATGGGCAGGTCTGGCTGTATTTTAGGAACGTAGGCTGGATCAAACGATCAAACATTAAGTTTGATTCTTTTAAGGGAGGAAAACGTAAGCTGTCGTCCCACATGGCTCATGTTATGAGGGTTGTGCCTGTTGCAGGGAGAGGCACCAGTGGTCCTCTGGCAGGTGGGTGTCGGGGTTCCCCTGTAGCCGGGAGCGGTGCTGGAAGGGTGGAAGGCAAGAGCTTCTGGGGTTCAGCGGGCCGGTGGCAGGTGCTGCTGGTCTTGCTCTGTGCCAGCGAGTGCGGTAGAGTCTTCCCTCGGGGTCCTCATGTCAGCTTCAGAGGGAATTAAAAAATGCTGTTTGGGTTTTTTTTGCCTGGCTGATCACTGGAGACCCTGCTGCCAAGATCCACCCCCCCCCGCAGTCCATGTGGAGGTGCTCGGGAAAGTCCTCCTCTCCTGGGCAGAGGAGCAGATAGCTGGGTGCCTCCCTGCCCCACGCTGGTGCTGCTGCTGCCCTTCTCTCCTTCCGTGTGCAGTCACACGGGGGTGTGTAGACACACCGCCCAAAAAAAGACGACTGGAGGAGTCCTCACCTTGGGAGTGTCTTTGGCTGGTTGCTTTGAGCCCTGAGGGTCTGCCTTCCCTGCCGTTTGCGCAATCTTTGCTCCCTCCTCCTCTATCTGCTGTGCTACCAAGAGAGACGCACCTTCTGGCCAGGCTCTGGAACTCTTTGCCTTGCGAGTAGCTGGAGGCAGGGCTGGAGCGCATCCCGGCATACTGCCTTCACCGCCTCGGCAGCGCCTGGTCGCAAGGGGACCTTTCAGCTTCTCTGGGGCTTAAACGCCTACATTGCCAGAAAGCTCTGGAGACAGGGGCCAGTGGGGTTAGGGAGAAGGCTGATTTTGGGGGAGCGTGCGTGTGTGGAGCAGGGGCCGGGGTAAGCGTCCCGTTTGCAGGGCATTGCTGCCCGGGCGTCGGTTTGCAGCTGCCAAAGAGCGCTGCTGGCATCTGGGAAGAGGGGCGCAAAGGTGACACACGGAAAGGCGCCGGCGTCACAGAGCGGCTGCCAGGCAGGCAGGGTCCCTGCCCAGGTGCTCCGCTGCCTTGTCTCAGGCGTGCCGTGGCAGAAGGGGAGGGGACGTCCCTGCCAGGGGACTGGCAGAGGGGGGAGTACCCCTGCGGTTCGGGGGAGAGCCAGGCACTGGGGGCAGAGGGAGGAAGGGAGGGAGGGAAGAACAAACTAATTTTCTTCTAGGAATTCAGGGCCTCGCAGGAATAAGAGGCCAGGCCTTGGGGCATTTGACAGCCAGCCAGGAGTCCATTGAGACAAAAGTCTTCTTTGATCTGCCGCACAGTTAAAAAAGGAGATTGTTAACCTGCGTTAGACAAATAACTCCAGAGGAGCTGCTAAGCAGGAAAAGCACCGGCTGCTTGGGCTGGTCTGTTGGGGATCCCACCACCTGCATTGCTCCTCCACCTTCTGACCCCGTGGGATCAGGTGGAGGTGGCCGGTGGTCCTCTGCTTCCCTGTGTCCCATTCCCACCAAGTGCCCCGAGCCCAGGTGCGTGCGGTGCCCCAGTCTCAGAGCTTCCCAGGCACGGGGCTGGGCTGGGGCACCAGAGGCACAGCCGTTTCCAATCGCAACCCCCAAAGGGAGCAAGGACAAGCCGTGCAGATCAGGGAGCTGCTCTCAGGCCAGCCTTGGGCACGGTTCTGTGGCACAAGAGGAAAATCAGGAGCTTCACAGGCTTGCGCTTGTCACCGGCAGAGCTGCCTCACAAACGGCGGGGAGCAGGACAGGATTATGAGCCATGTGGGCTGGTGATACGCTGTAGCCATGCTGATAGTATCTGCAGCAAGAAAAAATTGGCACCTAAAACTGCTGCTGTGAGCAGGGAGTGGAGCTTATTCCTACAGGCAGTCCCCAGCAATCCGACTCCTGAGGGCCTGCGTTTGCAATCCCTGATTTTATCTGTTCCCCCTGCTCAGTTAGCAAGGTGACACCTCCCAGCTCGCCTCCAAAGTCACCGAGAGTGTCTCGTACCACCTGCCCACGCTCTCCCCCAGTGAGTGCCGGAGTTTAAAATAAAGTTCCATTTCCTACATGTATTAAGTGTCAGGAAGGACCAGGGGCATCCATGCACAGCAGCGTTTGTACACAAATGCGTTTGGCTGACAGGTGCAAAGATTAAAAAGCCTGCAATTTCACCGCCCAGCGCTGAGCTCTGGCTGCAAGTACTGGGAATTGCAAATGATCCCTTCTCCAGTAAACGCTGTGTGTGGTGCAAGGCAGGGAAGTGCTGCAGAGCCTCTCCGGCATGGGGCTGTTGGTCCCACTCTTCCTCACGCGGCAGGAGTTGTCAGAAGGCATCTTCATTTCGCAGCTACTCAGTGATCCCTGAATTACAGAAGTCTCTCTCTCGCTGTGCATTCAATCACTGGTGCTGCTTCCCTCTCCCTGAGAGACTGAAGAAGTAGTGCCTGGGGATCTAAAATCTGCTTTTTGCTGCAGGCGGACAGCCAGATCTGTGGTGAGATGTGACAGTGACAGGGACGGAGCGGGGCAGAGAGGCTCGACCTGACTTGAGCTCTCTGGTGGATCTGGCTGAGGCTGTTTAAGACACTAGCGTTCCCTGCTCTGCAGCTATCCCAGGAGATTTCTGCCCTGTGACTTGGGCTGCAGCAGCCTTCAAGCCACTGTGCCCTAGTTTAAGTTATTGTATTAAAGAGTGGGCTTGCAGGGCTAAGGAGGGAGCACTCCTATTGCCCTGTTACTGGAGGCGAAGGGTGGCTGGCCAAGGGACAGGCACGTGTGGGAGGATGCCAGGCTCAAGCAGCTATGGAAAAGTGGCCGTAGGTTTGGGCTGAAGCCCTCACAGTTTAAGAGCCAACGTTTAACCACCTGCCTGGCGGTCTTCCTCGACTCCGAGCAGAAGGGAAATATTCTACACCGAACGCAGGCAGGGAAGGAATATCCGTACGCTGGAAGGACCACACACATGCCACCAACTGTCCATAAAAACCCACACGAAAATCCCTGCGTTTCACAAGCACACAAGCCAAGTTCCCCTCTCAGTTACAGGGGCATGTGTAGGGCTGTGGCTCAGACGGCGTCCAGCACCCGGCTGAAAGAGCAGCTTTTCCGCATGAGTAGCCCTGAATGAAGAGAGCTAGGAGCTAAGCAAACACTTTGGCCAGTACTTTCCTCCGTCTCTTTTTCTAGTCCTTCGGAAGTATGTTTTAATCAGTGCTTGCTTTCCCACACCGCTCCTTTGTAGTCTTATTAAGTGCTGTCACTGGGACCCATTCATGTCTGGTGCCAGAGTAAAATTCCCAAGAGATTGATGGCGTTGCACCTGCCCGTGCAAACCCTGAATTTGGCCCACCGTCTGGTGTCTATAAACCTGCTTACTTAAGGTTTTTTGGCACTAGCCCGCAATGACATCCAAACTCCCAGGCGTTTCTTCATCCAAATCAGCTCCTCAGCCCACCACCTCGAACAGCCTTTCATGTCCTCCCTGCAGCGTTTGTGGTTTCACCACGGGCTCATGCCGGAGCAGCAAGCTCAGCTGCGAAGGTCAATCTTCCTCTCCAACCCCCACCTTTTTTTTTTTTTTTTTTTTTTTTTAAAAAAGTATGCAAATGATGTATATTATTGGGCCGCTGTGGTTTGAAAACACACGCGCTCGCACACGCACATACACACGATATCTCACAAAGCCCGTGAGGGAGTTTCATAACAGAGGGAAATATTGGGAAGGTTTTATCTGATAGCGTAAGGGAAGTCTGTTAAAACGCCTTTACTGCAGGCAGCAGGAATGAGAAGCCACCTGGAGAAGTCATACAGCACCGGAGAAGGAAGCCTTGCTGGCTGCCTGCATGGTGTTTGGGGCTCTGCTATGCAGCCCAGGCATTTTTGGGCTTTTTCAGGCTCCTGACTGTTTTGTAAGAGGGAGCAAGGGGGGTTCTCTCGCTTTTGCTCCGGTTTCAGGCTCATGCCTTCATGAGGGCATGTCTTTGCACTTTGCTGGTTCTGTCGTGCCTCTTACGTGCTCCTTTGATTCCCCTCACTCCTGCTCCATGATGCCGTATTTGCAGATCACCTCTCTAACGCTTCTTTCTCCCCTTCTTTTCTTTTTGTCATCTGGCAGGGGGACCCCATACCCGAAGACATTTATGAGATTTTGGGTGGCAGCTCAGTGCGCTCCATCAGCGACCTCCAGCGTGCCCTGCGGATAGACTCCGTAGGTAAATCTCCTCTTCACCAAACACTCCTCTATTTTTTCTTGACTCTTTGGTGGGGAGGGAGGGGATATTTTGTTTTCCAGCAGGCACATTATCACCTCACTGTAAATATAGGAACCATTCAGGAGCCAAGACCTGGCTATTTACACACACACACCACCACCCCCTCCCCGAAACCTGTGTGAGTTAGGCAACTAGATGCCTTTTTAAATCTCCTAACTCCCTGGTCTATCAAGGGACACTGGCTTCCAGAAATGATAGGAGATAGGCAAGGTGGTCGCAAGGAACTGAGGTCAGCAGTTTTCACCCTGACAGATGCACAGGGAGCAGGGCTTGAATTGCATCAGTTTAGGAGGTGGAGAAATGGGAGGTGGAAATAGGGTGACAGAGGAGGAAGGGGCTGAGTGGGTTGTCAGGTTTAGCATCCACAAAAGGCCACAGGCTCCCAGAGGCTCTTAAGACGGGAGCAGCAGAGCACGTGTCTGTGGGTGAGACACAGGACAGGGGCTAAGTCAGGGTAGCGTCGCTTCACCTTCTGCCCGTAGATAAGAGCTCCGGGGGCTGCAGTGCCTCGGGGTCACTTGGCCAGGGCTGAGTGCAGCCAGTGGCAGGAGAAGCAAAGCGTGGAGGGGTCGGCACGTGTGGGAATTGGAGCACGCGCCACGGCGGCTGGGCTGGCCCAGGAATTTATTTATAAACGGTCTCTTCAGAGCAAATTCCTTTCTATTCTAACCCTGCTCCCGCCCGTCATCCCCTGGCCCCCCCAGCTCGCCTTCTCTCTCGTGTTTTGTCTGTTTGGAGCTTTGTAATCCTTGCCGAGACACTATCTACGGGGGAACAGAATTTCCTGCTTTTGTTTCCTATGCCAGTCCAACCACTGGCGCAGTCTCAAAAGCATTCCCGCTGCCTTTCAAAACGGCCCTGGAGGGGCAGGGGGGGGAAAGCAAGGGGGAGGGCACCAGCTGCGTTCAGCTATTGTTTGCCTTAGAAAGAGGCGACGAGGCTCCCCACCACCGCCACGGCCGCTCCCTGCCCTCACCAGCTCCCTCCTCCTTGTCCACAAGCCACACAATGGGGTAACTTCCAAAATTAGCCGTGCTGGATTGTCCCAGGCTGGTGCCCCCCCGCCCCAACCGTCTTCAGTGCTGATCCAGGGTGTAGAAGGACAACCTGGGGGAGGGAGGGACCTGGTTTTCAATAGGAGATTTGTTTCGAGTCAACAGTTGTTGCTATTTTTTTCCCCCCTCTCTCTCCTCTCCTCAACTCAACCTCTGTGCAAAAGGCAGCCCCCACCCGCGTTTGAAAAAATGCCAGGCGGCGCAGGATGGAGGGGTGGGGAAGGAGCGGCTGAGAAGATGCGTGCAGTCTGTCATGTCCTGGTGTCTAAGGAACAGATACATCTCTATCACAGTTACTCACCGCCCTCACAGTTGAGAAATAAAATGGGCTTCTCATGGTGGCTTGAAAAGCCCAGGGGTATGGGTGAAGGCAGCAGAGCTTTGCGTCACTGGTTTCACTTCAGGTACCAGCTGGGAAAGGCTGGTCAGGCAAACAGAAAACAGTGCTGTGAAGCTCTCTTTGTTGCACCCTGTGGCTCCTGTCTGCTCCCAGGTAGTGACCGAGGAGCATCACCGTTTGCTTGCCCTGTGCAGAATTAGTATATTAGCAAATAAGTGTATTAGCAAAATAATCCCAAACTGGCTGGAGCTATTCCCTGAGCTGTCCATGCAACCTGTGTGTATCACAGCTGCTGCCCTCCACTGACTGCACAGGGAGCCAGGATTAGGCAGCTCCAGGAGGCGGATGAGCTGCGATACTAGTCTTCTGACCTTAGACACTAATGCAGACCCCACAAGAGAGGTGTGTAGATTGGGGGTCATCTCCCCTAACTGTGGCTGCCCACAAAGCAGGCACGACTGTCTGAGCCAGTCAGCCAGACAACCTCTGTAGCCCCTGGAGAACTACATGCCCTTCTAGAGCATGACCCAGCACATCTCATTTTGGGTGTCTGCCTCAGGGTGAGATGAATGGTGTCCTAGAATTGATCACACTTCTCCAGCCGCTTTAGAGGACGTCTGTCTGTCCACCTCACACAGAGACGTTGACTGCATATGATTCCTACCTTGTGAATGTAGCCTCTGTGCACCCATCCCAAATCCTTCAGCAATTGCTTCAGAGCTGAGTAGAGAGCAACGTCCCTGCTCCTCCTTATAAGAAGGCTGCGCTAGGGCAGGACGGAGGAAGAGGGATGGGACATGATAGGTATGGGAAGTCTGCTCCACCGCACATCTGATAAACAGAGATGTTCCACTGGCCCCAAATTCCCTTTAAGAAAATTGCTCCCTTGATGCTGACGTCCATTCAGTTTCCTTCAGCTGCTAAAGCAGGTCAGAGAAGGAAGGAGCTGTGGCTGGGTGGGAGCTATCTCCGAGCGCGGCCATTGTCCGGAGCTCAGGAGGGGCTGTGTGTTGGAGTGCTCCATAGGGATTATGGGCATTTCTCTATTCAGCGCTTCCTATGGGAAAAAGCAGTGGGGTGGGAGGGAACTGCTCAGGGCTGGCCTGAATGCTATCTGCCTTCCTCTCCCATCGCTGACTGAACTACCTCCAGATCCTGCAGCTTACCTTAGAGTAGGAGAGAGGAAAAGCCATTTCAACTTTATTTTTCTGTTCTTCTGTCATAAAACTGACTCCAACCTAGAGTGGCTGCGGTGGGTTGAGAGAGTGAAAGCAAGCACCCCACCTCCCACCCGTCATCCCCTTCACCTGCCCCCTCACACCCCGACTCTAACCAGTCCCAAGCCATCCCAGCAAGGTACCTCAGTGTTACATAGCAAACTTCTGCTGGTCCCACATGGTCTTTGATCCTCCTTACTCTATTCTGGTCTCAGCTGGCTGATCTGAATCCCTCTGCTACTCCCCTCTGACAGCAGAAAGCCTTGCCATAGGTCTTGTCATTCTTGAGCTGGAGTTTGCCTCTCCCAGACCTGACTGGGACCCCTCTTTCACCATGGGCTTGTTGCTTTGAGCTGCCTGGTCTGAGCCAAGGACAAACCTAGAGCCTCCATGCCCCAGCGCAACTGTGACCTTGCTGGTGGATTTACACCTAGCATGACATACTGGGGCCGTGGCTTACCCCACAGTCTCTGCATTTTGCCTGATGAGCAGAGCACAAGTGCCTGCCATCTTCTCCTGCGTCTACCTGGTGCTATTAGGTCATGTCTTTCCCTTTTCAGAGGAGGATAGCTCGAGCCTGGACCTGAATGCGACTCAGCCTGGTCAAAACCCTGTGGCCCTGTCTCGAGAGCGACGAAGCCTAGGTGAGTCGGGGGTGTTGCGCCTTGTGATTGTTGGGACACTCACCTGAGGAGCTGTGGGTGGGTGCAGATGCATGTCTGAGATACATGGTGGGGGGCCAGCAAGTAGAGATTATAGTGTGCATGGATGTGTAGACAGATGAGAAGGAGGGTCTTGTGTAGGAGCTGGGTGTTACACTCCAGGAGGGCAGGAGAGGGAATCTGGAGCTCTGCAAGCTGGTCTGCTTTAAATCCCGCTGGTGATGATTTGCTGTAAAGAAGCACCTCCTGCCTAGGACTGCCCCTGCAGTGAGAAGCGTCTTTTTACTGGGGGCTCCTCCACAGGGCACTGCTCTGTCCAGGGAGGGAGTGGAAGGGTGGGAGAAGGAGAAAGAACATGGGGGAAGGGGAGACCCGTGTGGGGTCTTCCAGTAGAGGTGATGGCAGCGGGTTGGTAACAGCTGCAAAGCCTGTTTCACCTCCCCTTCTTCTCTTGGCTCTCCACAGATGCTCTGGCAGCAGCAGAGCCAGCTGTCCTCGCCGAGTGCAAGACGCGGGCGGTGGTCTTTGAAATCTCCCGCAACATGGTGGACAGCACCAATGCCAACTTTGTGGTGTGGCCGCCTTGTGTGGAAGTGCAGCGCTGCTCCGGATGTTGCAACAACCGCAACGTGCAGTGTCGGCCCACCCAGATTCGCGTCCGGCACGTCCAGGTAAGGGAGATGACTCCCGCTGCTCCCTCCTCCCATAGCCCACCTCCCTCTCTGCCCCCCAAAACCAAAACTACAGCGGGGCTCAGGCGCAAGGCTCACACGGCCGCCTGTTCCCTCGCACCCCCTCTGCAGTCACGTCCTCGGCGTTAGCCGTGAAGCGTCACAGCCTCTGGCAGGGGGTGACATCTGTGCCAGCTGCTGGCAGGGCTGGTGCTGTCCAGCAGTTGGGGACTGTCACCACAGCAGAGCTACAGGGCACCGTCCCCAGCTGCAGCTCTGCGCCACGGCTCTTTCTGTGGCTGGAGGCAGCCTCGTCTGCTGCGTGAGAGCAGAGGAAAGAGGACGCTTCCATTGCAGGAGCAGGTTTTGATGCAAAAAGAGGAGGGCTTGCAGCGTCAGTCTCCATCCCCCCGCTGCTGCTGCAGCTTCTTCCCAAGACACACACTGGAGTAGCTTCTCCTCTTTCTTGGCCCCACGGTTACCTCCCGACCCGCTCCAGCAGCAACCAGATACCTGACGGCTAACCTCTTGCTCTGATCCTGCCCTCCTCACAGCTACCAGTGATCCCCTCGCAGCTTCCTCCCAGACAGCTTGTTTAAAAATAATACTCATTCCATACTAATCCTCTGCCTGAGCCGTAAGAGACTCCCCCAGGCAGGCGGCAGAGGTTGGATGGGAGAGGTTGTATTCACACAGCCCTTTTCATCAGGAAATTCCTTTCTCAGAAAAGCCAGGCAGAATGAGGGAAAAATGTGGGGGGGAGCAGGATTTGTTTTTGTGGAAAAAACAAGTGAGAGGTCAAAAGCCAGCCTTAAAAAGTGACCTGGAAATGGTTTCTTTGAGGACAGAGGTCTCTCTATTGTTTGGCTGGAAGTGTTTGTCTAGCGAGCAGCGTGTGGTCTGAAGCGTGTGGAGTGGGCTTTCAAGGAAAGATAAACAGCCTGGCTGCTTCAGCGCTGGCTGAGGGATGCTGCTGGGGGCAGTGGTTTTGGAGGAATTCAATCCCAGACGCGCGGCAGAGCGAGTATTTATAGCTTGCGGAGCACTTCAGGGACAGCGGTCTCGTTAGATAAGCTGAGTGGGGTCAGGCTCGGCTGCTCCTGGAGTGGGAGGACCCCCTAGAACGCTCGTGCCCTGTGGTGGGATGTGGAGCAGTGAGTCTTCCCTCTGAGTCAGCACTGGTGGAGACTCCGAGGGAATTTCCAGAGCACCGCCTTTCCCACGAAACATAGAGCTGAGGGCTTCAGCCCTGTGAGTTATTAAAGAGCTCGAGACAAATTCAGACAGGCCTCAGCAGAACTGGTGAAGCTGCGTTTGCTTGCATCGGGCCTGAGTTTTTCTCCTTTTGCCCTTCCTGTAGGATCTTGGGGGAATTAATTCTGGTTGCCCCTAGGTCTCCGCCATCACAGCTGTCAGAAACAGGCGAGCGTGCTCTGCACATCCCATGTTTCTGTCTGTGATCAACCAGTCATCCTGCTTAAGCAACAGCAATAGTTAGGAATGGGGGGAACAACCACTTACACCCAGACTTGCCTGGTCTAGGTCTGCTCTGCTGGTGTGTGCAGAATTACCTCCCATACACACCACCCCTGAATTTGAACCGTGCTCTATAAACTGCCTTCTGGCCCTTTAGGAAGAAAGCCAGTACTGAAGTGTAGTGACACTGATTATTTTTAGAGTGGGGCCTGCAGCTGTATTAATCTTTTGCTTGCCTCTCTCTTCCCAATAGGTGAACAAGATCGAATTTGTCCAGAGGAAGCCAAAATTCAAAAAAGTCATTGTGCCTTTGGAGGACCATGTGCAGTGTCGGTGTGAAGCAGTGTCCCGTCAGCCCCCCAAGAACAGCCGGCCAGGGCCGCGTGAACAGAGACGTAAGGATCTTGGCATTAGTAGAGTGGAGGGAGGCGTGAGAAGAGAGGCTGGGGAGGGAGGAAAGAACCCTCCACTGGTTTTAACCTGCTGAGCTCCAGTGAATCCCGTGGGCCTTCGCTGGTTTATAGCAGCCGAGGGACCTTTCAGAGTGTGTCTGCCTGCCAGCAAGGGGCTGAAACTGAGGGAAATGAAGGAGGGGAAGGTGAGAGGTGAGAGGAAGGGCATCGTGGGAAAAGGGAGAGGGCAGAGACTCTGGAGAACAGAGGACAAGAGACAGAAGAACAGGAGAAGGATGCCTTATGGCGCTCCTGCTGCGGAGCTCTTTGTTGACAGTGCATGGAGAAAGATATTTCAACGTGACCTGGCTGCTCCTCGCTGTACACACACTCTTCCCTCTGTTTTGGCAGGCTTGTCACCATCGTTCACCACAGCCGCTGTCTCACAGAGGCAGCGAGTACGCCGACCACCGGTGCAGAAGAGGAAACATAAGAAGTACAAGCATGTCAACGATAAGAAAGTGCTGAAAGAAATCCTCATAGCATAGAAGTGCTGGCAGGGGAGAGAGAGCACAAGGCAGGTAACAGCAAGCTGCTTTTCCAGTTGGGAGACACGTTCTCCCAGGACACGGTTCTGCCAGAGCACCTCGGGCGCTTGCCGCGGCACTGGCCACTCATTCGCTGTGGGGCTACTGCAGGGCCCGGGTGTGATAAAGGCAGGGTTGAAGGAGGGGGAAGGGCTAGGCTGGGACCCAACGCGTGCATCCTATTTATGGCTTTATGGCTCTTCGCAGGGGTGGAAGGATCGTGCTGCAACCATACTTGTTCTCGGGCCCTGCCCTCTCCTTTCTCTGCCTCCCTACTCTGGCAGAGAGCAAGCCTGACTTCTCTCTACACCTAAATCCCCTTGGGGTCCATGTAATTCATCTCTTCTGTGGAGCAACTTCTGTTCTTCTTTCTCTATTGATTCTCTGTTGAAAGCAGAGAATTAATGTTGCTCTGGGGATCCCTTTTCCTTTTATTTCATTAGTTGAGTTGGCAGAAAGACCGAAAAGAAAAGCAGCAGCACTTTCGGTTCATCTCTCTCCTAGCAGGAAGCCTATGTGCATAAGAAAGGTCATACCAGGGGAAAGGAGAACTGGAATCTCTGGCAAGAGATCTGGACTTCGTCAGTCCAGGGTCTGATTCTTCTCTCCCTGACTTGTGTAAACAGGAGTAATTCCCTTGTCACCAGAAGAATTCCACTGGTACAAGGGAAAGGAGAATAAGACCCAGTTCCCCGTGAGAGAGGGAAAGGTTCAGAAAAGAAAGAGCAGCCAGGGCACAGACCTGAGGGGCTGAATTGAGAGAGAGAGGCAGCACAGCCTAACAGGGGAAGCCCTGGCCTGTGATTCAGCAATTCCAGCTCTGCCGCAGCCCCTTGAACGTGCCTGGGCCGTTCACTTCCCAGTCACTTCCCCTCGCCTCAGGAGAGGGGACAACGGGGCTTCCACCGTGTGGCGTTTCAGGAGATGGGGATGAGGGGCGCCTGGCAGTGTCTTGGGATTGATATTCCCACGCTTAGCACCACGAGGGCTCCAATTATCCCAGGATCCTTCTGGCCAGCCCAAGGTTCCCAGGGTAGAAACGATGCAAACCCATGCAAATATCAGCTCTGGCTCAAGCTGTCCGGGGGAAAAAATGGAGAAGGTCAAAAGCCCTCCTGGGCTTCTAATCTGGCACTTCAACACAAACATTTCCAGAGGAGAAAAGGGGAGAGGAGGGGCGTTGCAGGGGCAGAGGGTTACATATTCTAATGCCGTATCTGTTTTTGTTTCACTTCCAGGTTTATTTAATATATTTGCTGTATTGCCCCCATGGGGTCCTTGGAGTGATAACTTTTCCTTTTTGTCCGTCTGCCTCGACGTCTGATTCAGACGGCAATTGGTGCTTCCCTTTCCATCAGTGGACCTTCTCCCACCAAAGCCTCTCCCTTCTTTCATTTATTAGCCTAATTTTAAAGTTTTACACACAAAAAAAAAGGACAGACACAACCTATATATATATATATATGAGAAAAGAACAAAGTACAAATAAAACCATGAACCCCAACAGCCACAATATGCAACGAGGACAGGACAATGCCTTCCCAGCGCCAGAGGACAGGATGGAAAATGTGAAAAGGAAAGCGGGTCCAATTTCTTCCAAGAGGAGGAGAAAAACAAACGGACAAGAGGGCAGAAGGGGAATATTCTCCCTTCCCCTCGTGTTTCTGGTGAGGCTGGGGGGCCTGGCTGAGACCGACACTTGCACTGGACCTACGTTTTGAAAACAGGCATATCTCAGATTGCTAGCAGTGACCGGTGATGGAAAATGCACTAAGGACTTTTATCGCCCTACCTGGACAGATATATATTTTTAACGTGCGTGTGTATATTTTATTTTAAAAAAGAAAAACCAAAACCACTAAGATACACAACATCTCGGGGAACAGAACAAAAAAACAAAACAAAACAAAACGAAGAAGCCAAATGCATTCACCCCTCCCTTTCCCCTCCTGCTCCTGGTGCTGACTGGAAGGTGTTTGGATCGTGGGGAAGGAGCAGACGGCAGCAGAATCGTCTCCACGCCCCCGGCCCCTGCCAACGGGAGCCATCTTTGCACATGCTGGTGGAGAATTCAACTTTCCAGGCTTGGACTCAAATTATTTTTTCAATTCGCTCTGTATGTGTGCGCGTGTATATGTGTGTATATATATATATATACGTGTGTGTGTGTGCGTGTGTGTGTATGTGTATTTATACATACATATATAAATATATATATATATATGTTCTTAAATGGATTTCATTCCCCAGTGGCAGGAAGCTCAGAAGCACCTGCATGCATCGGCTTCGCTGGGGTGGCAGAAAAGCACACTGTTACTGCAACGTGCCTGCGAGGTCCGGGACACCGGGACAGGCAGAGACATCATCTGATCTCTCTGTCTTGTTGCCCTTTTCTCTCACTCTCCACCAACCCCCCAGCACAACTTCCTTGCAGGAGGCAAAGCGGCACCACAACAAAACCATCAACAGCCAAACTTAGAAGCATGACTTAATCTCAATGAGCTGTCCTTGCCTGCTCTGTGATCCTGAAAGCAGAATCATGTCATTCCCCCGAGGTTTTTAACCCCTTCACGGGTGTCCTGCACACCATTATCTTCACTGTTCTCTCCCTGCCAATGTCCCCACACCTCCCATCGTTTTCCTCACATTTTCCCCCTCGAATTCCTTCTGGATTTTTGCCTGTTACATGTTCCCAGCCCACCTAGCTTGGAAGTTGGTCCACAATGTGGGCAGTTCCGTGTAGTTATAGAGGAGGAAATGAAGAGGTTGATGGCAGCAGCCATCTGAGACAGAAACGAGTTCTTCTGAGTGGAGAGAACTCGGAGAACAACTGGATGGTCAGTTGTAGAATCCCTCCCAGACCACTGCCTGCTCCGGAGGAGGACTCTGTGGGCAGGGGCTGTTTCTGCACACCTAATACTCCATCACCATGAGCAGAAATGTTACATATGATGGGAATTTCCAGCGTCACCTCGGAGTCATGGTCTCGGATCATGCCATGCTGGGCACTATAGAGTTAGACATGACGAAAATGCCTGAGCAGAGCTAGCACAGCAGCCCTCCCCTTCCCTTCCTGCCTCCAGCCGCTTCTCCCTTTGCACGCACATGCACCCCTATTTTGGGGCAAAGCCCCGGAGGGAGCTGGGGGAAGGAGGGAAGGAGGCGAAGCTGCAACCTGGGAGCTGTTACAAGTTGTGGAGGGACCCAGCCCTCGCCTCCTGCAAGCCCAGAGCACTTCTCGTGCCACTGCCAAGGCAGCACGTTGCTCCCTCCCTCCATCCTCGAGCCCTCAAGTCTTAAGACACTTTGCTTTTCTGTTCCAAAATCTGTTTCCTTTGGTTTGTAAAGATGGTGAGGTTTTATTTTATTTTAATTTTTTTTGGCTTTTTTTTTTTTAATGTAAGATTAATTTATACTCAGTACTGTATTTAAAGTTGTAAAAAAAAAAAAAAGGAAAAAAAAAAAGGAAACCACCTCTCAAACAACATTTTCTCTTTCTTTTGTGAGCCGAATGAAAGGCAGAGGCTGAACCAGAGTGGGATTCTGAGGGCCTTCAGTTTCATTTTCAGGACACTTAAGTCTGAGATTGCAGAGAGAAGCGACCAAAGCTGGGAAAGTCCTGGGAGCCCACGCACAGCCCTGGCCCGCAGCCAGTGGTGCTGTGCTCCTCCTTCCCACCTGTCTCCCAGCGCTCCACCTGGCTTGAAATGACTCAGGTGCTGGGGATTTCGTCTTGAAGAGGTCCCCTTCTCCACAGCTGCTGCGTTCAGACACCCAGCCAGAATTTCCCTGTGCTTTCATCTGATCTCCGGATTCCTCTGCTTTGAAGGGCTTGGGAGGCTCGGCGGTGTTTACGCTCCCCAAAGCTGTACAAACAGTCGTCCCCTTCCCTCCTTAGTCACATCGTCTAGACAACGGCGGTCCTTCCCAAAGTCGGAAAGGCCATTGCGTTTCCCTTTCCTCCCAGCCAGGGAGGTAGCACACATCTGGCACTTGGGCATGAGGCCGCGGGGAGCAAAAGCAGCTGCTGCCCCATAGCTCATTTTTAGGGTGCCCCTGGCACATGCACTGCACCCCCAGTCCATGGTTCAGCTCTGAGGGGTGCAGAGCCAAGCGGGGACCTGTGCTGTGCCGGTGAACCTGGGGAGCTCGGTGTCCGGCTGTGCTCCGGGCTGTCCTCGAAGGACAAGCCTGACACTCCCGGCTCTGCGCCTCGCTCCAGCGTGGTTCATTTTGGCGTGAGGACACATTTCCCCTGCTCTTCCGAAGGGAGCTGGACTAGGAGTGGCCTCCATCTGCCCCCAAGTATGGAAAGCACAAAGAAAATCAGGGGATAATGGTCACATCCCTGCTCTGGCTCCCTTAGGATAATCCTACGAGAAGAAAGATTTTTAGTGTGAGACCTCTTTGAGCCTGAGGCCCTGCCAGCAGGGAATTCAGGGTGCCAAGAGGGGTACAAGGCACAGGAAGGGCTTGGCATCCCAGGGGGCCGGCAAACCAGGGGACGGGGGAGACATGCAACCCCATCCGCTGCTTTTCACGGCTCGAAATGAAGAGGTGCCGAAAGAAGCCGCGGGCCCGGGCGCCTGGAGCTGACACCTCCACAGCGCCCGGCGTCCGCTCGCCGCAGCTGCTGGGGCGCTGGCTCAGGCGCCGTTTTCCTGGCAGCGCCTTGGCGCGCGTTCGGCACGGGTCAGCGCGGGGCGCAGGGAAGCAGGCGCCCGCGCCGCTTCTCCAGGCTGGAGCAGGTGCTTTACATCCACCCCGCAAAGCCAAGCTCGGGAAAGAAATCCCGAAACAAGCCCCGGGAGGGCTGCAGCACACCGCCGGAAAGCATCTCCTCCACGCGGGGGTGCCAGCTTGGCTCGCCCAAGTGCTACAGGTGATGCTGGAGGAGCCGGGGAGCCTTGGCAACTCTCCCCGGTTTAATTGCTCGGCTGCCGCTTTACCTACAGGCCCGGCTTCAGGATATGTCATTCAACGGGAGGTTCAGCTTTTGTTGAAGGAAACGCATCCAGCCTTCAAGGCTTTCGCGATGGGTCCCCCTGGGAGAACACAGCTCCCCGAAAGCAGCAGGCACACAGGAGAGCAAGCTCAAAGGTGCAAAAAGCAAAACTCGGTGTTTTATATAGCCAGACTTGGGGCTTTTTAGCATTGAGGGCTTGCAACGCTAAAGCCAAACAAAGTGAAAAAACAGTTTGCAAGCGTTTCCTCGCCAGGCCCAGGAAAACCCTTGGCTATTTGCTTATTTTATTGGCACTCAGGAATGCGAACAGCTTAAGCTCTGCCCCACACCTGGCTGTGGCTGGAAGGAAGAGCCTCCTTCAGCCCAGCCGTGTGGCACGAAGCCCACACAGGCATTCCCTTCCCCGCGGTCGGCTTGTGCCGCCCTGGCATAAGCCGTGCCCCCCACGATGGTCACTCTGTCCCGCTGCCTGCCCCGTCCACACTCAGGATGCGGCTGGGAGAGGGCTCGGTGGGAGCCGTGGTCATCCCGTGGGATCCCCGGGTAGGATGGGGATTTGTCAGAGGGTGGCCCCATCTCACTGTCCGTGCACCGGTGCCTGGTGGGCCCTGGGGGTGGAGAAGCTGGCTGTGCCAAGGGAAAAGTGGTGTACAAAGAGGGAGGAAAATATGAAGGATTAAAAGCTATTTAGGAAAAAAACCGACCACAACCCCCCCTCACCCGAGCGTGCAGCTGTTCCCCACTCGCCTTCACGCAGCCCATGACCAAACCGTGCCGCCCCCCGCCCCGAGCTGTGATCTGCCCGTGACCAAGTGAACTTGTTACAGGCTTGGGAATTTCCCATCTTAAAAGACGTTGCGAGGAAGCCAGGCAGCCTCGGCTGTTTTCGGCTCTTGTCACAGGGTTAAAGGAACAACAGAGCGCCCCCACCCAAAAATGAGCAGGAAGAGGGCGGGAAGTGGAGCTCCCAAACAGCAGGGTTCCCCCTGCAGGTAGCGCAGATACTGGGGTGACGCACAAGCCCCACTCGCAGCGGTGGGTCTGTGGGGCTGAGGAGCCAGGAGGGCAAAGAGACCAAAATATAAAATCATGGCAGGGCTCACCTATCATTTTTCCTCCCCCAGCCAGGCAGATACCAACCGGGACTCTACTGGGATAGACAGTGCCTTGAGTTCACAGCAAAGGCTGTGGCGAAGCCAGGAGGAGAGCAGCCTCGAGGGAAATGACCCCTTGTAATTACTAACTCAATAAAAGAAGATGTTTGCAAGCGATTAAGCATCAACCCAAGCACAGCGGGGACCGGGCAGCAGGGAGGTTTGTGGCTTGACAGTCGATGCGTCTTTCAAAATGTTTGCTGTGAATTTTTTTGTGTGTGATTTTTTTTTTTTGCACGCGCTGCAAAAACAAAGCACAGAGATGCTGGGCAAGCAGCTCGGCTGCAGGTCTTGCCCCGGCAGTGTTGGAAACTCCCAAGTTCCCAAATGCCCCGATTTGCAGCTCTGGCCACTGCTGGCCAATGCAGTCCATGAAGGCGAGCTCTGCTCCCCAAACCCAGGCCCTGCTTGGGTGTTTTCTGCGCGAGGAGAAACTATTTTTCAGGATGAATCCCGGCACAGACCTGGGGAAGATCAGAGGAGAAGGTGTTAGCTACTGCTGGTCCCTGCAGCCCAGAGATGGCTGCAAGCGATGACGTCGGAGACAAAAGCAAATGATGTCAGCACAGGAAAATGTTTGATTAATGAACCAAGGTGTACTCTGAGAGAGAAGCCCTTATTCAGACATGCATTCCTGGCTGCAGCCCAGGGCACCCAGGAGGCAGGCTGGCCAGACGGGTGTCCCATAGGCAATCTTGTCCCCTGGCAATGTCAGGCATCGCCTGGTGAGGGTCCAGCACACAGACAGCCCAGTGTACGTGCATGGGGCCATGTGTGAACCACACCACACACCCACATGAGTGCTCTGGCTGCCCAAATTAGGCAGACAGCCGTAAGGAGGCACCCTGCAGCGTACATGGCAGGTGGGATGTTCTCTCTCCTCCAGCAGGCATGTTGCGGGGTCCCTCCGTGCAAGCAGGGCTGCACAGGGAGCAGCGGAGCTCAGCCAGGGCGTGAAGGAGGTCCTGGGGATGTCCGCATCCATGGAGGGGATTTCGGTGCTCCTCAGGTCTCAGCTGGGGAAGCCGGCAGGCTCCATGGACGTTGGCAGGTTGGTGGGACGCTCAGGAGAGCTGACATTTGGGCATGCCGGGCCATTAGCTGCTCCCAGAAAGGACACCAGGAAGGTTGGCTGTGACCCTGCACACTCTGGCTTGATGTCCGTGAGGAAAAGCCCTGGGAAGTGCCTGCATTTCTGTGAGGTTCGTACAATGCCCCAAGCCCTGGGCTGGCTGTGCTCGTCTGGGTAGAGCAGGACAGGGAACCGCCACTCCCATCCCACTCCGGTGTGGCCCTGGGAGGGCTTCTTTTGGAGCAGGGGGGGTTGTGCAAAGGGACCTGTGCCTTTAAAGCCTGCAGAGGTGTTATTTAGGTGGAAAAAGTGTTTCACTGTCATGATGGAAATTGTTTGTATCTCACTAATTGACCGAGGAGAGAGAAAAAGAGAGAGAGAGAGAGAGAGAAAAGACCTTCCTTCCCTCTGACAGGTTCAGGAATTTTTTCCGCTAATCAAGAAGAAAAACAAAATGCTTGTGCTGGGACGGGGAGGGGAGGAAAAGGCGGGGGGGGGGGTCTCCCTGGTGTCCCATAAACCCGGTGGCCATGGACAAAACACCACAATAGCAGCACAGCCTTGCCCTGGAAAGTTTGAGGCAGCACTGGCCGGCGGAGCGAAGGGGGAGCGCACCTCTCGCATGTGGGGGACCCCGCTTCGGAGCATCCCGGGCTGGGCGAGGGGTGTCTCCCTCCCAGAAGGATGCACGAATCCAGATGAGGGTCTCGGTCCACAAAGCACGGCACCGGCACCTGCTGCAGCAAGATGGATGTCCAGTGGCGCAGGTTTGTCCCTGGGGAAGGATGGGGGAGACACTGCTCACCCGAGCATCTCACCGGCTTCGGTCACCGTTTGCCTGGAGCCACCACGGATGAACTGCGCCGTGGCTGTGGAGAAGGACAGAGGACTGAAACGGGCGCACTTTGCATTCAGGTCTGGCTGGGATGAGGCTCCGCTGAGGCTGGTGTGAAAAGCCCCGTAATCGAATAAAGCATTTTTCCCAGCGCAGCCGCCTTCAAGTGCGTTAAATGAAACAGAAAGGAGCAGCTGAACAGGATTTGCAGTTTTTCCCCATGATACATATTTTTCCTTTTCCATGGATAGTCCCACCGGGTACGCTGCGACCTATTGTTGTACTTATTTATTTACTCAGGTTTTGTAGATGGCTTCAAAGCTCGTGGCCAGGAAGGAGCAACCAGATGTTGCTACCGTACAGGACAGAAAACTTGCCCCAGTTTCCCAATCTGAACGCAGAGGCAGAGTAAGCTGCAGTCCTCAAACCCAGAGCTGAACCCCCTCCCTTCCCTCCCTGCTCTAACCCAGCCATTAGAAAGTGGGATATTTGATTGCAAGTTCATCCCGTGTGGTTTTTTCCAAGCCAGAGGTTAGCTGGTCAGAGTGGTTTGGGTTAAGGAGCTGCTTCTTTTGGTGAGAGGCCCAGGTTGGGTGGAAGGTTGTAGAAGCCCTGGGAGCTTGGAGGCTTCCCATTGCCATGGGGAGGAAGAGCAGGAGCTGATCCACCACCGGTCCCTGAGGAAGGCCAGCCAGCAACAAGGGGGTTTTGCCAGCTGGAAAACATGAATATTTATGACCGTGGATTAAAAAAACCCCAACCTCTAAGGAATCTGGATGCATGTGAACACCCATCCAGGAAGCGGAGGCCCTCAGGCAGCAAACGGTGGGAGCTGGCACGGTGCTGCCGTACCCACCATGGTGCTTCGTGGTGCTTCGCCTGCACTGTGGGTGCAGCTGGAGAAGGGTGTCATTGCTGCTGGCAGCATCCCTGGCATTTGGGAGGCCTATGGCCACAAAGTCAAAGTGTCCCAAGCTTGACAGGCAGCCACCTTACACCTCCCAGCCTGGGGTCCCTTTCTTGGGTCACAACAGATGAGTGCAGCAGAGACAGACATTTTAGTCAGATAAGACAAACACCAGGGTCTGGAGGAGACCTGAAATGGTTGTTTTTTTCAGAAGCAGGAACATGCATGTGCAGGTGACTCTACCTGCACAACCAGGACCAAAACCACACAGCTGGGTCTACAGCATCCAGGAAAGTCACTCCACTGAAAGCTTCCCACCCTGTGTTCAATGGGCCGGTGGGTCTCCTGGAGACCAGGACATGACAACTTCCCTGACAGGCCTTCCACCGAGCCATGGGTAAGGCAGGTGGGCCCTGAACCTCATATGTGATGAGTCCTTTTTGAGGTGGAGTGGAGGGAAATAAGAGGCTGATGAGACCTGGATGCCTGGATCTGGTACCGTCTGTGACTTACTGCAGGATAACAAGCGGGTGGAAGTGGGTTCTTGAATTTGGGAGGCCAAGAAGCTCTGCTGCTCTGCAGGGCTGGTAGGACCTGGCTCCATGGGGTATGTGCCACTGGATGGGAGAGGTGGCAGTCCCAGGTTTTGGCTGTATCAGAGGGGCTCTAGGTATGGGCATCTGCATCTCAGGTCTCCGCCACTCATATGGGGTGGCAATAGTTCCCATCCGTAGGTGTGAAGATGGACCTGAGAAGTTTGTGAGGAGCTGCAAGAACCAGCTACTGAGAGACAGAGTGAACTTGTAAAGGAGTAGAAGGGTGAAGCTAAGCCCAAGAAAGGCAGGAGTTGCTTTTTGGGAGCTTTTTCTTTCACTCCTTTCCACCCCTTACCCAAAGGCCCCTCCTGCTTGCCAGGAAACTTGGTTCGGGGCAAGCATTTTGCCACCTGGCTTAAGCACGCACCAGTCAAGGAAACAATTCTGCAATTGAAAGAGGAAATCTCGGTCCCAGCTATTTCCAACCTCTATTGTTTGTTACTCAACTCATGCATTACACAGACCAGCAAGCAAAGCAGCAAGATTGCAACACTATGCATGTGCTTTCAGACATTTAATTTTAGCATTGCAAGAAGGATTTGTGGTATCGAGAAAGCCCAGTTCCAAGGAAAGAGGAAACCTGTGATTCTGATGCTTGATTTTGACCATAAAAGGAAGCAGATCATTTGGGTGACCTAACAGGTTTAGTCATTTGGGCTGTAGTCCTCTGGGAGTCCAGCAAATCTCTGCTGGGGTTTTCCCATTCCCAAGGACCTGTGTTGTTTGGGAGCCCTGGGCAGGGCTGAAGTCCTTAGAGTGACTGGAGCTTTGTTCCTCGGATTAAGCTCCTGATCTTTGGACCTTTGCTCTGGGCAGCACAGGACTCACACACGCCCATACCCAAGCAGTCTTGGCACGGGACGGGCTTTGCCAGCGAGTGTCAGACCTTGACACTGTTCCTTCTATGGACCCTGGGTCATTACATGTGTTTATCAAGGTGCTTGTCAACATGTTGTCCCAAATTTTCCCACCTTTCCCCAACACCAGGGCTCTCCTCAGCTGCGCATGTAAAAGACTGTTTGAAAATAAGTTGAATTTAAGGAGTTCAGGAATCAACGGAGCTCCGCATGGAGCTCCTGCACAGCGCTGAGGACCGAGTTCAAGGTTGCAGAAGCCCCTTTTGCCTTATCCTGCACTGAGCGCTCTTCTGCAGCCTGACTTAGTCCCCTTCCAGTGGGGGGGAATAAAAAAGCCCTCTGCGCTGGGAAGAAATTTGGGACCGATGCACAGCAGCTCTTCCCTGCCCTGAGGCAGGGAGGACCTGCCTCCATGCCAAGCGAAGGCAGCTTATCTGGTGTTGACTGCAGTCCCACACATACCCTGACCTTGTGTGGCAGGGGATTCCCCCACCAGAAATACAGTAAAGAAATACAAAACTACCAAAATTGCTGTGGCTTGGTGGCAAGTCCCCCCCCCTAACAGACAAGCACCACACAAACCCCAAACCTCACCAGGTCCTCACCCCACCGCCACCGGGGCAAAGGCAGCAGGTGCTGGGATGGGGCTGAGATCCCTGCTGCACCCCCAGCTGTGGGCTGAACACCAGTGTACCCCACTTTTCTCCCTGGTGGCTGCAGGAGGGGGGACTATCGCCGGGACTCCCTCGAGAGCCTCCCGCAAGCCTGCCCAGGCCTCAGGGGTATGACTGCACTGGCCGCTTCCTAAAATGCAGAAGCACCCTTGGGCTTCTTTTGAAATCTTGCAGATATAACATGCTTTCAATTCCTCCTCAAAAACGGGGTTCTGCATGTGACCAGAGGCACCATCCTCTTTCCTCCCTGTCCCTTCCCCTTCCACCAACACACGTGTGTGCAGCTGGTGATGGGAGCCCGGGAGTCTCCTTCTCCTTCGTTTTAGCGGTCCGTGGGGCTACGACGTGTGCCCGTTTCATTGAGAAAGTTACCAAACCCCGGCAGGTTGTGAAAGGGGAAAGCTGGAAGCTGGAGAAGGCAGAACAAGGGTGTGTTTGAAAGAAAGAAAGAAAGAAAGAAAGAAAGAGATCTTTCTTTTCCCAAGTACCTGGTTATGCAAGAGCCCAAGGATCTTGATTTGACCGTGAGAAAAAAAACATCATGACATAGCGCTGGCCAAGGGTCAGCGTTGGCCCTGTTTGGGTCGTCGTGTCAATGAAAAAAAAAAGGGGGGGTGGGGAGGAAAGAAAAAGAGCTCTTCTTGCTGCAGCAGTTGGAATAGCTGGATCGGAGATCCTGGCTCACATCTGCAAGGACGGAATGGCTGGGAGGGGGTCCAGGCAGCCAGCTGAGGGGCACCCTTGGGCTCTGTGCTTTATTTTTTGGGCTGAAGCAGGGCTGTGGGTGCTTTCCTGAACCCCTGAGAGCTGAAGCGGTGCCGACAGCAGGAGAGCGTCCCACGGGCTCCTGCATCACCACGCTGGTTTCCGACGACAGGGAAAGCACCAAGCATCCTCCGCTTTTCTGGACCCAGTGAGAAGTTCAGTCAGGCTGATGGGTTAGGGATGATGGAAAAGGAAGGGGCTGGGGAAATGTGCTTATTGAGAGCTAAATTCAACTGCGCAGACCAGGGTGGCCTCTGCTCCTGTGTATCCCTGTATATCCCATGCACAACACCCCAGCAGGGAAGAGAGCGGGGCTTTCTCACCTGGTGAAACCCCGGACTGTGAGACCTGAGCGCAAAGTCCTCGCAGTACGTCTTTGCGGGCTGGCCGGGGTGGCCGATGGCAGGACGTGGGGACTCGGCAAGGACCCTCGCAGCCTTTCATCCTGCAGCAGGTGCCCCCGACCCCCCAGCAGGGCTTCACGCTGCTGTGTCCTGCTGCAGGGCTGAAGCATGGGGGCAGTGCTGGAGAAGACGCTCCTGGGAAGGTCAAACCAATGGACAGGTGCTGGAAAAAGCGCCAAGACAGTCAAGGAAAGAGAAGACACCAAGGGGGCCAGGCTGCTTCCATCTAGGGACCTGGTGACCATGGTGGGGTGGCCCAGGCTGTCCCCTCGCCCTGATGTCACAGCCAGGCTCACTGCGGAGGCAGCGATGGAGGCGAAGCACGGGTGTGCAGGTGGCCGAGGTGGCCACCCGTGGGTGCCCTGCCCCCCCTCCCGCTGGGCTGTTTTGCAGTCGTTGGTCAAGGCAGGAATGCCAGGAATGTGAAATCCCGGCGCACTGCCCTGTCGTTCCACCCCCCTCCGCTGCCCCCCACATCTCCGGCCCGTCGCAAGAACAGGATATTCACCCGAGCGATGTACACTCACACACGTCTTGTTATCAGGAAAAAACACTCAGTCAGCGTCTGGAATGGGCTCTGATTAACCATGTGGCCACCGGGGCTTCCTCGTGGGGCCGGGAGGAAAGCGGCCGCTCCTGACGGGGTACGGGCAGGAGGCTGGCAGCACGTTGGAGCCGCTGGAGAAGGCTGGAGGCAAGTGTCGAGTGCCGGCGCAGCCCTGCCATCACCCAGTGGTCCCTCGCCCCTTGGTCTTGCCCCTGGCAGAGCCGCAGGACGGCGGGGCGAACCTCTACAGAAGGGAGCATCCGGCTGCATGGCGGGGGTTCGCCCCCTCCTTGCCACTGTGAAGCCGGGACCCTCGGGCCAAGCAGTGGCCCCAGCCCCATCTCCCCACGTCAGCCACCCTGAGTCATGTCAACACATCCCCGCTTCCAGCGCGGGGTCTGCAAAGACGTCCTGTCTCAGGTAAACAGGATCTCGCCGAGCTGCATGACCTTGTTTACCTCCCCGAAAGAATTTGGCTGGAATTTTTTTTTATTTTTTTTTTTCTTCCTAAGGGCCGGTGAGTCACCCTGCAGAAATGCACGCTGCCTTTCTACACTGACTCACCCCGCTGCCCGCTCTCCCACCTCTCCCTCCTGCCCCCCAGCTCCGGGACGGGCGAGAAGCCCCCACTCACTCGATGATGCAACCTGCGCGCCGGTGGCGGTGGCAGTGGCGGTGGCCATGGCAGTGGCGGTGGCAGTGGCGTCTCTGCCACAGGAAGCACGGCCGAGCGCTCGGGCAGCCCTTGTGCCAAAACACAGGAAGAGCGCCGAGAAATTACCCCGTGCATTGTCAACTCCAAAAACACCAAAGAAAACAAAACAAAGCAAAAAACAACCAAAAAAAAAAAATTGGCCTCACTAGAACAATCGCCCAGAAGAAAAGACCAAAAAAAAAAAAAAAAAGAGGCCAATGGACCTGGCCCGGCGCCAGGACCCTTGTTTTCCTTTCCCAACACAATGCACGTTAAATAATACTTCCTTCTCGCAACAAGGCTCTCCTGGGCTGGTTTTTGTTTTTCTCCCCCGCTGCATGAGGGTCGGTCAGCACAGATGGCTCCCATCATGGGAGCATCGGCACTTCAGGGCTGCTGCTTGTCCCCACTGCCGTGGATCTCCCGTTCCCAGCACCGTAGAGGAGTGAGGGCCCTGCGGTTTGTCCGCCCGCTGCCCCCCAGCTTTCCAGATGGGGGCTCTTCTGTGCTTCTCCCAGTATTTCCCACCCACTGATGTGATCCAGGTTTAGCCGCTTGGCAGGATAATATCTCCTCAAGGTAAGCTAGGTAGCCAGCCCAAGCCACCCTTGTGTAGCCGTATCCAAGCTCTGAAGACATCCTTACAAGGTAATCATGGCCATCATATCATATATGTCAATTTATTGCCAGATTAAATAAAATAGAATAACAAAATAATATACATCACGCGTGGGATGAAGAGTTTCATGACATTTCTGGCCAGGCTTCCAGGCTGGGATGAGGGGGACCCATGTTGCTTGTACCTTGGCTCTTCAGTTCCCATTTGGCTCGTGCTCAGCTTTCTTTTCTTCAGGATTTCTCTTCCCAATGACAGTGTCACGGGCACCCAAGCGACTGCATTTCAGTATCTGTGTTGCAGAGGAATCCAAGTAAAACTGCTTTTGTTTATTCTAACTTCTTTCCGGAGAAATCTAGCATCTGAGACATCACGCCTCCTGTTTGTTGGCAGTGTCCATCAACAGCCTTCAAAGGGCTGATCAGATCCGTATCTCTTTGTCTGAGGATTATTGGCATTTTGGATTAAATAGCAGGTGCAAGAAAGAAAGGAGTTGCCCTTTTGAAAATCAGAATGGGGTCTTTTCACACAAAACAGCATTACTTCAGCTATATACACATCTCCCCAGGTTTCCACTTTCTTACATGAGGACAACAGGCTGCTGGGCAAGGTGGACCCAGTAGTTCTTGGCTGCTCACAGACACGACACATCGCTGCTACCGACAAGGCTCAGCGCTCAGCCAAGAGCCTGCCCAGCTGGCCAGCCTTGCCCGGGCACCAGAAAAGAGGGGCAGACTCTACGGTGGAGGAGCAGACGGAAGCTCTAAGTTGGCATTTGACGTACATGTCCACTGACGCCCAAAGTTGAGCGAATTCATTTGTTTCAAGGGTTGACTTTGTGCACTGACACTCCTGAAACAATCCAGAATCCAAGGTCCACCTGCCTGCGTTGTCCGGGCTCAAACAACCAGGTCCTGCCTCTGGGTGATGGATTTGTGTTCTGGGTAATAATAAATGCCTTGTGAAGGCGACATCTTCTTGGCACTGTTTTGGTCTGTTCTTCTCCCACCCAGAAGATAAACCTGTCCCCTGCTGCAGGTTGCACGTGATCAGTCACATCAGCAGTCAGGATTACTTCTTGGTAGGTGAAAGATGGTTTCTGGAATTAGCCATGCCAAAGAGATTTTGGAGATGGATTAGTGGGAGGTGGTTAGGAAGGAAACTGGTGCAGACCTGGTACGTAGCACACAGCCCCGCAGAAGGCTGCGTGTTTGTACTTCCCCTGTGTTCACTGTGCCCTCCATGTGTACCCAAACCCGTCCACGTGTGGTGGCAACTCTGGTCACTCAGCTGGGCAGAAAGGTCACCTTCTTGCCCGATGGTGGGATTCGCCCCACAGCAGATGTCTAAATGTCAGCTCTGAAGTCTCAGCCAGCTGTCTCAGCCCCCTCGATGGTCAACAGAGCGAAATGGGGAAGTCCAGAAAACAACTCAATTCCTTGGCTTAATTTTTTTAAGGTTGGGATGAATCACACTGTGGCAGTGCTCAACGCTCTCCTTTGTCTAGAGAAGGAGACAAGGGCTGGTAGTGTTTGACTGCTTCATTTTCAGTCAGCTCAGTTTAAGGTGCTTAATTTTCAGCTGGCAAACACCAAGCACAGTGAATCCCACCTCAGGAGAACAACGTGCCGGTGTATGACAGGCAGCAGCAAGTCCAGGAACAGAGCTCCCATCTTGATTTATTTAACAACTACAGTTAGTGCTAAAATTTGATCATGGGAACCACTGCCTCAGCAAAACCCAGCTTGCTCAACATGCAGAGCATGCCTCGTCCTCCAGTAGCACTGTCAAAGAATATGTCCCTCGGGGACCTTGAAACATGTAGGAAGGGGTTGCTGGGGCTAGCAACTTGCTTCGGAGCGTGGGGTTTTCCCTGGATCTGGCACAGCACTTGTTTTTATCAGCTGCCAAACCTTTGGCAATTCACCAGCTCCTGATAACACAAGTGAAAACCTGGAATAGCCAGACCCAAAGATTTAGCCTAAATTACTGTGTCTATGTGTCCTCATGCCTGGTGGAAGCAACCAGGTTGACCATTTTTGCCTCTATGTCCAGGTCAGCCCCTGTGAACAGATCTCGGTGATGGAGAACAGCGCTGCCAGCAAACCTCCCTCCTGCCGGCTGAGAACTTGGTGGAAACTTTTATCCAGCAAAATATTTGTTGCTTGGCCTCCTCTGCTAAGGGAGCAGGTGCTGGAGGCTAGCTGATTTGTTTGGCTAGCTGATTAAACAAATCCCAGCTTTTCCTGCCAAACCAGGTGAAGTCAAGCCTTTTCAGCTGCCTCGTCCCTACGAGCCCATCGAGCAGCATTCAGCAGCTCTGTTACTGCTGAATATCCAGCTTTGAGGCACAGAGAGTCATTCTGGCCATAGCCCTCCTGAAGACCATGAGTTCAGCTTTGAAATGGCTCTTGGAAACGCCGCACAACTAGGATAAAGAAAGAGGACTATTCACATCAGGATAGTCCAGGTTGTCTCAATATTGCTGTGAATGTGCTTGTCAAACCAATTTTAATGGTCGTCAGGACTCAGGCTTGGAGGCCTGTGTAGGTAGATAAGTGGTGGGCTTGGCTGGTCATGGGACACCTCGCCTGTGAGCCTGTTGAAGGCTCTATCAGTGTCACATCAACTCACCAGGCTTAGGTATTTTCAAGGTGACTATCAGAACGATCATTTCCCATAGCAACATGTCACACGGAATATGTGCTACTTTGACTGGGAAAGTCCATGTCTAGCTCTATTTTCTCTCCTACTTCACCCCATTTGTGGCTGCTCTGATAACTACAATGGCAAAGTCCAGCAAGATTCCATTTTGGTTATGGAGGCAGGTACACATCTGGGATGTGTGATGAAAACCCTCCGAGATGATCTGTAGCACAGAAAGTGGGAAGCAATAGTGGTCACATCAGCCATGTCTGACTGATGAAAAGTCACGTGAGTATTTTTAAAAGGAGACATTAGACACCACCCCATTTATCTGGTATATCCCAGCTCTCTCTACTCAGGTGTAAACCTCCTGCAGATGATGCCAACATCTGCATTGAATGAAATTCAATTGAATTGAATGAAAGATTGCTAGTTCAGTGATCCACCAGTGTATGGCCCATCACTGTTCTCACCTTCTGTGAACAGAGGTGTTACTGGAGATGCATTTTTACATTCCTCATGCAATATGTGGCCTTACTTAGTGTTTCCATTCCAGCTTCTTTTGTACATCCCCCTTCGACAAACTACCCACTCCCAAAACCACTGGCCATGGTCTATGCGGAGCTGCAGCAGGCTGCTTTGGGATGAGATACATCCATAGTGACAGCTTTAGGGTGATACCTATAACATCAATTGTATATTTCTCCTTGTGTTTAAATTATTTACATGTTTATCCTACAAAACAGTTTTGTTGTTTGCAACTTTCTTTGCATGAACTTCTAGGTGTTATGATGACTGGTGACTCTACAAAGTCCTACATCTTTTAGGTGGGTTCAGTTACCGTTTTGACCAAATTGTACCAAGAACTGTCTTTCTAACAGGTTTTATAAGTAGACGGTGCTGTATCCGTCAATCAGATTTCCTCAGCAGCAAATCTAACTACGCTGCAATTACAGGCTCTTCCTCTTCCAGAAAGAAAACTTTCTGAAATGCAGTCTAAGACTGTATGATTTCAGATGGGAAGCATAACTGCCTACTGAGAAAAATGGGAACATACGCTCCATTTTAAGCCCATTACAGAAAGGAATTACTTAGAGTCACGCGGACGCAAAGCTAATATCATCCGCTAGATAGTAACTGCTGCATCTAGGACTGCTCAGCAATGTGCAGAAATAGAAGTGGACAGAAATCTACCCAGACAAAAGCCAAAATTTTTTTTCTGATGTCATTCGGGTGCCCAGACATGGCTGCTGAGCTGCGAACATCCCGTTGGCCTGACTGTGTCCCGGCGCTCCCTCCTTGCCCCTGTTCTCCCAGACACCTGCAGTTTTCTTTGAAGTGGGGATGTGGTGAGCGTTTCCCAGAGACATGTCAGGACTCAGAGGGAAAAGCAGAGAGATGGATTTTATCTGTCAACTCACGATGAAATACAGTGACACACACACACACCCCCAGCCCCTAAAGAAAGCTTAATTTTTTCTAGTTAAAAAAAGTGTTTGGCTCAAACCCTAGACCAGCTGCTTCCTACATAAATATGAGGCATGCACAGCGTACAGAAAAGAATATTTGACATTCCTAATCAATTAGATAAGGGGAAAAACCAGCCCATTTTCCTGTTCAAAATAAAATTATCGTGGTTACTTCAGATTTCAAGGGCATTTATCTTTCAGTTTCAGACAGAGGGGCACTGAGTAGGCTGCAGGTTACTGACCCAGGGCTGAAGAATGACAGAGCTGCCAGCTGGGATGGAGGAGCCCAGGCCTGGCTCCAGCAGGGTGCTGGGATAGGAATAGCCGTGGCAGTTGCCAGACAAGTCAGGTGTGCCTTGGTAGAGCTGGGCTTTTGCGAGGACTGAGCCCGGCCTGCAAAAACTGGTAGCGCTTGGGGAGGGAGTTCAAACACCTCAAACCAAATTGTTCAAGAGAAGTGCTCCCAGATCTTGCCCGTGCGCTCCCTGGCTTTGAAAACTTATACAAACATTTACCCAAGGAAATGCCAAGAGAATCAAGGTGAGGAAGAAGGTGGCTGGGATGGCTGTAGGAGAACGCAGGCACCTTCCCCACCCCAGTTCAGCCCAGGACATTTCAGCAGAAGAAGCACAACCCGAGGCACGTTGGGTATCTACTACTCAAAACCTCCAGGCCTCGGGACAGGTGCCCAGTGTGGCTGCTGGCCCCACGGCAGAGACAGGAGGCACAGGCAGACTGGCGTGGTGTCCCCTCCTTGAAAAGCACATCCTTCTGGATCGCCAGCAGCCTTTAAGGCCTCTTCGCAGGCCGTTGGAGAAAGGGTGAGATTTTTGAGAGGACTATTGGTGCAGCCGGGGCGAGCGGGTGGACTGCAGCTCCTTCGCACGGCTTTTACCCCAAGCAGTGTTAGCCCCCGCTGTGCAGCTCCTGGAGACTTCAGGCCCTGGGCGGCTGTATCGGAAGTCTTGATTGCCTCTGCTTTGCTTTTGCAATACCACTTCTGTGTTCTTCCAGGATTTGTCAGGACAGCGTGTTTCCCCAGGAAAAAAAAAATACGCAAAGAGGGCAATGAAGCATCTGAGCCCACAAACCCTGGCTCAGACCGAGAGGAGCCCTCTGGAGTCTGCGCTCGCCCGTGAAATCCTGGGCCTGCAGTGCCACCTAATGAACAAGCGCCGTTCAGAATCCACATGCGCTTATTGCGTGTGGGGAAATCAGGCAAAGGGTTCCTCAGGGCCCTTCATTCCTCCCTAACGCCTTTCGCCTCTCTTCCAACGCTTCATAAAATTACTTATTCCATCCTCACAACCCAGCTGTTGGGCAGCAGATAATACTAATCCTGCTCCGCGGACAAGTCACAGAGCAGCTTTTTGCCAAGCCCAAATGCGCAAGACAAGTCAACAGTAGTTAAGTAACAAATCAGAGTAACTCCTTTCTCTGTGTCACTTCTGGAAATACTGCTTCCAAGGGACAGGGCAGAGAGGTGACACGGTGCAGCATGATGCAGCCACTACCTTCTACTTGGGACTTGGCAGCTTGTTACCTGCGTTACCCTCCTGAGTGACAAGCCACGAACTCCCATCTTTTAGAGGAGTCAGAGGATGGGCTCCATTTGATTGGCGAGGACGGTGGTCAGGCATGATGATCAGGAACGGCTCTAAAGGCCCTAAACGACATTTCCTCAGGAAGAAACCAGCTGGTGCTCAGTTTTTACATAGGAAATCATCAAAGAGGAGGAGAAAAAACACTCCACACAAAGTGCAAGCTTCGTGCCGGTCACAACTGCCTTCTCAGACCCAGAAAGCAAGACACTGAGGTTCCTCCCAGTACTGCATTCAGGTTTCTGGCCTCTGCTGATATAAGGAGGCATCTCAAAGGGCAAACCGTCCCCCAGGACAAGGAGCTGCCTAGAGGCAGCACTCAGAAAACGTGTGAGAGCTCAATCGCTCCCTTGAGCTTAAGAGTTAGGGCTGTGCATTCCTCCTCCTCCGTTGACTTTCTATGTCATGCTCTCAGGTCAGGAGGCACCCACCAGAGCAGAGGCCTCTTGTGAAGGTGCTGTTGCAGAGCACAGCATGCATGTAAACGGTAGCTCTGTGGTCAGAGCTCTTTCCCAGAAAGTGGCAGGTCTGAGCCAGGTGTTCTCCTCATCCTGGAGGGACTGTAATGCAGTCTTGCCACCAGCCTAGTCTGTTCTAACCCACATGGCACGGCATGGCATATGGTATGCCTGCAATATGGATGAAGAGCACCTCCTGGCTTTTGCGTCCCAAGAGCATAACCCAGATGCCTCCTGCTGTCAAGGTTGGGTGCCTGCTTCTGGCACCAAAGCAGGAGATCTGAACACAAAGGCCAGTCACGTCATGGGCTGCACAGCTGCTGAACCCTCAGCAAAGTGTGAAACAGGCTCTGGCCCCATACCTGCTTTTTAAGGCTTTCAAAATTTTCAGAGTGCTTCAGGCATGAAGAAAGCGAGCACTGCACTCTGACCCCTTCGCAGCGGATGGAACAGGGGACGTGTATTGTCTCATGCTGATAGTCAGTCATCTGTGAAAAGAAACGTTTTTAGGGCTGGATGCTTTACAGGCGGGAGGTGCCACGAGAGGATCATACATGAGAGTGGGAGTCTTTGGAAGTTTTAAGCGCGAACAGCTGAAGTTTCTATAGAGCATGTGGGAGCCAAAGCTTTTCAAAGACATATCATATGTCCACAGATGGGCAGGCTTTCACTAAAACAACAAAATTCGAATTAATTGAAACAACAAAACTCAATTTCTTTGAAACCACAAAAATATTTTTTAAAAAAACAAACCACAAAAGCATTTGTTTTCCCTTGCCCACCCACACTTCAAACATAGGTTTCAGAGCACGGAAAATCCTACTACAGCTTCCCGTAAAGGAATTTAGCTGAACTGTGTACGTCTGTACCAAACCAGTGCACTTCACTCTTGCTGTGACACAGAAATACTCAGCTGTCAAAGCAGCCCAGAGAGAAGCAAGACTGTTCTCTGGCTAAGTGTTTATCTTGGACAGCAGAGATCAGCTTTTCAGCACCTTCGCTAGGACCCGTCCAGGTATTTCGCATGAGTCAGGCAATGGATATCATGTACACACCGTCAGGGGTCGGGACACAGATCTCCTCTTGCCCAGGAAAATGACCATGAAGGTGAGATGTATTTCCCTGGGTCAGTGAACTCTGAATTTGCCTTGCACCAAGCGAGGCAACTTCAGTGGGTGAACGTGTGCTCCCCTTGCTCCTGAGGTAGATAATAAGCCAGTGTTTGAGGCAGTTTCCCAGAACATGGGATTTCATGGCCCTGAAGAAAGAGGAGGGAGTGGACCTTGATCACCAGCACTGCTGGGTGTGTGCTATAACTGTTGAGCTATCATTTAACAGGTAAGAAAACAAGAAGTCCTCTTCAGCGGCATTTTCAAAGAAAAATAGTAGCTGTTACTTTCTGCACTGATCCTGCTCTGGGATGTAGCTGAGCTCTTTGAGGAAGACTGGGAAGAAACACATTCCTAGTGCTTCCTAGTCCCACCTGGGTATGAGCCAAGGTGCAGAGGAAAACTGAGCTGCCCACAAAGCTGAAATGACACTAAAGGACAAGCGGCACCGGCTGTGCGGTTTTTAGAGGCTCACTGTCTGGGATTCAGTGCTTACCATCCCATTTGGATGGCACTCCAGGTGCCTCACACCTGTGCCCAAGGCATGGCCACAATGAAAGAGAAATGCTGGGTGCTCTGATCTAAAGAGGGTGAAAAGCTGAAGTAGACGACTCCCATGTATGCCTTGTAAGGGGTGGAGAAACCCCATGCTGGGCAACAAAGGGGCTAAGAGCGGAAGTGAAATGACACTGAACCCACAGGAGGTATTTTTCTTCATTGCAGACCTTAACCAGAGCTCTCAGAGGGACCTAAGCTTGGCCCAGATGATCTTTCTTATATCCCCTAGGACCAGCTCCTTCAGCCAAGGCAAGGGGACTTCCATGTTTGTTTTCCTGGTGCGTGTTGTGTAACCCCTGGAGGCAGAGTACTACTTTGTACTGGGGCTGTGCCTCACTGGCCATCCATCCACGGTTGGGAAATCCCCGTGTTGCGAGCGGATCAGAGCCAGGTGAGGAACGCGCAGAAAAAGTGCAGCTTTAAACACATTGTTTGCTGGCTGCTGTCGCAAGAGCTCTGGGGAAACCAAGGAGCTGCCAACTAGCAGCAGACGACAGCTGCATTTTTTCCATGGATTTTAAGAAACTAATGTTAAAAGTACTAATCGATATGGGCATACAAACAGGGATGTTTTTTCTGGGCTTAACTGCACAGATATTCGGTGGATCCTGCCTGTGCCTCAGCCCGCTCCACTTGCTGAGCCAGCTCAGGGGTCTGGGTGGGCTGCTCTCCTGGGCCAGGGCAGCACTGACCGTGCCCGTTAGCTGTCCTTTATTTCCGTGATGCGTTAGGAGGCTACCTGCCGAAACCGTGGTCTGGGTATAAAATGGGCCTGCATTTGCAGGGCAGCATGATGAGTGCCATCTACTGATAATTATACAGCACCGCAGAGAGAGAGAGAGGAGGCAGTTCACCCACCGAGTCAGTGATACATTGCAAACGGCATCGGCAGTATGGTTTTTCGTGGCTGGCAGCTCCCGTGACATTACGGAGCCGTGGCAGCGGCATGCTCCTAGGCTGCCAAGGCTTGCTTCTGCTGCAAGGTCGTTTCTTGAAGCTTCATCAAGCAGCATTTCTTCAGGGATACGCGGGGTTGTTTTGGAGCTATGCTGATCTTTGCTGCAGTCTTCTGGGAAAATTAAAAAAATATAAATCTTTGGCAGTGTTAGACTTGGTAGAATATAAATGACCATTAATAAATTTTTAGTGCTAATGTAAGTGCTTGTATCAACTGGAAGTTGAGTCGCTTAATCAGACTAGTAGCAATTAAAATGATAATTTTTCTGTATTAGATTCTGCTTGCAATTTTTACTCAAGTAAAACTCTTTGAAGTTAATTGGAATTTTGATTAAAGGCTCCTGGATCTGGGTCTCCGAATTTGTACTAAGGAGGTTCAATATTTGCTTTGGTTTTCTGCACATTGAGTTCACTGCTATATATTAGTGTGACTGTACAATTAGTTGTAACAAGGGCAGCTCCAATAAAGATTGCTGTAATCTAGTTCTTGATACAGTTTAGAAAAGGTCTTTTATCACAGAATGGCTTTTAAAGTACTGCTAAAACAGGCTGTAAGATCTGAGAAACTTGATTGCTTAAATTGTTTGTCTTAATTACTTCTAGTCCCTATAAATGGCTTAGTAACATTCACTTAACGGTAATTCAGAACTTGGGATGGGGAGGGAGGAAGGAAGAGGGTCTTGCTCTTCAGTTTTTGGTTGGCAATGCAGAAAAAAAACCAACCTACTCAAATTACATTCTACCCATTAGTACAATGAAAAGTAACTATGGTGTAACAGCTTTAAAAAGCAACATTTTTGTCCAAAATGTTGCAAAAAAACCCCAAACAAACAAACCCTCTGAAAAAAACCCAAACCAAACCAAACCAAAACAAACAAACCAAAACCACAAAACAAAACTGACCAGACTATAGTGAGACACTTAGTCGCGTTTTCTGAAATGTAAAATGAGGCACAAGCAGCATGTCCTGGTACCGAAGGCACTCGAAGAACCAGGCAGGGGAGCGTCGCCCTCCTTAGCAGTCCGGGCTCGCGCAGGTTTCACAGCCCTCAGCGCAACCATCCGCACGTGAGAACGAAGCCCCTGCGAAGGAAGCTGGAATTCCACAGAAACAGCCCCCCAGCAAACAAGGAAGACGTATTTCGGTCATGTCATGGGATTTGCCTGGAACTTCGCTGCGTGCTGATGTCATCCTGCGGACAGATTTCATCACTCATCGTTCCAGGCAAAGGAGTGCTGTTTTTCGAAAGCTGTGACATGACTGATGCAAATGTTGCTTAAACTTACTTGGGTCAGTAGTTGGCGTGAGAAAAGTGAAAAGCAGAAAGAAAGGAGTAATTGTGCAGAAATTACACTGACGATATCAAGTGAGTTCTTGCTCTCTGTTTACAAGAAGAGTATAATAACTTGCAATCAAAAAGCGGGTTGATTCGTTTTGTATTCATTAACAAAATTTCTTTAACTTTGAAATATATATATCCTTGTCCTTAAAAAGAACATATTCAATAGCAATTTGTAAATATTCTGTACTAAGAAGCACAACAGCTTATCAATAATGGACTTGTCTGAACGTTTGTTGTGACTGTGTGATTAATTTTTTTTTTAATCCTAAAGTGGTCACTGGAGCACAGTTTCTTCCATTTTCCAGTTCAGCAACACAGTAATTGCATTCAAGTGCAAGGAAAGGGATTAAAAACAAGTTGTTGCAATTCAGAGAAATGGTCTGGTCTTCTTTTGTCTCTACTTTTTCTGAAGTTCTTGATTTTGGGATACAAAGTAAATATTATAATAAATATTTTTCTATATTCCCTCTAAAACATAGAAGCCTGATATAAGGAAGATTAAAAAGAAGACAAAAGTTTTTTTTTATTATTATTATTTTGCAGTACAGTACAAAAACCTTGACTATTCAACGGCTATGATGTTACAGAGCCAAAACTGTGTTGTCAGCTTCTAGGTCTATTTCACAGTTAGCCCAACCAGCATGATTCCCAACAGTGAACTTTGAGTTCTTAAACGGCTGTGGCAAGAACAAGCACCGTGACAGTTACTGCACCCACACGTATGGATCGGGTACATTGTGTGAAAATTAACACTTTTGAACTAAATGACTAATACATATATTAACTTGCTGTCGCCGTAGGCTTCCTTTTGTATAATCTTTGCCATTCGTACAGCCAGGTTCATCCCGTCTCAGACTTTGCACACAAACAGCACCCGGTGACGCGCAGGCACAGTGGAGGAGCAGTTGTGGGAGGAGAGGTAGCACACATGTAGAAATAGGTCCCCGCTCCGATGAAAAAAATATGTCCTAGGAGACTTTAAAAAAATCAAGCTGTCGTTTTAATGTGGCGGCGGGGAAGCAAAAGCACATTTCTGCCTCGCAGGCTGCAAAGGAGCCTGGACGCCTCCCTGCCGCGTCCCTGCTCACGGTGTTCCTATTCCCTCCTGCCTTGCCCAAGGAAGCCTTGGCCACCCTGAAGAGGTGGCGGCCTTAGGTCCTGCCTGTTTTCAGGATGCCAAACAGCTACGCCTGTGCGGCGCCCACAAAGCCCTTCCGCACCCGGAGCCACACGCCGTTTCTTCCGCGCCGGCCCCCGCCGCTCCC
>VZSF01001817.1:658696-670599 GCA_013398295.1 Chionis minor
CCGCCCCGTTTTCCCCTTTCAGATACGCAAAAAAGGGCAGTGTAGGGGGTGCATGTTTGTCATTGCTTTGTCCATCTGAAAAACTGACAGCCCTTTCCCTGGCAAAGAATCCCCTCCTAGATGTGAAAGCAGCAAGCTGAACAATTCACCTTTTATCCCGTTAAGTGGCGGCAGCTGCATTTGTGGGGAGAGGGCATGTGGAGGTGGAAAGAGAGCTGGATCTCTAGCCTGCTGCCTTGTTCTGCAATTGATATCCTTTGGATAAAGATACTTCTCTGTGCATTGCTCTTCCCACCTTCCTCCTCCCTCTCTTCCTGCAGCAGTGAGAGGCGATGGATCCTACCTGTGTAGATAACTCCAGCCTGTTAAGACTTTCTCTCCAGTGCTGTTTTCCCTGTGGCCTGCTGTCAGGACTTCAGACCCGCATTTGCCTGTCTGTGGTAAGTCAGTCTCTGCAGCACGGGTCCGTATAGACAGCAGAGGTTTCTGCCTTTGATTGTTGATCATGCGGAAAGACTGAAATGCATCTCTGAAATCTAGATTGGTGACGTAAATTCAATTTGCCCTCATTAAAAGCTCAGTAACCCAGCGCAGTGGAGACATACCATTCTGTATATGCTAAATAGGATTTCCAGGCTCGGCTGTGTGAGGAATGCGTTATGGAAAGTGGGGTGTTCTTACCCTTGGCCAAATTCAGTATTAATAACAAATGCTGCCTTGAATCTGTGGTAATAAGTTGCTTGAAAACTGACTCCTGTCCCCTGGGAGGAGGGGCTAATAGAACAACCGAAGCATTGCCTGGCACTGCAAAGATATCCAAGATACTGGCACAGGCCCAGGACACAGGAATTGGACAGAACTGAGCTAGAAATGGACCCTGATTAGCAGCAAATTCTGTTCTTGGATCCCATTGAGAGATCCAAGGTAAACAATGTGTGGGGAAGGCATGCATTAGATTTGAGGAGGGGAAAAAAAAATTCTTAGCAATGAGAATTCTTGGATTGTACTGCCTGAGTAATATTCTTCCGTGACTCCAGTCTCCTCACAGTATCTGTGATCCTGTACTACTTTACTGATGGGAACTTCCCCTTGGAAGGCTTAAAAAACTTTGCCAAGGAAAGTGGTCTGCATTTCAATAGACCCTGCCTGATCTTGCACTTAAAAATGCCTTGTGCTGGACTGCCTGTGACACTTTGAGGTTTTTGAAGAATTGTTGTATTTTGAGTTGGTAGTTTAGCGTAGCACCTGTTCTTGCACATGCATGTTCTCTTCCATTTTTTTAAAGCAAATTTTATTTAAATAACTTAAAATTTTAAATGTAGACCTTTTCCTATGGAAAGCAAGAAAAGTAAGCTAGAGTCTAAGGTGGGAACTGCAGGACAGAGTGCTGCAGGGTAACCATTGGCTACTGTCATGATTACTGTCCTTAAACCCTTTGTTTCCTCTCCCTACCCCACCTGAAGCATCTTTTATCTGCTGCACTTATTCTAAATGGAGCTACAGGCCTTCTGAGCTCTGAGGTAGAGACACCTGGGGAAATCCTCAATGTGTTTGTTCCTTTGAAGGGGCTGGCTGCTGGCCTGCAGAATTTGGGAGCTCTGGGGCTTCTGGTCCTCCAAACATCCACTTTTTGCAAAGTGCTTGGGCCACCCCTATGTTTTTTATTAAAAGCAGGTTTTACCTTAGATAGGATGTGGCACCTCAGTGTAGACTTTGGATTTTCCTTTCCATCTCAGAGCTGCTTGAGCAGGCCTGTCTTCCACAGCGGCACAGCAGTTTCAGGACCACTGAGAAGATCTTGAATTTCTGGATGAACCTTTTGTCTCTCAAAGAAGTGACATGGGAGTTTTATTATGGAAAAATCTGAGAGGGTGAGAAGTGGAAACTGGAGGGGGAAATTATGTGGTGGGAGGAAGAGTGAGTGGGAAAGAAGCTTGCAATAGCTAGCAAGGGCAAAGCGATGAGGTAAGCATACAGGCTTAGGATGTTTTTTGAACGTGGGTGTCCAGAGCGAGGCTTCTGAATCTGGAGTTGCACTGTATAAACAGGATCACCCTCTTTTGCAGGATGTGGGGTCAGACAGTGTTGTCATCCTCACCCCCCCACGCACACCCACACACTCCCTCTTCCTGACACCTGCCAAATGTGCTGAATACCTTTTGCATCTCTCTTTTGTTGTGACCAGTGGACATACCACATGGCTGAGCCCACTCTTGAGGGTTGCAGCAGGTCAGGTAGTTACGCTTGCAGAAGCATAATATTTTATCTTATTTTTTAAAGAGGTCTTGAATTCCAGCTCATCCTGCTAAATCTTCATGGCATTTATAGGATCTGACTTCTTCATTCTAATGCAGCTACTGCCACCTTTGTCCTGTCTTTGTCTCGGTGTACAGGTACACCAAAAAAGCTTCCTGTTTACTAGGGTTCTTGGCTTTGGCTGATATCGGAAGCAATACCAATCCTGTGGCAGGAAAGAACTTGTCCTAATAAACTGGATTTCCGTCCTCTGCTTTTCTGTCCAGTTGGGATGGTACATCACACTCACTAGCTGAGACTTCTCAATGTTTTGTTTTGGTATTTCTCTTTAAACATCTTTTCTTCCTCTTGCATTGGAGTTTTCAAAGACCTGTGGTGGTCTCTCTGAGAGGATCTACCCACAGCTTTGTATCTTAATCATTTTTTGGATCAGGCTAGCTTGTGTTCTGCTGGTGACTAATCATCTCGCTACACAAAGTGTTGAACAAAGTACCTGGCAACCATGTTGCTTTGTGTACAGCTCAATGAAGAGTTAACCCTTATCAGTTTAAGACGCAACAAGTTGCATACGCATGGCTTTGGTTTGTGTGTGTGAGGAGGAGTTTGTGGTAGGAAACTAAGCAGTTACTGTGTTAGGGTGGACTCTTTTTTTGACATTCATGAATTCTTGCTTATCTCAAAGATCTTTTTGAGAAGATTTTTCTCTTGGTCTTTTAAAAATGTGGCTCTCTTCCATATTGTCTGGTGACATATCGTTGTAAACTTTCTTAGTAGAACTGGCCTTCAGGGACTTTAAAATTAGCTTTATTCCACTTCTGCAGGTGTAGACATGTACGGGGGTTTTACTTGTGATGGCAAGTGAGGTTGTCTGTGTTTACTTGTCTCTTCTCCCCAATACTGTCCATCTGCCACTTCAACCCAAAATCTGAAAATTGAACTAGGACCTCTTGGCTAACATGTCATGAAAATCAGATGCTGTGCTTGGAGCTTCATTAAGCATTCTGTTTGATTAAGAAGAGCCAGAATAGCATCCAGCTGAAGCTGAGTTTAATAATTCTATTTGAAGCACAAGCTGAGAATAGAAATGGACTCTCATACCTCCTTTGGCTCCGTGGCTGTAAACAAGAAAAACAAATTTCAGCCAGTGGAAATTACTGAACTGTACACAAGAAACAAACTTCTCAAAGAAGAACTGTTCTAATAGTCATTCTTAGAACTGTTTCCATGTGAGAATTTACCAGCCGCATTTGGGGGACAGAGGTTTTTATTCTATAGGTCTTCTCACATTGAACTCACTGTATATATGACAACTGAGGGGCTTCATGAGATTGGAAAACCTTTACTGTTAACACTGTGGTGGAAAAAAAAAAAAGGACTGCCTCTGTTCTTGAATGGCTATAAACTAGATGTTATTGCTCTGATATATAAGTGATGCCTTGGAACAGCAAGTTTTAACACATAAATAGTGGCATTAAGTAGCCTGTTAACTCCTGCATGCTCCTTATTGTCTTGGTTGTCTTGGGTGCCCTTCTGCTTGTGAAGTCAGACCAAGGTGGGGATTTTTTTTTTGTTTGGTGGTTTTTTTCTTCTTCTTCAAGCAAGGCCAGGATATTATTGTGAGAACACCCAAAAGCAGTTCCATTTGCCAAAATAAGCCCAAATTTGTTAGTGAATTGACCCTTGCTTATGTTGGAGCTTCAGACAGAAAGCAAGTTTATTGAGAAATAATGGCTCTTTTTTGTTGTTAGTGTTGTGAAACTGTCCAGAATTGTTGTTCTGGTGTTTTGTGACTGAATGTATAAAATTGTTTGTTCACCTCACAGGGGGCCTTGGCCCCAGTACTGTTTCCTGCTGTACGCCAGCTAGTGCTTTTTGATGGTTTCACTGGAATAGAGAAGGGAGGCCTCACACAGGTCAAAAAATAGGCAGGGTAGCTCATGCAAGACCCTTGGTGGTAGCCACAACAGAGGCTGGGGTGCGGAAGGCAGCAGCAAGGGCTGTCAGCCACATTCATGTATTTGAGCAGAGCTAAATCTACCACCACCTCTCCACCCCTTCCTCTCCTCTCAAGCTTTAAGTTTCTGTTTTGTGAAGTAGGGAAAGTGCAAAATCCTCCTTCCCTAAAGTTAATTGGTATGTACCCGTCTTCTGTTCTGCCCTTGCTCACCTACAGCCTGGGAAGAAGGCGGCAGTGGGACTTGCGAGGCAAACAGGAGCGACAGCTGCTTGTCAGGGAAGAGAGGGAGAGAAGGAGTTGCCTCAGAGTTGCTCCTTTTAGGCGGTTGAGGACAGTCCTTTGGGTGAGCTGGCAGTTGAGAGAAAAGGCATGTTAGAAGTGCAAAGAACTTGTAGTGAAGCTGATCCCTTGCATCAGTGGGTAGATGCCCCTCGGAGTTCTGAGTGGGCCCTGCGGAGAGGAGATGGTCAGTGCTGCATTTATGTACCTGTCTTTTACCATTTGGGAAAACAAGGGAGATGTGTATGTTAACAGCTTGTATAGGGTGACTTCTACGTGGGAATGTATAGGTAGGCACATACAGGTAAAGGGAACACCCTTTTGCCATGCTTGCATAAAACCATTTTCCCCAAGGGCATGGTAAACTTGTTTTGAGACAGGAGTTTATGATCAAGAGACCACATTGTCCTCTGCCTGCTGAACTTACTGTCCTCACAGAGGAAGCATAAACCTTCTGGGTGTTGAACCACCTGGATTCCACCCGAGCAGCTGGTCAGGATGGGAAGGCCTACAAAACAGCCCCAGGACAATGGGAAGGAGACAGAAGCAATCACTTAAAATTGAATTCAGACCCTTTAAATCCTTCCCTATAACAAGCACCTCCTGGAGCAATGACCCCTTTTTCTCTCCCAGCTCGCTCTCGCTCTCGCGCGCTCTCTCTCTCTCCCTCTCTCTCTCTCTCTCTCTCTCTCTCTCTCTCGCACCCTTAATTTGTCAAAGTACAGTGGTTTAGCAGGGAGCAGGTGGGAGATGATCCCTAGTTAATTGGGAGTTGTAGAGAGGAGCAGAGCTCAGCCGGAGCACGTAATGGCTGATAGGGGGGAGATGGATTGCTACCAAGTTGGGCTGGGGTAGAAGCTTTGCTGCCAAGATTGTTTCCATCTGCCGTGGGCCGCTCGGGGTTCTTGTCTGAAATGCAGTGTGGGTGATGTCCAATTGTGCCAATCGGGTGTTGAAAGGGATAGCTCATAAGGCTGTTCAGAATCTCTTATCACAGCTTATCTCATTACCGGGGTAGCGGAGTTTTGACTGGGAGGGGGATTTTGGAGGAGATGGAAAGCCTTTTTTATTATTATTATTTTTTAACCAGAAAATGTAGTGTCAGCACAAAGAAGCTTTTTGCAAATCTGTCAAAATGTTAAGCAGCTTTTCTTTTTTTTCTTCTTTTTTTTTTTGCTTTTAAATCTGAAGTATGTTTTGAAGCACTTTGGAAATGCAAAGCACTAGGAGTGTGAACTACTCCATATCGTCTGTCTAAAAGTGGCATTTGAAAAGCAAAAGATGTATCTGTTTCAGGCCGCTGGCTGCTCCTTATCATTTTTCCAGAGCTGCCACCCATCCCTTTGCCTCCTGCTTGGGGCTGGAGGGGGAGCGGGAATGTGCTCCACCCCACCAAGTGAAGGAGGGCTCCCTAAGGGAGGAGAGGAGACCTGCTGAGGCCCTCGCTCGCCTTCAGAGTGATGGTTGGCTTCCTCCCTCCCCACCTCCTTTGTTTGAGGAAAGGAAAAAATGAAGTTGGGTTTCAGTTTGAGTGGTCCTGGTCTGGAACTATGACCACTTCTTCCAGCTCTGGAGACATCTTTATATAGAGTTTCCTGTCTGAAAAAATTGCACCTTATTAGCTTAGTTGAGGAACGGGGAGATGTCTGCCCTGCAGGGAGTGGGGAGAGGAAGGGAGGGTGAACCAGGAGCTGTCTTCAGCAGCTGCTGGATTTTTCCAGAGGCCATTTCCTCACCTCATCTCCAACACAACAGCAACAGAACTAAAATCATTTAGATGAAGCTTTTGTTCTGCGTATCTCAACAACCTTTGGAGCAGGCTAAAACGAGAGAATCTCTTTCCCTCACCTGGCCAGCTCTACAGCTGGGGGACTCCCAGTTCCCTCGCTGGGTTTTCAGCACCAGCCTTTTCCCTCAGCGTACGCGCACCGTTTGGACTCTTTTGCACACACTGACTCGTCTAATTTGGTATGCTTCCCTTCTGCTGGGGGGGGAAGATGGGAGATGGGGTCAGTTAGAGGGGAGGGTCCCCGATTATTTTTGTTCTTGTCTCTTCAGTTGTTGCTGTTGTTCCTGTCAGCACGCTAGAGTATCTGAGTCTTTGCACACAGAAAGCTTCCTTTTGCACAGAACGAGCTTCTAGCTTTTGTACAGACTAACTGAATGTATTTGGGGAGGGGGGGGAAATAGGGAGTAAATCAATTCCAAGCAAACCAATCGGAGTATAATGCCTTTTCTGAGCGAGTATGTGCTGTAAAAGGAGATTGTAATAGCAAAGGGAGGGCAGGCTCAAGTATAATTTGACACAAAGTGTGGTTTTATTTTTGTACTGATACGGATAAGAGACTGTACAGCATCTATTTATTTAGATGATTTATGTGGTAAATGTTGCCAACAAAATTATTAAAATATTAAATATGAGAACTGACATTTACCTAATGGTCTGTTTGTGTGGTCATTTACCTCCCCTTGCTTTAATTCTCAGCTGAATTATTTTCCACCAGTCGCTTCTGTTGGTACAAACGTGCTGTGTGGCTGGAAAAAGAACGGAAAATGTGTGTGCTTCCGTGAGAAAGGTCAGTAAGGAAGGATCGATGAAGAATGGAGTCTGCAAAAGGCTGTTTCTGACATTACTCATTACTTTGATTTGAGGAGGTTAGGTTTTTATTAATTTTTAACCCACTGGGTAAGTTAGAGCTGTACAGAGGTGACCTGGGACGGTTGGTCTTTGATGGATTAGAATTTGAAGAGGAGAACACCGACAGCAGGATGACTGCTGCTCTGGGTTTAGGGACGTTAGGGTTCTTGACGTCCTCACACAACGCTGCTGTGCCAGGACAGATCTGCCAGCACCAGCTGGAGGAGAGTGCTGGTGTGCCCCATATCCGGCATCTCTTGTGGGAATGGAGAAAACCTGAGGTGAAGCCTGGGCTGCCAAACGCACTCCGCGCTGGCTGCCAGCAGGGAAGCTGCTTTCTCCAACCCAAAGCCTCCAGTGGGTTGGCCTGCAGGGCCTTCAAGGAGCTCCCCAGGAGCACAGGAGCTCCTGGGTGGAATTTGGCCCCTGATTTGCTGCGGGTAATGTGAAGCTTAGCTGAGGAGCCTGAATCCTGGGACTGATGATACTCCGCGGAGAGAATCCCGCAGTGTCATTTAGTGCACTTTGGTGGACTTTGGTTTCTGCCTTGCTCTCTCGAGGCATGTGCCTCTCCATCCCCTTTGAGGGGGGGCTAGCTGTTAATCAAGGTACCTCAGCAAGCGAATGGGGCTGTGCAAGATGTCTCCAGTAGATGTGATGTGGGGGTGCGCCCTGCATCCCAGCGCAGCTGTGACGTCAATCACAAAAGCACACGGAGCAAAAGCAGAGGGGGGTGGGGTGCGTTTCCTGAGTCGGTCATGGCTCAAGGCAGCGTGGTTAGGTCTTGCCCGGCTTACCAAAGCGTAGTCGGCATGCTTGCCCTGAGCCAGGGAGGCTGCATTTGAGTGATGGCATTGGAGCAGGAGTCCAGCCAGCCACTTACGTTCTGGCAGCAGCTCGTGAGTCAGGTGAAGTTGTAAGAAACTGCAGTGCAGAGTTACGGGAAAGCCTACTCGGATTGTTTCTTCCTGCCCCTGCCAAGGCTGCAGGGACTGGCTGGCACTAGAAGCTCATAACGGCTTGTCCTTTTGCATGCATGTGTTGGTTGGATTAAAGGTTAATCTGGATAGTACTTTTTTTTTTTTTTTTAAATAATTTGTTGTTATGCTCCCCCTCTGATCCATGCAGTGCAGCTCTCCCGATAGGATGGATGCCTGAGAACACGGGCACCCAGTTGAGCCGCAGGATGTGTCCCAGGCCCCCGCTACGGTGGGCAGTGCCCAAAGGGGGAGACTGCACGGTTTGAGCAGCTTGGTGTTCTCTGAGCAGCAGAGTGAAATGCAGCATGTGTGGCCCCTATGATGGCGAGTGTTGTCAGGAAGCTGGCGGTCACCTCCTGTCTGTTCAGAGCCACACGCCTTCCCTGCTGTTAGTCCTTCTCTCCCCAGCATTTTGCTCACCGAGCGACTGGTTTTGAAGCAAGGACGCAAGAAACCAGGGGGATTTGTGGTGTCACCTGATCCAGTGGCAGCCTGGGTGGGTGGGCCTGGTTTGGGAACTCGTAGGCAGGCCCCAGGAATATCGTAGAACCCCAGCGGTGTAGGCACTGCGTGAACACCACGGGCCTTCCCCTCTCTCCTCCGCATCAAAAAGCCAGCGGGCTGGAGGGGTGATGGTTCTGGCCACGCTGAGCCACCTGTAACTGCCGCACGGGGAGGTCTGTGGTCAGCTCTGAGGGGTCCGACTTCACTCCTGTGCGTTTCAGGGCTGCAGCTGGCAAATCTCACCACCTTTTGACGTGGACAACCATCCCGCCAAGGGCTTGCTTAAAAACTGACGCAGCCTTTGCTTGCGGGGCTGGGGTGTGTGCAGCCGCACCAGCTCTCGGTGTGGGCCAGGGAATGACCCTTTCTTTACAGAAATCTGCTGCTCCTGATGGCAGCCTCCCTGGAGCAAACAGCAACTGATCAACCCTTGGAGCTGTTCTAATGGAGATAAGTGCTGTTATTCCTACCAGGTCACGGGACGGAAAAAAAATGAGCCTGGAGGCAGCTACCGGCTTTGAGCAGGTGAGTTTCCTGTTATCTGGTGCCATTGAAAAAATAAACAAAGATGTTCTTGCACCGGCTGCTCTTCCCTACACTGGTACGCCGCTTGCCAGGGATTCTGGTGAGAAAAGTCTTGTTGCTCCCCCAAGGCTTACTGGTTCCCTGCACTGGCTTTGTAGCCTGCGGCACCAGGGTCTTGAGGGTAGTGAGGCGCCAAAAAAATACTTTATTTCAGTGCCTGTAGTGAACAATAGCTGTTCCAGGAGAGCCATCTTCCCAGCTTGTTGGGGTTCTTTTAAAGTGTTTTACTGGAAATGTGAATGAAACAAAGGAAATGCCCAACAATGCTCCGACCAGCTGGATATTCTGCTGCTGTTTTGCTTTGCCGAGAGTAAAAGTTAGATGAAAGAGCCTGGGGCTGGGGAATACCTGCACAATGGCTGCTCACAACGCCGTGAGCAGTCGCTGTTGCTCTAAAGGTCCCACTGACAGGTGGAAGGAGAAGATAGCCAGGAAGAGCATGCGGAGCTCTCCAAAATGCTGCTGCCCCTTCTGACCCATGGATGGGGGGGCGCCTTGTGCTCCTGCCCCGAGGGGAGGTGTGATGCTTGTGACCCCGTACATCTGTTTGGGGACAACAGTCCGTCAGTCGCAGCTGCTGCGTGCGTGTTTGTAAGGACACAACGAGAGGAGTGGCTGAGAGAGTTGGGATTGTTTAGCCTGGAGAAGAGAAGGTTGAGGGGAGACCTTATCACTCTCTACAACTACCTGAAAGGAGGTTGTAGCGAGGTGGGGGTCAATCTCTTTTCCCAAGTAACAAGTGACAGGACAAGAGGAAATGGCCTCAAGCTGTGCTAAGGCAGGTGTAGGTTGGATATTAGGAAAAACTTCTTTACCGAAAGGGTTATCGAGCATTGGAACAGGCTGCCCAGGGAGGTGGTGGAATCGCTGTCCCTGGAGGTATTTAAAAGATGGGTAGACGTGGTGCCGAGGGACATGGTTTAGGGGTGGTTTTGGCATAGATTTATGGTTGGACTCGATCATCCTGAAGGTCTCTTCCAACCCAAGCGATTCTATGATCCTATGACTCCTCCCCCATTTGATTTTGCAGTGCCTGCTTGTTAGGGTGGATGATGTTGATGGTTGGAAGTTCAGTTCTTTGACACTCAGCCACAAGTGTAAAAGCAATTGTTTTAACAAAGTGAACAGTAATAAATATGCCAATTTAAATGTGGATGGTGTTAATGAACACCTAATGTGCAAAGTTAAAAGCAGTTAAAAAAGTGAAAAGCAAAACACAATGGGGTGTGATCAACTTGTTCTTTTGAAGCCACCTTCAAGCGTGTAAAGAATTGAGATTAAAAAAAAGTATTGTCTACAGAAATGGGGCAGTCCAGAAGGACTTGCCCCATTCTAAGTGAGAGTCTTGAGTGATCTGCCTGGGGGTTTGTTCTCAGTTGGCCTGTGGTGGCAAACACCTGAGAAGGGGCCTCTTACAGCCTATTCTTGAAGCCAGTGATATGACCTAAGGGCAGAATTACCAGTGGTAAAGTAGCTGTGGTTCAGTCCCTGACCACAGAAACACCTTATTCTCTGAATTGGTCGCATTTCCTGAACCCAGGGTCCATGTGACTGTCTGTTTGCCGGCTCTTCTCTGTCAGCATTCAGCAACCTCTCCATCCAACCCCCCTTCGAGTGAGGACAAGGCGGTGGGGAACATGTCCTCTCTGGAGTCACTTTTCCGCTGGTCAGAGAGCTCATGGTGGCTGCAACGTTTCAGCTGCTGAGGTGAAAAAGAACAAAACGCTGTTAACACGGATCTTGCCCGAATCACAGGCAGTGAGGAAAACGCTGCCCACCTTCATTTTGGGAAATCCATCCCAGCTGGTACTGATAAATACAGCCATTTCCAGAGTATCTTCCTTCTGGGTGGAACTTCCGAGCCAGAGGTGGAAAAGGGGAGGCGAAGGGCAAATGGAGAAAGGGGTAGCAGAGGCCCCAGGGGCTGTAAGCGCTCCCTGCCAGGCCGGCTGAAGGAAAAGCGGGAAGCAGAGGGCTGCCCGTGCTCTGCTGCAGGTACCCGGCAAGGTGGCGGCGGGTTGAGAAAGCACAGGAGAAGCAGGATGGCCGTGGCCTGCAGCCCTCGTTTGCAGCTCCCGGTTCTTCCAGAGGGTCTCGCTCTGAAACGCAGCCCCTGCTCACCCTAGAAATGCAGATGAAGCAGGAGAATGTGCCGTCCTGCTACGGCCAGGTGGCACCTCCAGGTAAGGGAGGGCCACGAGCACCGCGTGGAGCCAGCTGCAAGGCTGCAGCTTCCATTTTGAGTCACCCGGGATGATTTGTGACCGAGCATTTTTCTGTCTTCCGAGCACCTGCGAGAGCGCCTACAGCACGCTGCAAATTAAATAGGATTTTGCAGTAACACACAGGGCAGGGAATTCCTCCAAGTGACTTAACATTTTTTCTATTATTTTTTTTTTTTAAAAGGTTTATGTAGCATGCTCGGCCCATTTACCTTGCAGTACCTTATACTGGCTCAAAAAATGAGGGCACGCACAAGCACCAGCCGTAAGGAAGGAAAAAAATAAAAAAAAGGAAAAAAAAAAGATGATTTAAGGGCCTTTATTGACAGTGTTTTGTCTTGGTAGGTTCTTCAAGCCTGCCTGCTCCCCCACCGACCCCCCGGTGCCACCCCGCTGGCGAGAGGTGGGTGACGGCGCCTCTGCGTGTGCAGGAGGAGGAGAGGCGGCTGCGCGGCCCCCGCTGCCGCCATTGTTTTAAGTAA
>VZSF01001817.1:671127-688623 GCA_013398295.1 Chionis minor
GGGGGGGGGGGGGGGGGAGAGGCCGGGATGGGACGGGACGGGGGGTGGGGGTGTCTGTGTCTGTCTGTGCGGCTGAGGGATGTGGGGGGGGTGTTTGGGCCCTAACCCTTACGCCTGTCCTCCCCCCGGCAGGTACAGCACCTGGGAACCCGAGGAGAACATCCTGGACTCCCGCCTCATCGCTGCCTTCGAGCAGAAGTGAGTGCTCATCCCCCGCCCCGGGCTGGGGGGAGGCTGCAGCAGGTTTGGCTTTGGGTGGGCGAGCGGGAAAGGGCGCCCAGGCTCCCTCTCTCTCTCTTCTTTTTTTTTTTTTTTTTAAAAAATCTTTAAACTTGTATGCTTCTTTTTCTCCCTTTGGGAAAAGTTCTAACTTTTTGACAAATTTGACTCCCTAAAGGGAACGAGAGCGTGAGCTGTATGGGCCCAAGAAGAGAGGACCTAAGCCTAAAACTTTTCTCCTGAAGGTAACTCTTATTTAAATAACTTAGGCCTAGCCAGATGTCTCTCAGACCTCGCCAGTTTGTGCCCTTGGGAGGATTGGACTTTCAAGTGACTTGTGCCTGGCCCTGGGAACGTGGGGACGACCCGACGGGAAGGCGAGTGGGGGGCAGGGACGCAGAAGCATGTGAGGGGAGAGCGTGTGTGCGTGCGACGGGTGCCCCAGCAGGACGGTCTGTATGTGCGGATGTGCACGGTGAGGCTGCAATCTCTTTTTCCAATATCCTCTCCCTCTTTACGGCCTTCTGCTGCCGCAGTGGAGAGCTAGCCAGCCCGTCTCCCTCTTCCTTCAGCAGCCTGTTCCATCCAGCCTGTGCCCTGCAACTTAGCAGCATGCTGAGCAATCGGGCAGCTGTGGCGGGAGTCCTGCTGCCACTTGTGCTCCTCCGATCACGTTTCAGGATGTAGGTGCTCGATGAGAGTTTCATGAAAGGTTCACGTTTTGATCTGTAAACTGCAGGCGTGTTTGGCTTTTTTGGGGTTTGGGGGGGGAAGGAGGAGTGTTTTACCTCTGCATGGGATAGCAGATGAAGTTTCCCGTTCCCCTCTGATAGATCTTTGCAAGAAGGCGTAGTCATAGCTTGCTCGCAGTGACAAATAAGGAAGGTAGTCCCTCATGCAGCCCCCCCAGTTTCTTTCACTTTTCTTTTTTCAATTAAGAAATCGGGTAGCTGTGTGACTCCTATGTGAGCTCTATGGATTTATTAGTCTACAGACAAAACTCCTTGCTCTGTTCCCCTCTTACCCCCATCTCTCTCCAGCTATCTCGATCTCAGCCTTCAAGTGAATGTAGAAACACGACACACCTTTGTACAAGTAAGACAGATGAGGGAGTTCACGGCTTCCCTGGTTTTGATCTGGTATAAAGCCCTGGAACAGGCGGGGTGGACCCTGTGGTAAGGCATCACTATCACCAAGTTATCCTGTGGCTTTGGGCAAGTCATTTAGCCTTTGTGCGTGTTTCCCCATCTGTGAAACAGGTTAATACTTTCCTCTGCCTGACAGTGGTAGGAGCTTTACTCAAGTCAGTGGCAGCACTTTAACTGTATGAACACCAGAAAAAGCGGTGAGGGGAAGCGTGTCACCTCTCCTCTGCTTTAAGGGGACATAATGAAGCACACAGAAGTAGTGCAGGAACAGGCGTATTCTGATGCTCTGCGTAAAACCCTGGGGGCTGGTAATCCTTGGAAAGTCCTGCTGATGGAACTGTCTTTCTCCCTTGTTGCCTGTTTTTCTACTAACAGTATTTTGTATCTGCAGACTGAGAACTACAACCATAACTGATATGTACTACCGCTTACTCTGTATTCAGGGAAACTAGACTAGTTGGTTTTTCTCTTTCTGGCAGTCATGCATTAAATGAAACCCTTGTGTTTAGGTTTCCAACAATGCAGAGGAACGCTTAAAGGGAAACCACTGGCTTAAAATAGTTCTCTGCTTGAATTAAAAAATACTGGTGTTTGTAACACCTGACATTGTTCAGAGCGGTAGAGAAGTGTTTACGCTGTGCTTTTAATGTTACTGTGTGTAATCAGTTTCTTTGCTTTTTGATTCTGAATGTGACATGGCAAAATCCACTGCCAATTTTTCACTCATTTAAAAAAACAAACCCAACCCCCAAACTCAAAAATAAAACCCACTCATTCTTCCTCTTCTCCCCTTGCCCTTTAAAAGCCCCCCAAACTTGGAATCTGCATTATTCAACAGCATCCTTTGAATCACATCCCTGACACGTTTCTGTGGCACATCTTCCTTCTGCCGGCTTCTCAAACGCTACTGAAAACCTGTAGGTTTGCGGAGCTGGCTCGGTACTTTGTGGAAGATGGATCATGATAGGGAACGAGATGAGCTTTCCTGAAGGCTGGTGCCACGTTGTGGGAGAGGCTGGCAGGGCAGAGCGCTGCCACTGCTGCTCGGTTTGCAGCTCTGGGAAGCGGAGATGGTGAAACTGTTAGTGCTCTGGCTTGCCGTTTTTCTGCGACTTGGGATCCTACCCTAAAAATAACACCCCAGGCCAGGCAGTAAGAAGTAACCCTATCTCAGCTAGCCCTATCTAAACTTGTTTATGCTCTGTTCAGGCAAAGCACCACAACGCATCTGCGGCTAGAAACACGACTGAGACCAGCGTGATAGCTTGCATCTCTCGGTCAATTCTTCTGACCCGCCAAAGATGCGGGTTTGACCTCTGCTAGCCCTGCAGCGCTGGTGCCACTGCGGTAGGAGTGGGATTTGCTTCTGCCTCGCGCATCGCTAACGATGTTTTTGATTCTTTCAGATGCACAATCTCTTGCCAGTGAGAATTTCGGAAGCAGGGGAAGAAATTTGACTCTTGCATCCCAAAGGGAGTCTTTGGAGTTGGCAGTTAGAACAATATTCTTTTTGATCCATTAACTGAACAGATTAGGCGTGGATGCAATGATGTTTAAGCAGGAGTCTGGCCTAGGACTGCTTTGGTAGACTAGTCTGCCCTTGACTCGGTGGCTTGCTAGGATTTTTTTATGTGTATCAGTGCTTAAACTTAGGCTTCTGAGTCTCCGGTAAGGCATTGAAATAAGTGCCCTGATACGCTGCTCAGTCCCCTGGCTTGTGTGGGTGTTCTAGTTTGCAGTTGGGGCTAGATTTATCCTGAGATTAGTTCTCAAAAGCTTCAGATAGGCACCCAGGGGGATTTGCAGAAAGCATTCCAGCAGGTTAGTGGCCCACGCCTTTGGAAAAGCTTTGAAAAGCTGAATCTTCGGCCACCTGCTGCCTTTGTGAGCCAGGCTCCTGTTGCTGCGAGCTGTCTAACACTTGCCCTTTCGATCAGACTGCGAAGGGAAATTATAGTCCAGGCTTTGTAATACTGCTATCAAGATGGCTGGTGTTGAAAGTGACCCCTGCAAACTTCCAACTGCGAAGTTTTGGGCAGGAAATGGGTCTTTATCCTCTGCATACTAGGGGCAAACTTCCCCACAGCTGCAATATAGCTTGGCGGGAGGTTGTAATTCTTGGGAGGCTGCTGGTATGCTGCAAGCTTTGCGCTGAGCATATGGAAAGTGGAGTCCTTGGTCTGAGATGAGTGGCACTGTACGTAAGGCTCTTACCTTTACTACTTAGGTGTCTGGCAGAAGTCATCCTTGAGGACAGGCCCTTTAGCTGGAGGTCAGTGTGGAAGCTGGCGTGAGGTTAGAAAGAGATATAGCACATGCTATAGTGATCTTCCTCTTTTTTTCCCTGCTCAGTTTGCTCTTTTTATTTTGCTTTTCCCTCGGCGCTCCGCTGAGAGGAATGCAAAACTCGCCAACTAATCTAATAAAGTCTAGCAAGTGCTATTAAGAGACCGAGCTCGAACTGCAAGCTCCGTGGGTGGCTAGCAAAGACCCCTAGTCGGGGTGGCTGTAAATACTAAGGTGAAAAGAACTGGAGAAGGTTAATGAGGAGGAAGAAGTAAAGGGAGAGCCTGAGTGGGGGGCGGGGGGGAAGAAGGGGCTGAGTAGTGTGGTGTTCTGTCGCTTCGCCCTTCCTTGAACTCTAAAGTTGGAGTTGGGTTTCTTTTGATCTCCTCCCTGTTCGTAAATTATCCCCGAGCGGTTTGAAAACAGACCATTCCCCTTTGTAGTATTTTGTTCCCCATCCAGTAGGGAAACTTTAGTTTATGGCAGTGTTGCTTGGGAGAACTGTGCTATGAACTGGCTTGCTGTTGCCTTGTCACTTGGAAGACTGCAGAAGAAAGAGGGCGATAAAAAGGCAGAATGGCAGCCAAAAAGGGGAAGGAAGAGCTCTTGCGAATGCTGTTTGGAGCAAGGACTGTGGGAATGCAGGTGGAGAATAAAAGACAAAGCAGAACCAGTAATTTATGAGAGAGTAGCACTACTATGGTGCAGCAGCGCTACTGGAAATGACTTGATTTTGAAATAATTAACTAGAAATCCGTTGCCTTACAAGGTCTTTTTTTGTCTTTTTTTTTTTTTCTTCCAAATTGCAGAGGTTTTGATACAAATCAGGTAAGAGAGGCTTTTCTAAGCACGTGTCCGTGTACGTGCTTATGTGCCTCAGTGCATTAAGGGAATGAATGAACAAATATGCTTGCTGGGCCTCAAGGGACATTTATTCAGAAATAGTAGGGAACAGGGGAGATATACTAGTTCCCAGGCGCAATGAGGAAAAGCTGTACAAGCTAAAGAAAGGTGATACATATCCCAAAAGGGAAGGGGGGGAAGGGAAGCAATCCTAGCAATTGCCTTGCTCTCGTGATGGAGCACTGCAGCAAGCCTCCAGAAGCTGCATCCTGATGTAGGCTGAGCTGTAAGCAGAGAGTGAATTACTTCATGTACATGCTGAGTACCTCTTCAGCGGTGAGCAAATCCTGCAGGCGAAAACAGCAAAACCCAGAGAGGTAGTTTCCATTTGGAAAACTTACGAGTTAAGTAGAAAACTGTGGTGACACAGCCGAAAGGATTAAATGGGTTTGTTTTCCAAAGATTTCGTGCTCATACAGCTCATGAATGTGACTGAGTAATGGATCCATAGCAGGGAGAAGTGCGTTTCCAGCAGATAAAACTGAACGCTGAGTCTTCTCCAAACCAGAGGTAGCAAGTTACTTCATGTAAGGTTGGAAGCAGGGGGAGGAGAGCCCAGAAAACGTGCTGTCCTCTGCAGAGAAGAGACTTGAGTTTGCATAGTTGATGCCTGAATAAACCTGATCCTGTGGTAGGAATACTGAGCTTTGCAAGTGAGAGGGCTCTGGGGGCTGGTCTTAGATAAAGCATCTGATACTATTTTTCTTGAAACCTTACCTGGGAAAACAAGCTCAAGCTAAGCTGAATATTTGCATATTGCTCTTTGAAACTCGTGTTGAAGCTGGTCACTGGGGACAGCAGTGTAGCACCTGTGGGGACTGTTGGGTCCCAGCTTACCCTCTTTTTTTAATGATCTGGCCAAAGAGGTTGATGGTGCATGCAGTCTGCCTGGACACTGCTAAAAAAGGAATTTAATAAATGCAGAGAGCTGAAACACAAGTTAGAAACAGCTTCAGCCTTGAGGAGGTGCCCCGGAAGTAATTGGAAACACAGACACATAGCAAGTAAAGGAGGCCTGGTGGTTCTGGCACACTGAAAAGTCCTAGCATGGGCTAGAGCTCTGCATTAGCCACTGTGTAAGCCCAAAGAAAAGACAGGTCTGTCTGTCAGAACGGGACAGGAGCTAATTAATGTGCACAGGTGGAGAAAGTAAAATCAGCAGGACCATGGAAGTGATGAGGCAGTGACCATCCCAGCATTATCGCTTTTCATTTAACATAGTTGATGGGAAGCTTTGCTGAGGAATTTTGGTGTGTTTAAGGCAACTATGGCTCTGGGGAGATGTGGAGGAAGGCAAGCTGCTTTCTTACATGGGTGATGGAAGGCAGCGCTGTGGGCAAGCAGTAATTGGGCTCGACTCTGAGCAGAGGGGCAGAGCCCCTCTCTCCAAGGCATGATTACAGGGTAGGGAATTGATCTAGAAGACATGTGGTGTTGGCAGCTGGAGAGACCCTGAAGGATGCTTGTGTCTATCCACTGAAGCTGTGGATCAAGGATGTTTACCTGTGCTTCTGTCTGTACCCTCTGCCTGGTTTCCCTGTCCCACAATTTGGAACGGGACATTGTGTTGCACTTTGCTCTCCGCTGAGCAGTGGTAAATTGGGCAAGAAACCCAAAGCCTGAGAGCAGCAATGCTGGAAAGACTGGCAGTGGCGAGGAAGGGGACAAAAAAGAAAGAATGAAATTGTTAATCCAGGCTGTGCTGGTATGTAACGTCAGAAAGCAAACTGTAGCTCGTCCTGGTGTCTGCCATCTGCTTCAGGGGGACCTGTGAAGACAGGGAGCAAGTGGGGCCCCAGATGTGCATCTGTCTGTGCCTGTGACCTCCTCACGGGGTTTGCAGGGTCTCTTAAGTTGTGGATCATTAGGATGGGAGGGGGAAAGTTGATGCATGGTGCAGGGAGTTTGTCTGGTGGTCCTGCTCTGCTCTAGCCTTTAGGATGCCTGGGACAGGAACTGTGGCTAACTACTAATTTTCTGAATGCTTTTGGGACATGGAGTAACATGTGGGGCTGAGCAAAGAAATTACCTAGACACTGGGATGCTTCCTCTACAGCAGGACATGTTGGGGTTTGTCTGGGCTGGGGATGCTTCCCTGTAGCTGGATGAAACAGCCCTGTACAGCCCAGGAGAACTGGAGAGTTAACATGGAGAGTGCCTGGGCCTACTTGACAGTCGTGTTACTCATCCCCCTTTCTTTGTCAGTTGGCTAATACGAAGTCTAGGTGGTCCCTGGTGCACATGAGCCTTCAGTCTGTGTTTTCGCATACAGCTGGGAAAGGAGGCCTCATCTTTGCAGTCCTTTTAAAGCCATTATACAAGTAGTACTGCAGGGTATGATCCAGCATTAGCCAGGGAGGAGCAAAATGTCTTCATACCTCTGTTCTCTGCTCCTTCAGGATCTTCTGCGGTTCCCATGGGGATCTCGGTGGGAGAAGAGGGGCACTGGGTGACAACAGAGTTCTGGGGATGTGGGGCCGGGGCTTTGTGCTTATTGTGCAAGAGCTGGCCTGGGCCCCTCGCTTAGGTCTGTTAGATCCCTGCCTTTACATGCATATTTTTTTCCCCCAGGCATTTCAGTGGTAGGAGGCACGGCCTGCAGGGTGACAAAGGAGATGGTGTTGGAGTGCTTAAGCTCTTAGCTGGCAAAAAGCCATCCCAATCTTGGCGTGTGCTAGGGGGCAATGGGATGGAAAAGTTGGGGAGGAAAAGCAGCTGTCTTCTTCCAGCACTGCAGTTCTTACTGTGCCCACGAGATGGGGGAAGCCGCTCACTAGATAGGCAATCAGAGGGGACCTCGCCTGTCCCCTCCAGGCCTGGCTGACCTCTGCCTGTGACCACTGCTGAGAGGGAATAAGGAAGGGGGTTGGTTTGGGCAAGGAGTGAGGTGCAGGTGGGAGGCTAAGCTCTGCAAGCAACTGTGCTCTGACAAGGGATGATGTAAGAATATGCTCTGGGTTTCCATGCCCACAGGGTCTTCAGGTTATATTGCCTCAGCTTACCAATGAAACTGGTTTTTGTGCTGCCAGAAAATGTTTCTGCCTCTGGTGCGTGAACCAGGCTAGGTTTTGGCACTGTCTCCAAGCACCAGAAGAGCTTAAAGTCTTGTTCTCCTGCCCTGGCTCTCGGAGAGGGCTGGCACTAGGCATTTGAAACAGTGCTGTTCCTGTTCTGTTTCATTAGTAGATTTCAAATTAAGTGTGGTGTTCAAAAGGGCAAGGCAGTCTCTTCTTTGGACTTGACTTAAACTTGACTTGAGTTCCAGCTTGCCTGGTCTCTGGCTTAAAACACTGGACTTTGCTCCAACAGCAGAGTTGGATAAACAAGTTGCTTGAGGTCTCTAGTTAAAATTAAGCTTCCGATCTCTGCGTTTCTTGTGTTTAGCTAAGACTTATGGTTGGACTCGATGATCTTGAAGGTCTCTTCCAGCCCAAGTGATTCTATGACTGCTCCATCAGACCACCCTCACCCACCTCCATCTGTGTTCCTCAAGACCCCCTTCTACCATACTTTCCAGAGCAGATGAGTCTGGTTGTGGGAGAGGAAGAGCAAACTGGATGCATTACTCTTCCTTTCCCACTTGTCTTGTGTTCATTTTGTAGAGGACCAGATCTCAGTACTAGTATGTAATTTTGGATGCTAACTCGACAGTACCAGCCCCACTGCCTAGAAGCATACTTGGTTGTTTGCCTGACAGTAGAGGGTTGTGCTCTTTGGCTGGTGGTGACTGGAGGGGTGCCTTGGAAACCATTAACTGTAATCCTGAAATGTGACTGGAGGGTGGCAGTTTCCTCCTGGGGGAAGCACGTGTCAGTGGGGGCAGTGCCTACGGAGTAATTAGCTGCTCAAAAAGGATGTAGACGGTGCCCCATGCTTGTATGGGGACTGTGACATGGCATTGCTGGTAAGTGCTTGTCCTGAGGCGAGCAATGCCATATTTGAGATTTGGCTGCACTCTTAGGCTGCCTCTCTGACCCTGTTTTTTTTTTCTCTCCCCACCACCGCAGGCTCGGGCCCAAGCGGAGGCCCTCCACATTGGGGATGTACACTTTTCTGTCAAGCCTGGTTCTAGCACCTCCTCTCCCAAGCTCCACTCCAGCGCCGCAGTGCACCGGCTCAAGAAAGACATCCGGCGATGCCACCGCATGTCCCGGCGCCCCCTGCCTCGTCCAGACCCCCAAAATGGTGGGAGCGTGGGTGGCGGGGCTGGCATCCGTCCTCCCGTCTCGCCCTTCTCGGAGACCGTCCGCATCATCAACCGTAAGGTGAAACCCCGTGAGCCCAAGCGCAGCCGCATCATCCTCAATCTCAAAGTCATTGACAAAGGTGGGAAGCCAGCCAATGGAGCCGGGGGCCTGGCTCGGCCCAAGATCCCATCCCGAAACCGTGTCATCGGAAAGAGCAAAAAGTTCAGCGAGAGCGTCCTCCGCACCCAGATCCGCCACATGAAGTTCGGCGGCTTTTCGCTCTACAATAAGCCGTCCACTGCAGCTGCCCCCTCTCTGGAGGGCAAAGGGGAGGCTGAAGGCTCCCAGGCGGCCTCCTGTGGGCTCATTATGGGCTCCACCCCTTATGATGCCCCCAGCTCCAGCTCCTCGGGCTGCCCATCACCAGCCCCCCACTCCTCATCCGACCCAGATGATTCCCCTCCGAAGCTGCTCCCCGAGACCCTCAGCCCAGCCATCCCCGACTGGCGCGAGTCGGAGGTCCTCGACCTCTCAATCCCACCTGAGTCGGCCGCCACCAGCAAGCGTTCTCCCCCAGGAGGGTGCAGTGGGGGACAGACGCCCTCCTTGTCCCTCTCCTCTTCTGACCCAGAGCAGGAAGCTGGCGACTGGCGCCCCGAGATGTCCCCTTGCTCTAACGTGGTGGTCACGGATGTCACCAGCAACCTCCTCACCGTCACCATCAAGGAATTCTGCAACGCAGAAGATTTTGAGAAGGTGGCAGCGGGTGGTGGCGGTGGAGGTGGCAGCAAGTGAGCAGCCAGGTCCCCCTCCTCCAGGGGCATGGGGGGAGCTCTACCTGCGAGAAGTCGTGGTGCGAATGGCTGTCCTTAGTTCTCTCCTTCTCCCCTTGGCTGTCCCTCTGCCCTCACTGCCACCCTTCCTCCTCCTTTCCTCCTGCCCACTCCCTCTGGCCTGGAGGCTGGAGTGTGTCAGTGAGGGCGGCAGGGGCACCCACCATTCCTGGGTGTTGCTGCTCCTGGGGGGAGAGGCAGGGAGGGTCGTGGTGGGGCCTGGGGAGTGGTTGTTTGTCCTTGAATGTGGTGTTGTCCAACGGGCGGTGGAGTCTTTGGGGATGAGGGATGGCTGAGCATGTGTCTGTGTGCCTGTGGGGGTGGTGGGGAAGGTGCTCTTCCCCTCCTTCCCCTTCCATCTTTGACAAAAACTGAAGAGGAACTCCAGACCCTTGAGGGGAGGATGTAAGAGGACTGGAGCCCTTGCCCACTTTCCCCAAGCCTACTCTCACCATGTGCATGCAGTCTCTTCCATTCCTATGTTTCCCCCTGCCATGACGCCGATCCTGCCATCCTTCCCGTTCTTGGCTTGTGGCCTGGATCTGCTGCCTTCTGTGCTGTCCTTGTGGCAGTGGCTGATCCAGATGCCCCCAGAGCAAAGGGGAGAGGGGCAGGTGAAGCGTCATGCCCGGAAGGTGCTTGAGACAAAGCTGGGGTGGCTGGGGGGTGCCCCATGCAGCATACGCCCCGTGTTGGCTTCCCCTTTCCTTTGACTATTGGTGCTACCTTGGCAGTTGTATGGGTGCTTTCAGGTGGCTTGGTCCTTCCTCTTCTCCTGCATCTTCCACCTTGCTCTGCTTTGCAGGGGAAAGGGAAGAAGAGGGGAGTCTGCTTCTGGCCCAGACCTTCCTCCTGGTGTTCATCACTTGCACTTGCTTGGGGGAGAGGGCATGAAATGCCCTTCCCCGGCCTTTCTGTGGTGGAAGTGGGAGTGGGCCGTGCATCCATCCATCGTTTTGGGGGAGGATATGCTGACAGCGTGATGCTGCCCCAGCTGGGTGAGGCTGGTCTCCTGCCTTGCACATAAGCTTCCCCCAACCATTTTTGCTTCCCCCCACTCCTTTGGAAGGAGGGAGGGAGGGATGGATGCTAAGGCGGGTCGTTTGCTCTTCCTACTTCCTTTTGTCTCTCCTGCTCTCCTTTCCCTGTGGTGGATGGCCTGGAAGAGGGGTCCCCTCTGTCTTTTCAGCATCTGAAACAGCCCTTACAACTGTCAACCAAAGGTGCTAGTAAGAAATAACTGTCTCTCTCACACTGTATGCATGTGCACTGGATCTCTTCCCCTAGAGCTCCTGTGAGCTGATCTAGAATTTCCTTCTTTTTGCCCCTAGCAGGTAGAAGCAAGCAAGACCACAGCTTGCTGTTCTTTACCCACAGCTCCCTTTCCCTGACCACCCTTGTCCACATCCAAAATAAGTTCTCTTTTTTGCCTGCCGTTTCTGGCTTGCTCCATTTCTGTGTGAGTCCTAAGCTTCACAGTGAGATACTGTTCCTTTGCTCTCCCTTCTCCCCCTACTTGCGCAGGACTCAGCCTGTAGGGCAAGGAAAAGAGGTGCTGATCAATCCATGGGAGAGCCTCACCCTCTCAGCCCTGTCCCTGGCACTCGGGATGGGGCAGAGGGGTGTCACTTCTATATAACATGCTGCAGAGGTGAAAAGGGTGGAAAAAATTCCCCGCACTGGGGCTCACCTACTTAGAAACCTGCCCTGGGCGGATGAACACAAGTGGAATTGGCCCCTCTGGTGCTTCCACATGAGGATGCTCAAGAGCTGCCAGCTCCGAGGAGTGCTCTCATGTGGAGTAGTGATTTTGTGGTTGCAGTGGTCTGAGGGTAGAAGGGAGGCAGTTTGTGGAAGAGAGGTAATATTTGTCTGCCTGAGGGTTGTCATCAGGGCGGTAGACCAGCTTCTGACCTTAATTAGGGCTTCTGTGCCCAGAGCTTGTCTCTTCCTTGCCTCCAGCTCCCAGATTGGTGTAATAAAATCTTTGCTGCCCTCCCCACAAGCCCTGCTTTACAGCGGGTGGCATTCAAAGCCATGGGGCACAGTGAATTCACACCAGTTGCGGTTGGGTGTCTGCACGGACAGTCTGAGGGGGATTCCAGGTGCTGTTAGCACCACCCTTTGCACACCTCTTTCTTTTTCTTTCCTTGGTTAAAGAGCTTAGTGGACTCTTCGGGGATGTGGTTGCATTCACAGCTGAAGCTAGGGGCAGGGAGAAAGACTTCCCTGATCCATTCACCAACCTAAGGCTTCACATAACTTGTTGGACTTGTGTGCGTGTCTGTATTAATACCTGCCTGTATTTTTTGTGTCTTTCTTTTTCATCTTTCCTGTGCCTGGCACACCCGGGGATCCCTTATTTTGGCGTAGCATATCCATTTGACTGCAGCTTCAAAGATGAGCAGTTTGTAGGCGTAAGGCAAAGCTCTGTCTTAGGGAAATAGCAAGGAGATTCTTCTCTTTTTCCCCCCCCTTCTCAATAAGAACTATTCTGCGGCTGCGAGATAAGAGGAGCTTCTTTGTGGGGTGGATGCAAACTGGCCAGTCACTTTAGGTTGTTGAGTTACTGTTTGGTGTGTATGTGGTGATGTGTTTTGTTTTGTGGTATTGAGGTTCTGAAAAAAAATTTGAAGTGTTTTAAGTGGGAGATAAAAGGGAACTTTAATAGGAAACTCTTGATGTGTTTTGGCCAAGATGTGTTCGCTTGGCAGAATTCTTTTCCCCAGTGTCTCTTGTATGGTGTTCTTTGGGGGCAGGGGGCAGGAATTGTTTAATTGAAGGGGTTTTGCCTTTCTTCAGAGTGACAAGCAAGGGGACTGTCTGTGAAGAGCAAAACAGTGGGTCATTGTATGGATACTCCGTGAGGACCTTCTTCCTGTGGTGAGGAGATGAGGGGACTTGTTGCAGCAGAGGAACTCGTGCAGTAGATCCTCTTTGTGAAGGAAGAAAGGAGTATGATCCGGCTTGCAGACACAGCTCGACTGCTTGTGTGACAAATCTCTCCCTGGGTGGGTCACCAGGTGGGAACCAAACCCTGAACCTCTGGATCCAAAATGAGGATCCCATGCTGTTTTGAGTTAGCGGTTTGCTAACTTGAATGCAGCAGCAGCCTCAAGTTCCCTCAGGTGGACGAGCCACTTGAGGCTGACTAACCTACCTTCGTATTCACGTGGGTGACACTCCTCCTTCTGAATTTTTGCCCTTGCTCCTTAATGGAGATGGGAAAGAAGATCAATCCATGCCCTTTAAAAAGGGCATGGGATTGAGGGAGGAGTTTATTTGAAAGTATCCCCTTCCCTTCCCCATAATCCCTAGGAAAAAAAAACAAAAAAAAAACAAAAACAGGGAAATATTCTCTGTGTCTGTGCCATGTTTGTTCTCTTGTCGTCGTGTTTTTAGAGGAGATTTTATGATGGAGTGGAAAAAGTGAAATGATTAGTTTTGCATAAAAAAAGAAAAGTTTAAAAAAAATTTCTACAGGGAGAGAGCGAGAGAGAGAGAGTTTAAAAATGAATAATAAATGCAGTGATTGCACAAACTGTAGTGGTATTAGATGGTCCTTAGAGAAAAGAGTATTTTGTAGTATCGAAGCATGTATGTCTGGGATGGTGTTTGGCTTGCTTGAACTGGAGGGAAAGGCATTATGGGACTAAGCAGCGATCTCTGAGCTGAAAAGGCAAGTTGCGTTTTGGAGGAACCCTGTCTACAAACCCTTCCCGTCCTTGCCTCCCAAGTGTTGGAGTGAGTTCCCTTCCCTCCCATACCTCTCCTGTGAGCTAAGGTGGAGTCTCCAAGTGGTTTTCCGGCCAAGCGGCCCTCAGAAATGGCCGGTTGCGTTCTGCCAGGACGTGGATCGGGCCACCAACATGGAAACAGTTGACTTTCTTTGCATGCACAGCAAGCTGCTAAGATTTGGGGTTGGCATGTACCTTTCCTGCCAAGTTGCTGTCTCTTCTCTTGTCCCTCCCCCTTATCCAAGCAGGATTAAACATGGTGGGCTTATATCCCAGGAAGCAGATAAACCTCTCCTCCTTAGGGTCTCTTAGCTTCTTCCAGTGTCAGGTGGGGAGTGGCGTTTTTCCGTATAGGATTCACCGCATTAGGACAGAGAACCAAGTCCCATGTGTATGTAGTCCGGTGTCCCGTCTCTGACAGTGGCTGGATCTTCAGAGGCAAATGAAAGCGCTGCCTTGTGTGCTCTGAAGGTGTTGCTGAGTGAGGCATACCCTCTTCTTGGGGCGAGCAAATGCTGGAGGTTTTGGGGTGGGGAGAGGAACACCCCAATGGGACTGTGCTCGAGTAGGGCTGCCGCCTTCTGCTCCGGCTTCTTGTGGGGTGGCGGGGAGGAGTTGCCCGAATGTTTCTTCAAAGCGAGGAGGCAGCTTTTGCGTGCTGGCTTTGCCATCCGAGATGCCTCTGCTTGGGCGTTCATCTGGTGCGTGGGAGTGACTGCAGGGAAGAGGGAAGCCACCAGATGTTGGTGTCTGAACAGAAGGTGGCAGGCAGGGGATGCTAGGACAGCTTTTCTTGTCTGGACTTCTCTGGTGCCCTTGGCTTTGCAGTGGCAGGTGACGGATGTCTCGATGCCTCTTATAGCCTGGGCCGCTCTTGGGAACTTCTTTTCCTCTCTGCCCATCGAGCTCTGTCAGTGCTTCCCACAGCCTTCAGCTTGGAGCGGTAGCCTCCTGTCTCATGCTATCTTTTCTCCTCGCTGAGCAGAGTGGGACTGGGGAGGCGTGAAGCTAATGAGATGCAAGCTCCTTTTGGGATGGAAAATGGAGAAATGGTGTGGTGAGCAGGCCCAGCTGTGGTGAGCCACCGCTTAATTTCTGTTTTCAAAAGAGAAAGGGAGCATTTCTCTGCATCTCCCCTTACTGAGGTTCCCAGGGAGATTTTATTAAATAAACAAAACAACGAAAAAAAAAAAAAAAACACCCAACCATAATCCTGCTTTTTACCAGGTAGGAGCTGTCTCTGAGCTGAGTCTTCCTAGGGATTTCACTCCCTTTCCCAGCCCCTCTTTGTAGAGGAGGTTTCGACAACTCCCAGTGTTTGGAGATGATCACTTTCCTGGGGACCTCCTGGCAGAAAGAGGTTGCCAAGGTTGCCATGCTGAAGGATGATGTCCCAAGTGCCCCACGCTTCTGTCCACCCCAGGTTGTGGCATTAGTGGGGCTGCTTGGGAGCAAGTCCTTCTTCCCAGGGAGGTGTAACAAACCTGGAGTGCGTGTCTGGCTAAGTGCTTATTTTTTCCCTTGCTTCCTTCCCCACCTTCTGACAAGACCTTTTCCTCCTTGCCTGGCACATCCCTTTACTCCAATGTTGCTTGCTTTTGCTGCATTTTTCAATCGCCCAATAATCGTGCAAGAGCTGGGATCTTATTTACTTTTTATATATAAATATATAAATATAAAAGAAACCCTCTCCCCTCATTCCCCCCTGTCTCACCCACCACCCCGCATGCAGCCTTCCTGATCTCCGCTCGGAAGGCAGCGTGCTCTAGAGGGTTGATTTTGGGGCTGGGGATTCGGTGCCTCCTGGGTTCTGTTCCTTCTTGGTTTGCCGTGGCCTTTCTGCCAGCTGCGTCACTGCCCTGTGCCTCGGTCTCCCTCGTGCGAAGGGGGCGGTGGGTGAAGGGGACCATCCTGCTGAGGGTGCTGGCAGCCCGACTCCTGCGGCGTTTGCACAGAGCCGGAGTGCCAACTGTTGCTTCAGAAAATCCCCTTCTCCCTGTCCGTGCTTCCTTCCCTAGGTAACTCCAGCAAGTATCTTCATTTCATCGAAGCTTTGGGGTTGAGCAAATAAGTGGCTTTATTTTTATTTTCTTACTTCTATTTTTTAGGTCCCTCCCCAGAGCAGAATGTGTATGGTTTCTTTTTGGGAGTCTAGATGGGAGGAGACGTTGGAGTCTATCTCCATCCTCACCCTTGCCCTTCCATCCTCTTATTTCTCTCCCCTTCTGATGTCACCCTGTGCCAGGCTGGTGTGGCCGGTGGGGTTGGCACCCTTGTCTCCGCAGGGTCGACAGCCTTGGCACCAGCAGCTTGGCATGTGTCCTGTGTGGTGCATCTGAGGTGCCCCATGTCCCACCTGCCTCACCTGTGAGGACGTCACAGGGCCCAGAGTTCTTCTTTCTCTCTTGGAATTTCTCCTTTCCAGGAACGAAGGGAGCTGTAAGCCTGTCTGCCCTTTCCGTGGTGGTGGGCTGCCTTTGGCAGCTGTTCTCTCCCACCTTCTGTGTGGTGGGAAACAAAATGTCTCCAGGACTGTCCAAAAGCACGGTCCTTGGGATGAGAGTCCCTGCGCCGCAGGTGGGCGCTGTGCTTTGAGCCCTCTCCCCCCCGGGCACCCACCCGACAGCGCCGGCAGAGGCGTTGCTGGGGGTGGAGGAGCGGGGATGCCCTCTGCGCTCCCAGGTGGAGCGGAGCAGGGAACTGGGCAGCAAGCACCGTGCTGCGGCGTAGGGAAGAAGCGAGGTGACACAAGAGCGGCTGGATGCGGTCAGGGCGATGCCGGCTTCAGCAGCGGCTTGGGAGATAGATCTGGCAGGAGGGCAAAGGGCAGGGGCAGGACAAGCAGCGGAAGCGTTAATTCCCGTTGAAGGGCCCTGGTTCTTGACTTCGTTCCTTGTCCAGCCGAGCACTTGGAGCCCCCACTAAACCGCGGGAGCGCGTCTGGGTGTGTCAAAGCACTTTGTGGGGCTTCAGGGCCTCGTAGGACTAGCGGGGCCCTTACGTGCTCCTGAGCAGCCCCTCGGCTGCTGCGCCCCCGTCTCCGGGGATGCCAAGGGTTTCCTTCTGGACAGAGCAGCTGGTAGGTGCTCTGTCACCGATAGGTTGCTCTTCAGCTGTCCCGGAGGGAGCCTGCTGCTTCCAGCCCCCCAGCTGCAAAGGGGGAGGTAGGCTTAGGTCAAGTTCTCAAACAGAACCAAAAAAAAAAACCCCTTCATTATGGTGACTTTTTTCAAGAAAAAAGTTGTTGTGCCCATGCCTCCCCCAAGCTGATCAACCTGGTGTGCTCCCCTCCCCTCCTCTTCTTCTCTCCCCTGCTGTTAAGCCTTTTAGACTCCTTAGGAATAGAGGACTCTCTCTCTTTTGCGATTTTTTTTTTCTTTTTTCTTTTTTTTTTTCCCCCTGTTTAGTTTTTTTGTTTTGGATAGAAAGTTGTCCAGTGGTGGTGGAGGACAGGGGCCTGCCTCATCTGTTCCTTCCTTTCACCTTCCCCAGTGCCAAGCTTAGGCTCAAATCCTGTGGATTCCTGCAAATACTGAACTTTGAGCAGGCGAGTTACCCCACTGAGCTCTGTGGTACTTGGGTGCTTCCGATTCTGCCTGTGCTTGAGCTTTGGCAGCGTCAGAGCCTTATCCTTTCCCTTAGAGAAGGTCAGACCTAACTCCTAGAGTGCTGACGGTTCTGGTGCGACCCATCTGTTTCTCTGTTTCCCCTCACTTGGCATACAGAGTGAAGGTGGTCATTGTTTTTTGGTTTTTTTTAATTTAAAGTAAACCTAAATATGTATCTTGTAATTTTTTTTTTTATTTTGAAAAAATACATTTAAGGATTGTGCACGGATGAATTGTATATCTATATATATTTTTTTTTGTCTTGCAATTTTCATTTTAAATATAGTGTTTGTTCAGTTTTGTTTGGTTTTTGTTTGTATTTTTTTTTAATCCAGTTCCCAGCTGGCTAAACTCTGTCTAGAGCGGATGGGTGGGAAGCGTGGCCACTGGAGGGGTGATTGAATCACCCCTTCCCCTGGCGCTTCTCACAAGAAAATGGTTTGCTCCAGGTTTGGGGGTGGGGGTTGTGCTAATTACTCTTGTATTCTTGTACATTTTGTTCTTTCTGCTGCTCTTGAATATTGTATCAATGCCAGAAATGGGGAGTTAAAAATTAAAAAAAAAAAAAAAAAAAA
>VZSF01001817.1:696732-725527 GCA_013398295.1 Chionis minor
CATTTAACGTGATTAATATTACCTGGCATCTTTCAATCTTTTTTGCCGGCTCCGGTGGCCAAAAAGCGTCAAGCGAGCCTCCCCCGCACCCGCTGCCCACTCCCCTGCTGCCTGCGCGGCAGCAGATGGGAAGCCGGGCGCCTGCCGAACAGACGGGGAGAAGGCGCTTCTCCCTTGTCCCCTCCCCAAAGGTCACTGGTAGATAACAGCTGCACAGCTAGCATTAATAATTTTGCAAATAATTTGCTTTGGGAGAAAGATGCTCGAGTGACAGCTCAGAGGTGCAGAGGATGGTTAGGGGATGCAGCCCAGCTCGGCACTGGGGGGATCATAGAATCATAGGACGGTTTAGGCTGGAAGGGACCTTAAAGATCATCTAGTTCCAACCCCCCTGCCATGGGCAGGGACACCTCCCACTAGACCTGGTTGCTCAAAGCCCCATCCAGCCTGGCCTTGATCACCCGGCACGTCCCAGCTGCAGAGGGTGGGACGGGGAGGTCCGGTCTCCTGTCTGGCTGCAGGGATGGTGTCTGCTGGGACACTTCTGAGATGATGAGGTGGCCCCCAAACTCTGCCGGATGAAGGCACCGGCTGCGTCCCTTGCCGTGAGGAACATGGGGCTGGTCATGGTTCGGCCACTTGTGTGGGTCCAGCTGTTGGTGCCCCCGCTGCTGGGCTGCAAGGACCAGGGAAGAGGTATGGAGGGGGAAAAACTGAGGAAGGGGGAAGGAATTGAACAAAAGCGGAGAGACAGCGTATGTGTGCACGCGGAGGGGAGCATCAGGAGGAGACGCTCCGAAGCTAGAGAAATGAAAAAGCCATAGGGGAAAAAAGTTACAGAGGGAAGAAAATAGCAGCAGCGAGAAAAGCAGGAGGAAGGAGGAGGAAAAAAAAGCTCTCAGTCACTACTGAATAATGTAGGGCAGGCTATCGGGGGCTACTGAGAGCGACAAAAGCTCCCAGCCTTTTCTTTTTTCGTCATTAACAGATGGAGCCGTGCATGAAAGCAGGGACGTAGGCTCCAAACCCGCAGCTCGAGCAATCAAAGCGTGCGGCAGACAGGAGCGTGCCAGCCTCCGCCGCAGCCAGGCAGCCTGAAGGGATGAGTAAAGCTCTCGGAGCCCACGGGATGCGGACAAAGAGGCGAAGGCAACCCCTATCCTACCTGTGCTGCCCCCCACCAACACAACTTGGATAGGAGGACAGGCAGCCCCGAGTGGGAATTACTCCTGCTGGGAAGATGGGAATGAGCCTTTCCACTTGCTTTTCCTTCCCTCCCACCAGCCCTCCCCTGCTTCTTAGTCGGCTGCACCAAGACCCACCCCCCAAAATGGGCTAAAGCCCCCTCCGTGTTGGCTAATTCCTCCCTGTTTTATGGAGACCAAAGGTAGGATGTCCTTTGCTGGTGCTTTTTCCTTCCCAGAGAGGTTTTTGCTTTCTGTGAGAGCATCTCCAGTGTCACCAGAGCAAGCCGGCAGTGAGAGCTGGCATTTGGTCAGGTCTAGCAGATGTCCCCTGCACAACCTCCCTTTTCTTGCTTGGTTTTGGTTCTCTGCATTTTTTTGCCTCACAAAACCTGTTGGTTTGTCCCAGAAGACCCTGCCTGAGGCTTTTGGGGTCTTGGGGCATCGCAGCCGCCCTCTCATTTGCAGCTTGAGTGTGTTCCTGCCCGGTGCAGGGTCGTTTGTGCTCATGCCGACATCATCTTCTCACCCACCTCTCCCTGTGCTCTTTTCCCTGCTGTTCCCATCCGCCAAGGTTGCATCTTGCCCAGCCAAACCTGACTTTCCTCTGTCTTTCCCCTCCCCTCTGTTGTTCATGGTGGATAGCAAAGATTGGGGGTGACATCCCGCCTTTGCATCTTTGTGTGTGTGATCGTCAAGTCCTGTCCATCCTGGAAAAGCGGGATATAGGGAAGAAGAAAAAGATGGAAGCCTCAACCACAGATGAGCGTGGTGACCTCCTCTGTGCCAGCGCCAAGGCCGGGCGGGTGCCTGTCCATATCAGCACGGATGGCATCACCCTGTGTCCCACCAGCACAAGCCATGTGAATGTCCAGGGCTGAAGCAGCCGTGCAGACTGTTCTCAGTGCCGGAGCAGCTGTGGTGGCCCAGCCTTGTCCTCTGCCAGACTGGTGAAGGCCAAGGCAGGGGCCACCATGACCGCTCCAGCACTTTCAGGAAGGTCTGGCAGCAGAGAAGGTTGTCACCATCTTTCCAAGCCCATAGTAGGGAGAGCTTTATGCCCCAAGGACATGGGAAAGGGAGAGGTCTGCTATTTACAGAGAAACTCCAAGAGCATGGCAAAGGGCCACCTTCTCCTTTCCAACCTGGTTTTCTTCCAGCTGGGATGGGGTCTCCCAGCAAGATGGGAATTGGGGTCTTTGCAGGGTGCAGTAGCGGTTGGCAGCATCTTCACCAGGCACCAGGCTTTGGATCAGCCAAGGGAAGAATTTTGGTCTGGGTTTTAACCCTGATAGGACAAGATGTGCTCGATATCCTCAAGTGATGGGTCATGTCTTGAGGACCAGAGGATCTACCGCTGGCCCCAATTCTCTGTGCCGTCCTGATGGCCCAGGAGAGGCTGGCTTACGTTTACGAAGGAGTTACCTGCCTGACCTGGCACGCGTGCACGCACCCCCGCACACCGGCTGAGCTGAGCTAAGAAGATTACAGACCCATTATGTGATGTTAATGTGATGGCCGAGGTGAAGCAGCCTCAAGCGCGGTGGGGAAGGGGAGCTCCAAGCTCCTTCCCATGTTGTCCCCTCCTCGTGGGAGGCTGCCTGTGGGAGCAGAGCCAAGGGATGGCTGGAGCGCCCATGCGTCCCCTCCTTGCTCTGTCTCTAAAGTCACAGAAAGTCATTAAGAGCAGCCAAGCTCCGTTTCACAATAACAAACTCAATGGGGGCTCTGAGAAGGGGGGTACGAAGTCAGCTGGAGGCTCTTGGAGAAGACCCTGCTGCGGATGTGGGGTTGTGCTCCCAGCACTCCCCATGGTGGTACAGGCTGAGCATGTCCTTATTTAACCTCTCACAGTGACACTGTGCTGAGTTTTCTCTTTCCTCCCTCTTTAACCTCCCATCGTGACTGCTGCCGAGTACAGCAGGAGCTGCCAGCCCGCACCAACGGCTCGGCACCCACTGCCCCGGCGCTCGCCCGTGATGCCCTCCACACCAAGATGGAGCAGCTGGAGGAACAGCTCCTCTCTAAGATCCTGACCCTGCAGAAGGAGCGCCAGGCCGCCAACACTGACCGCAGCCAGCAGCAGCACAACATCGAGAAGGAGCTGAACTCTCTCCAGAACCGGGTGACGGAGCTGGAGCACGGTGAGTCCTGCCTGACAGGGATGGAGGTGGCACGGCAGGGTCCACGGACAAGCCACCCTCATCTCAACTATGGGTTCTGACCCTCCTCTCTCCTCCCCATCCTTGACACGTAGGACCGCCAGGTTACAGCCCTCCTGATGCTTTCAAGGTGACCATCCCGGTGCAGAACAACTACATGTACGCCCGCATGAAGAAGAGCCTGCCGGAGCTCTACGCCTTCACCATCTGCATGTGGCTGAAGTCCAAGGCCCTGGCTGGGCTTGGCACTCCTTTCTCCTACTCCGTCCCAAGCCAGGCCAATGAGATCGTGCTGCTGGAGTGGGGCACCAACCCCCTGGAACTGCTCATCAATGACAAGGTCAGTCCAGCTGGAGGGGCGACAGGAGAAAAGCCCCTGCCCTCATTTCCTTTGCTTCAGCCTTCCTGGGAAATGATGCTCCTGGGGATACTGGGGTGGGGGAGCTGGGAGGCAGGGGTCCAGGGTGGAGGGGAGAGGCAGGAGGATGGGCAGGATGGTTCACCAGGGTGTGTTTTGAGAGGCAGAAGCAGCACATCTGTGTGTCTGTAGAATTTGGGGTTCCGCCATCGTGAGGGTGCACTGTTTGGTCTCTGAGGGGCTGGGGGGACACCGGGGTCCCCCGGCAGTCCTACCAAGCACTGGGCTCTTGCTCTTCTCATGAAGGTTGCTCAGCTGCCGCTGAGCCTGAAGGACAAGGCCTGGCACCACATCTGTGTGGCATGGACCACCCGGGACGGCAAGTGGTCGGCGTACCAGGATGGTGAGCAGCGAGGCGCTGGCGAGAACCTGGCCTCTTGGCACGCCATCAAGCCCCAGGGCGTCATCATCCTGGGCCAGGAGCAGGTATGTGCCGACCTGCCACCGAGAGCTGCCGGTTCACATTGCTCCTGTGCAAAGCCAGCTGGTGGAGGCAGCCCCCAAATAGGGAGAGGGGTGGCACAGGCAGGGCACATTGGCAGTGTAGGCGAGGGGCTCTCCTGCCTGCTTGTCTGACCTCTGGGTGGGCCACGTGCACTCATAGTCTTCGCCTCTTCCCTCTCTCCCATCCCTCTGTCCCCCATTTGCTCCCCACCTTGTCTTCTTGCATCTCCCCCACACATCCATCACCTCACCTCCTTGCCGTCGGGCATCTTGTTCCGCTTCCACCCAAACTTCTCCCTCTGCCCCCTGCCCTGCTTGCCCATTGGATGCTTGTCCCTTCTCCTGTCCCCATCCATGTCCCATCACCTCTCCCTCTCTTTCCCAGGACACGCTGGGCGGACGCTTTGATGCCACGCAGGCCTTCGTGGGGGAGCTGGCGCAGTTCAGTGTGTGGGACCACATGCTGGCACCAGTGGAGATCCTGGGCTTGGCCAACTGCACCTCCCACCTTCAAGGAAACGTGATCCAGTGGGATGACCAGGCGGTGGAGGTCTTTGGGGGCGCCAGCAAGGGGGCCTTCGCCGCCTGTGAGGAAGGGAGGAAGGCATGAGCAGCCCCTTGCCCCCTCCCCAGCACCAAGGAGCCCGGCGGCAGCCCTGAAGCAGGGATCCCCTTTCTCCCCTCCCTGACTGCCAAGCCTCGCCGGGGCAATGCTCGAGCCCCCCGTGCTGGCGTCCCAGGAGGGAGGGGGTAGGGGGCCCTTGGCAGCCTCCCTTTTGCCTCCGCACCAGCGGTGCGGCTTGTCCTCCCTCTCGGTACGTCTGAACCTGGGTCTCGCGTTGCCCCACTTTTGTTTCAGGAGGACCTCGCTGTACCCACAGGCATCTCTGGTAGGGCGAGGGTCCCTGCCTTGTCAGTCCCAACGGGGAGTGGGAAGGTGACCTCTGTCCACCCCAAGCGCGGTCCGGCCTCGGTGGGATGCCGGCGTATGGGCATCCTCTGAGCACATCCCCTTTCCTTATTTATTTCTAGCGCCCTGCTGTCTGGTTTTTGTGAGCCTGTACTCCAAATGAGCCCAAAGACTTGGCCGGGAGCATCTGCCCCTCCAGCCCCATCCCCTCTTCTCCAGGTTTTTCAAGCACGGCCCTGGGAATAGAGGAATGGCTGAGGGTCAGCAGAGCATCGCTCCTCTCCGCTGTGCCCCTTCTGCCTCCGCTGCCTGTTTGGGCAGGGCTGCCCCAGGGGAGTCAGGCATTCGAGGCAGAGGGAAGCAGACTGGGATCCCCCCAGCTGGGGGAGGTCAGTCGGCCACTGAGGGAAATGGGGAGAAGGGGGCAAAGCATCTCCCCCAGCCCCGGCCGAGGAGGAGGGAGCGCAGCTCTGCCCTCAAAGGGAATGAAAGCAAGAAAAAAAAAATGAGACAGAGGATGGTGGTGGCCAGAGGGGCCCTGGCCTCCATCCCCCAGCCTTTTGGGCACTGAATGGGGTTGCTGCCATCACCTCCGGCTGGGTCCCCTGCTTTCAGCTGCTCCCAGCCAGGGACGGGGCTGCTGCCAGCCTTGGAAGCGGGGAGGGTGATGGGGTGGGTTGGTATTTTCCCCATGGAGTGCCTGAGAATACGCTGTTTCCACGCCGCGTGGTCACCGACTTCTTGATACGTGAGTGTGCGTGTGTGTGTGTGTGTCAGGGGGGGGGGGGGTTGGGAGGGTTATTTCGGGGGTCTCATGGTTGCTCAATGCAGTGTCCAGCTTCCAGTGCTCCCCCCTATCCCGAGTCCCACTTTGCACTTTTGGCGACGGCTGCCTCCCCAGTCCGGGGGAGATGAAGCGGGCAGAGGGGACAGCCCTGCCACCCAGCATCGTCCCCCGTGCCCCAGGGTCCCCACCAGCAGAGGGGCAGCTCAGCCTGCTGGGGGGGGGACGCGGTGGGGATGGGGTACAGCCCTCATGCCAAGTGGGAAACACTGTGACCTTCGTGCACCCCGACGAGCTGCCCCCTCTTCCTCGCTCGCTCGCACGCTTTCTCTAATGCACGTTTGTGAAAGGGGCCCCCGCGGTGCGCGCCTGTGTTGGGACGTTTCTTTTGTAAAGCTGATCGTGGACAATAAACGTGACGTTTTCTGTTCAAGCCTCCTGCGGGGCGCAAGGTCAGTGCAGGGACGGAGGGGACCAGCCGGGCCAAGCCAAAGTGTCCTTCACCTGGATGCTCCAGGTGGCATCCCTGGAGGGAGACAGCCAGGCCTGCAGCTGCGTAGCTGCCATCACAGTAATATCATAGTGAGCACCTGAGTATCACTGCCTCGAGGAGGGGGGTTTCACAGTTTGGGTACCCCTCACCTACCCTGTCATGGAGCAGCGTGGGGTACAGGCTGCTGCTGAGGGGAAGCACCGCTCCGTGGAGGAGGAACTCCCATCCCCACCACAGGGAAGCAGAAACCAGTGGGAAATCATGGCCCCCAGGTCAGATTGTGATGGTGAGGTGCTCACACGGGGTATAAATCTAATTAAGTACTAGTAATGAGTTCCTGACCTAGCTAGGCACAAGCTGGTTTGCCCTTGGCACGGCTCTTGGAGCTGCCTGTTCTAGAGCAACCCATGGCCAGGTCTGTGCGATGCTTTTACCCCTCAGTGGCTCCCGTCCCTCCTAGGAAAGGCACAAACTCACCAGTATCTGGGGAAAACAGAGTATAAAACCAGACGACCCAGTTTTGTACAGGGCCCTGCCATCACTGGTGTGCCAGTGGGCTCTCCTCACTGAGCCAGAACCATCCCCCTGGCTCCCACTTCTCCTTCTGGAGTGTATTTAATGCCATAAAACAAAGTCTGGGGCTCTCACCTTCAGCCCTTCAGCACACGTCCTCAAAGGTGAGGGTGTTTTTTGAAGAAAAATATAACTCCGAGTACGTAATTCAGCTGCAGCATGCCCTTAAGGGTTTTGCTAAGTGGGATCCTCATCCCCACGTCGCTAACAGGAGGGGGTTCAACAGGTGACCTCTGCTTGCGTGCCCAAATAACAGCAGCATAATTAGGAAGGACGCCACCTTTTGGAACAGGAAATGTCCAAAACCATTGCTGGGGTCACAAACTTAGGAGAAGGTGAAGTAAGGGGGAGGACTGGTCCAGAAGGCCCTCCTATTTGAACTGCAGGAGCCCTGTTAGGGTGCTTTTGGGGCTGCCGGCCAAGGCAGAAGACCGGCGGGAGGATGAACAAGGATGGAAACAGCCTGGCCGCTGGTGTAGGGTACTGGCACAAAAACTGTTCCTCTAGAGCCCAGAAACCCAGCCCACACAAAAATCTGTGTGAGCCCCACCTCGGAAAAGCAGAAACAAAGGGACACCAGGGGCTGCTTGGGCAGGGACTTGGGTGCTGCCCTCCACGTCCTCATCAGACTGTGCTGGTGCAATCCCAAGCCCAGCCATGTCCCCAGGACATGTGGATCTGTCACTTCTGGGACAGGAGAAAGGGGGTAGCCCCGGCAGCACAGCTTCTGCAGGGCAACCTCCTCTTCTCCCACAGGGTCACAGCTGGTTGGGCAGACCAGGGGGGACGCAGGAAAACTTGATATAATTTATCCAGACATTTTAAAAGCTTACAACAAATGACTCCCTGTAAGGCTCTTCAGGAACTGAAGGCATTACGGGAAGATTGGCAACTGGTTGGGAGACAGAAAATCAAGAGTAGGAATAAATATTTGATTTCCATCCTGCCCTGACTCTCTGCAGGAAGCAGCGGCCGCTTCTCACCCATCTGGGGAGGAGGAGAGCAAGAAGGGACCGTTTATTTTTGGTAAGCCAAGCCCTGCAAGAGCTGCAAACCTGTGACAGGGCTTAAAAGGGGGAGAAGACAACAAATCAATGGCGTTGCTGGCTGGAAGGAGTAATTACAATGACTTACACATATTGCTTGCTTCTAAATTAACCAAGAGCACTCAGGAGAAATCCTGCATCTCTCTAAGGGCAGGCGCTTGGAAAACAACACATCATATGCAGAAGAGATGAGGAACAACAAAGTCGCCTTTGGGGGGGTGTGGAGGGGGTTAAAGAAGGAAATTTTTAACAACGGTGCAAACAGGTTTTTGTGGTTGGAGTCGGTGCGCTGAGCTGGGACACTGTGTTGTGTCCAGATACCTAAGATGGGAGGGGAAAAAAAAAGAGGGAAAGGAATGGAGGAAACCCAAGATGTGGGCAGGGCAGAGGCAGGGGCATGGTCAGGCTATGGTGGCTCAGCAGGGGCTGGCACAAGAGGAGGTGGTGAGGGAAACAGACGGATGCAACAGATAGCACCTGCATGCTCTCTATTTCCCCGCCAAGGGGTTGTTAACACGTTTTGAGGGGCGGAAAGGGACTGCTTTTTCCCTTCCTAATCTGAGACTTGCTGCCACGGGGCTTCCTGTGGGCCAAGCGCTTAGCTGGACTCAAACACCCCCTGCCAAAAAGGGCTTCATCCTGCAAGCGAACAAGAAGACTGGGTCAAATACGGCATCACGAAACCTTCAGGCCGGACAGCTATTAATTATAGGGTTTGAGAAGAAACCACTGCAATCCCTGAACCCCCCCACCCCCTGCCCAGCTTTCCAGAGGGCACCGCCAGTGGTGCAGGCTCTGTTTCCCTGAAGACACGGACAGCCCTGGGAATCCCGCCTCAGGGTGGGCATCTGGGAGCTCCTGTGCTCCCTGACACCCACAGCCTCAGCTTTGGGCTCTCAGGTTGTGGCTCTGCAGCGTGTCAACCTCCCAGTCCCCCAAAAACAGGTCAAGCCAGCCTGTACTTCATCCCCAGGAGGTGACACTTCTAAACCCCCATTACTCGCGCTGCCCTAGCAATGGGGGGCTGCCTTAATTGCCTCCCCGTGCCTCTCCATCCTGCCAGGAGCCTCCTCCGCTTCCTCCCGGAGCCAGAAAGGCTCATTAAGACCCGTGCAGTGTTCGCACAGGGAACGCGCCGTGCTTCCAGAGCATCTGGCACAGGAACGGCCCCCATGCGGCTGCTAGTGCTGCAGCAGCACTGTTACTAGAGGTAGCAGCCATTACTAGAGGTAGTAGCTAAGGGATCACGCATGGGGCACTGCATTGCCCAGCAGACATGGGGATCTGGCTGTCCCAAAGCAGGTTGCTCTCCCCTCCAGAGCAGAAGGCTGGGCTGCTTTCAGTTCCTACCCGTTCCCACACACCAGCATCCCCGTCTCTGCCTTCCCTCATCTCAACGCAACGTGGTGGGGCTCCGACCCCAGCGAAACGCAGCTTCAGCACCTCCTCCGTGGGGCCTCCTAAGCACTCCTCCTGCCACAACCATCTTACCCACCCCAGGGCAGCGGCAGGACAGATCTCAGTGTGCCCCAAGTCCCCAGCCCAGGTCCTCTGGTACCATCCAAGGCAGCGTGAGGCACTGCCCAGGCCCTGGGCTGTGGCCGCCAGGCAGGACAGCTGCCTCTATCCTGCTGCCTTGTTGCAGAGAGGAGACGGGGAATGGCAGGAGCTGTGCCCATGGGGACGATGGGGGCCGGAGAGAGTCTGCGGATCCCATCTGCCTGATGAAGAGGCAGCCCACTGTCCAGTCTCCTCCTAACATCAGTGATGGAGACGGCTAAAAGAAAGCATGGGGTGGTGTGTATATATATATACTGTATTTACATATATTTTGCAGTCGGCAGTTACATTTATGTTTCTCAGCTAAGGAGTACAACACAATTTAACATCCGATGGCAAATGGCACTTCTTTGTTTTAATGCATTTCACCACAGCTGCCAAAGGCAAAGTGCTGAAAAGAGTTTCCACCTGCAATTAGTGGTGAATAAGAAAAGACCAGCCAGAGCAGAGTTAACTATTGCATTTCCTTACAGATCCAGAGGTGCAAATCGGACCCTTGCTCTGGATGTGCCTTCACCTACAGACAGGCTCCTGGGCACTCCATATGGAAACTAAAGACCAAGTGACGTGAAGCAAAATGTGTGAAGCCTTTTGGGCTAACAGCTAAGGGACCCAACAAGGCTTTGACTGGCTTGTAATGTTATAGAGAGGCAACTTGCAGAAACCCTGCACTTGAAGGCCAAGAAATTAAGCTGGTGCATTTTGCTAAGCCATAGCAGATGGGGACAGGCCATCAGGATGCTCTCCTTCCTCAAGAGGCATCTTTACCTTGCAGTTCCACTGTATCACCCACCACAATCTCAAAAAAAAAAAAAAAGCTTTCCTAACTTTAGGCTGCAGTTTGGGGTTTGGCCATTTTTCCTTAGCTGTTCACCTAGGAGCTGCTGATGAATAATCCTTACAACCCGTCCTAGCATTTCCTGAGGGAAACACTCCCTGGGGACACATTGATCAAAACCAAAGCAGATTTAATTGAACCCAGAAGCACATACGCATGCGCACTCCTTCCCCCCCGCAACATGAACAGAGGCATACGCACACAAACACACCAGCTCGCACTGACTTGCTGCTTAGTAGCAAAAGTGGGTGAACTACATAGGGATTAAAGCATTAAAAAACCCACAGCAAGAATACGATGCTTGAAAGCGTTTTGTCCCCAGAGAGATTAGAGTAGCTGCCTGGAGATAAAGTAATGATGATGGAAAGATCTTCTTCCTCACAGAGGTTCTATTCCTAATTATCTCCCCTGAAAAAAAAAAAAAAAGATCTCCCAGCTTTTATCTGTCTCCTGACAATTTTAGCTCCGCGCCTGCCTTGTTGCAAGAGGCTGATACTTGCCTAAAGGAGGAAGAAGGAATCGGCGCAGGAGGTAGGAGCGGTAGGAGAACGAGGGGGACAGGAGGCAGCACTTCATTCCTGTCACCAGTGGCAGCGAAGGCAAAGGGAAAGACAAATGATCACTGCAGTGTTGTCTTTCTGAGCCCAGAGACAGCTCTGCTGCCTCCACCACTGCTTTGTCAGGCAAATGGCAACCAGGAGGTCTTGATTCACTGTTACACCAGCATAAAAGGCAACAAGAGGGAAGAGGACTTCTTCACATGTTGGCATGGGCAGGAGAGTGCCCAGCTTGTTCCTTCCTCCACTCTTTTCCTTCTCAGACAGCTAGAAAGCAATTCTACTTTCAGCAGACAGCCAGCAATGAGGACCTTTCAAATATATGCCAACCAGAAGACCGTATGGAAGGTCTGGCCCACAAGCCACCCTGCCAGACAAGAACAGGCCCTGATGGAAACCCAGGCATCATGCCCAGCAGCTGGGGCTTTGCACAAAAGTCTCTCCCCTCAGTATTATCCTGGAGCTTGCTGCTTCTCCACCTGTATTAACTTCAAATACAATTCTAGACCCCCAGGAAACTGTTTAAGCCCTGGTTTAGAAGCAATCAGTGTTGGGCTGGTGGGATGCAGAGACAGCACAGGTTTCCTAGACAGCTGAGAGACAAAGAAAACCTCAAAGCAAACAGACATTACAAACATAAAGGCCATGGAGGGCAGGAGGGGGTTGATGGTCTCAGTGGGGATGGGGGTTAATGTCATAGGAGCTACTTGCAAACTCATGACCCATCCTTACCCTCACAGCACCCTTTTCACCTTCTTTCCAGTTGCATCAATAGGTGAACAGGAGTGGTTGCTCTCCCATATGATGAAAACACATTACAAAAACCCTGGAATTGCCCCAAACTGCTCCAATCTTTATCCTTACAGCTTCAATCAAAAAGTAGGACTAGGCCCCAAAAGGGTTTTAAGTCAGAAAACTACTAAGTCTCCAGATACCAGGCAGTTTGCCTGTTGGTGCACCTCCGAGCCCACCACTGCAGCCTGCCCAGCCAAAACCCACTCTGAAAGCTTTAAATGGAAAGGGCGGGAAGGCCAGAAGCATCCTGGAAGCCCCTTTTCCAAGCCCAGGCCAGGGGAGACACGGCTCCTCCTCGCTGCCAGGAGGGGACCTTTCCTCCCAGCAGCTCCTGACCCAGCCCCGGAGCCATCCCACGGAGAGGAAGCGCGCAGGGGAGGGCCGGGCCTGGCACTGGCGGGGCGCAGCTGTGGCTCCTGCAGCCACGCAGGGCCGGGGCCGCGGGCCTTCCCACGGGCCACGGCGGGGGTGTTTAACGAGGCCCCCCCGCGGTGCTGGCGGTCCCTCCTTAACCCCGGGCGCTCCCCCCGCTCCTGTCAGCGGCACCGAGCCTCGGACGCTGCCACCCCCGACAGAAGCAGCGGGCCGGGGTCGGCACAGGACAGACACCCCGGCCGCCGCTCCGCCGCCACCGGCCCCGGCCCCCGCGCGGTAGCCGGCAAGGCAGAGCACCAATCAGATCCGGCGGGCCGCGCGCTCACAGCCAATGGATGGCGAGGTAGGTGGGACTTCCTGCGCCGGTTGCTACGACAAGCCCAGCTCTTCCTTAGCAACCGGCGCTGGGGCGGTGGTGCGGGCCGCGGCGGAGGTGAGGCCGCGCCCGGAGCCCCCTCCCGTCCCCTTCCCCCTGCTGTGCCTAAGGCCGCTTGCCGAGCTCTGCCCTTCCCTTCCCTCCCCTTCTCCTCTCCTTCCCTCCCCTTCTCCTCTCCCGCGGAGCTGAGCGCGGTGGGCCGGTGTGAGGGGGCTGTTTGGGTTGCGCGGCCTGCTCGGACCGTGTGCCGCCGCCCTGCACGCCTTGATGGTGCCGCGGAGGGGGTTCCTCCATGTCATGCCCTGCCCCCTTCCCCTCCGTCCCGGTGCCCGATGGCTCCGATCCCGGCTGCTCTCCCTCCCTTCCTCACGCTGCCGGGGTTGTGGCGTGCTTTTCCGAACCGACGGCTGGTGGGCTGCCCCCCAGGCCGCCTCCCTGCCCTGTCTTTTAAGGGACGCAGCGGCTCCTCCCCGGTGAAACCGCCGCCGGCCCGTGGGGCAGCCCCTGGCGGCCTGCCTCGGTGTGTGCCCTGGGCATGTTTCGGGGAGAAGCTGGGTATTGCCGTGGCTCCCGGGGTTTGCCCCGCTGCGGGAGGCTGGTGTCAGCCAGGTGGCGGTTGTGTCCCGTGGAGGTTGTGGTGGGGATGTCTACAGGTCCCACGGTCCCTCGTGTGAGAGCCCATAGTCTGACTTGATGCTTTAGCCAGCACCTCTATGTGCTTGGCGTAAGTGCTTGGTCTGTGTGGTGTTGCCTGACGCTGTGTTTGTTTTGTTTTCCCTTTGCAAGAGCAGATCACTCTTGCACCATCTGGGTAGAAGAGGAAGGTGCTTTGTTCTAGGTGAGAGAACCATAGGGAAGACCGCAATGAAATGTTCCAAATCTGCTAGTCAGACAGTGCTGTGCCTCTGCGTTGCCCGAGAAGCTTGTTGGTTAATTAGGCCCAGAGGCATGGTCGAGCATTTTGCCATATGGTCCTCCCCAGCTGACAAATGCTCAGGGATGTCAGGATCAAGTGCACAAACCAGACCAAGATGTTCCCATTAAACATTTCCGTCCAGACATGTAGACTGATCCTGTTCCTGAAATACTCTTACCCTTTGCTTGTCATGCGCAGTTTGAAACCCTCATAGATAATAGTGTTCTGTGAAAATCCTTTTGGAATTAATCAACAGATATAACAGCTGATGTATTGTTCTCTCCTCTCTTGTTGGAAGGGGTACCCTGACTTGCCTCTTCCCTCAAGCTTGATCGGTGCTTCTGGGAAGTGCTGTGCTCTTGAAGCCTCATTTATGGAAAATGATACGGTTTTTAAGTTTGTTTGCTTTAATGGTCTGTAAGATAACACTGTAAGTGCATGGTGTGTAAAGATGGTACTGAGGAATAGCAAGTAACTGAGATGGGACAATATTCTCGTAATAGTTTTCTTGCCCCTCCATTTTAATTCAAAGCTTTCTTTCTTGTGTTTGTTTTTGTTCAAGCAGTGTCCTCAGGGTGGTTTCCCCTGTTGCTGAAGCTGCTCTGCCCGTGTTCCTCTCAGCTGAGTGTGCCGCAGCAGCTTGCTGAGTTCCAGGCAGCCCCTCTGCCCCTTCCCGGGGTCACTGTGGAAGGACCATGGCAGACACCGCGGAAGGGAAAAAGGAGGAGGCTGATTATAAAAGACTTCACAGCTTTCCACTGATTAGGGTAAGAAGAGGGATGGATTATGCATTCACCAGTGTTAAAGATATGAAATTCTACTTTTGTTATTACCAGTCTTCCACACTAGCATTTCTCCCACTGAGTAGTAGCTGTGACAATGTGTGTGCTGATGGTCCTGCGGAGGGGTCCTGGTCATCACCGCTGTTTTCTCCCTGTCCTTGACCTCTGTAACGGAAATGTGTTACCACCGTTGTTCCCCCAGTCCGCCAGAGGAAGCCTGAGGCAAAGTGATCTGTCTAATAGATTGAACATGCTGCCGTTGGAGCCCTCTCCTGTGTTCTGGATGCAGCTGATGCAGCTTGCCTTTTTCCTACAGGAGCTGCAGTAAAACATTTTGCTAGCCAGTCAGATAGCAGAAGAAGAAGAAGAAAAGGCTGTGTAATTTAGAATTCTTTCCTATGCTTATAGCAATAATTAAGGACTGTGGTTGGAGCAGTATTAACATGCTTTCCCTTCATCTTATAACAGAAAAACCGAAAAACGTGTTTATTTCTTCCTTTAAACTGTGCTTACTTAGTGCTAGTCTTAATGTTAGGTAGAGAAGAATTCCGCATTGACTGCAACAAAGAAACGAATGGATCACTTGTAATGCAATAAGCCATTTTCACATTTATTGTTCTCTGAAACAGTGGAAATGCTTGGTGTACAGACAAGCCCGTGTTGCTGGTGATGGTCCCTCACCTTGAAGCAAGCATTAAAAGTTGCAGGAACTAGTTGCCTTTTGCCCACACCCAGCAGTCTAGGCCCCTGCTTATGGCCTGTGCAAAAGTAAGGGCTACTTACTGTTGTCTTGTGCTAATTTTTATTTTTCTGCTTAGTTCTTGTTTGTTTGCTCTTTCCAGCACACAGATATGCCGGAGGAGATGCGTGTAGAGGCCATGGAGCTGTGTGTCACGGCATGTGAAAAATATGCCACCAACAATGAGGTACTAGCCAAATCCCAAAATGGCCAGCCTTCAGTTGCTGTGGCTCAGGGAAACCTGCAGGAGCAGGACTAAAGGTGTGGGGCAGAGTGGAGTCAGATCCTGACAACCTATTACTCTCTTTCTGCACAGAGCAAGGGTAGAAGAAGGCAAGGAGCTTGGCTAGATCTCAGATTCAGTTCCCTTTGTCTGCAAGATCCATAACAGCCCCTTGCTTTCCTGCAGGAAGCAGAGAATAGTAGCAATGCTGCCTCCCAAACCTTACCTCCTTCCTGATCCTGCCTTGCTTGTGACATGCTTCCACTCTATTCATAAAATGCCCTGTGCCCTGAGGGCTTGATTCAGAACTGTGTGGAGATGGGCTTTTCCCATCTGCTTCCTGTCTGTTCTTCAGTGTTGAGCAAGGCTGTCCCCACCAGGCTGGGGAAAAGACTCTTGTTTTGGGGATGAGTGCACGAACGTCTTTGAACCTTTAAGTACAGTCTGTTCAGTCTTCCCTCTTGACTTTCAGCCTCTTGAATGAAATTACTAAGACCATATAAATGGGGAGTGATGCAGAAGTTACAGTTTTTGGAAAGTTTGCCCTTAACTTGGGGAGCCAAAGAGGAGAACACACCTTGCTCCATAGGCAGGGCACAGACTGCTTGTTGCCGGAGCAGTTTTGTGTTGGAGCAAGGCAAAGCTACGAAGCCAGAGATTCGTTCTGTCCCATCCTGCTTGAGACACCACATGTCACCACAAAAGCTTCGTCTCTCCTTTTTTAGATCAAGCAGGGTGTGATCTGGGAGAAGCAAGCCTTTTAAAAGTCAGCCTAGTTTCAGTGTTTTGGTAATTAGCTGGAGGGGAAAAAAAAAAATGGACTCCTGTAAAAATAGCTGCAGCTTAGTGACCTGAATCTCCTCTCACACTTGCTGCACCCAGCATAACTCCATCAGTGTCTAGATCAGAACTCTTGCTTCAGACTGTGTGAACAGGAGAAGTGATTGCTAGATGCAGTTCTTTAATTTCTCTTATCTGCTGTGTCGGAGGCTGCTGAAAACACAGTGGTCTTGTTTTACCCTTGGGCACAGCTCTGGGGAGCTGCGGTGCAGCTTACTGCGGTGCAGCTGCTATACCTGTTGCCCATGGCTTGAGTAGTCTATTAAAAAGAGAAGACAACGAGGGGGATGTTTGCATAAAAACTCACTGCTTGCTGTGTCTCACCCTACGCTTTCCTTCTTAACGTTCTCCAGAGCGCTGCCAAGATGATCAAAGAGATGATGGACAAGAAATTTGGGTCCTCCTGGCATGTGGTGATTGGGGAAGGCTTTGGCTTTGAGATCACTCATGAGGTGAAGAATCTGCTCTACATGTTCTTTGGTGGCAGCCTAGCCGTGTGTGTCTGGAAGTGTTCCTGACATCTGGCTGGATCCCAGACTCGCTGCATACAAGAGATTTCTTCCTTCTCTTAACAGGTTTTGTACAATCTGGAGGTGGGGCTTTATTTTTAATAGTTAAACGTCAAGATTTTTTTTTTATTTCATACTGATGTAACAGTTCTGTGGGATACATATAGTTGGTGCGTGTGTGCGTATAAACTTGCTCAGCTGTCCGGTCCTTGCTCGTGGGATTTCTCATCTGTCTGTGGCTCTTTCCTTGGTGTTTGAGCTGAAGCAGGAAGGAGGTGGGGAATAGGTAATCTCACGACATGCTGCAGCACAGTACAGCAACGCTAGGAGGGGGAAGCGAAAGAGGAAAGGTGCTATCTAGCCCTACATTTATTTTTGTTTTCCTCCCACTTATTCCACATTGTGTCCTCTCTTCTCTGCCTTCTCCACTACCATGTGGTATGGCTCTGACCAGCACCTGTCTCTCCTCTCTCTGAATGCCAAGAAAACCTTCTTCCCCCCCCCACCTTCTAAGATGTCCGCACAGAACCGGCAGTGCCAATGGTCTCCCTTCAGGCTGCCCCTGGAGGTGTTAGCTACAGGGAAGCAGACTCAGCTTGCCCTTCCCCACGTCTTTTGGGAGGGTACAACAGTTGAGCTGCCTGCGTGTAGGAGGTTGCTATGCAAACTGCCCCCTCCTTTCTCACCCACCACACAGTGAGATAGCATGAAAACACGGGCGGCTGACGATGCCTGGGGAGTGGGTGAGAACTATTCATAAGGCTCAAACGCATCCCTGTCAGTTTTTGGGGGTGTTGCAAGTGCTGTGTACTTTCAGCATCTTGTTTGGAGGCTGGTAGAGGAAGGAGGCTCCATGTGAGATATCACTTGGTCATCAGAAACCTAACGTCTTTTTGGGCTGGTGTTCTTTTAGCCTGTTTCTTTTTTTTTAAGCTCTCAGTGTTGGAGGATGGAATGAACGTAATTGTATGTTACGTATATGGCTTATTTATATAAATGTGGGGAAACTGTGTTTTTACAATAAAAATTTAGTAAAATGTCCTTTTCTCTGTGTGTTGTAAAATGAAAATCCCAAAGCGGAGGACGAGAAGAAGTAGTTCAGGAAACATGAAAGTAAGTGAGCAATGGTATAGTTCAGACAGCGGTCTCCATCCTGCATGTTTCCTGGGTGATTTGTAGGTACCAGAGGCACGCTCTCATCCTCCCTGTTCAGTTCCTCTCACCAGTGCAAGCCACAATGCGGAGGAAGGTTGCCAGACCCACATCACTGCTGGCCAAAGTCCTGAGTCAGCACAGCTGCCCAAGCAGTAGCAGCAAGGGAGTGTACCCGTGTCCTCTGCCCAGCCAGTGTGCCTCTGCTCTGGCCTTTGGGGTCTTGCATTTATGGCTTCCCTGATTTTCAGACTTTCAGAATGTCACCAGCAGTACTGTTGACACCTTGTGTTTTATGAGGCCACATTCTAGTCCATAGTTCCTTTCTGCATCAGTGCCTGCAGTGGATCAAACTGGTAGAGGATCTTACAATTCCTTTTGTACCTTCTCTGCACCTAGAGATTTCCTTCCTCCATTTCATCATGTCAGGAGATCTTGTATAAGCTAGGAATTAGAGTAATATGAAGACAACTAGAAATTATTTCAGATTTGGATCATCTGTGCTGGCTGGGCCCAATGTCCTCTCACATAATTCCTTATTGATCAGGTTGAAGGGAATTGCAAGGTAGGGAGGGACACATAACTGGTATCGTAAGGTAGTTGGTACCATGACACCTGTCCTGTGCAGTGGACCACAGTGGCAGGAATGCTGTGCAGCATAGAAGAGTTCAAATCCTTTGAGCTGTCTCTTGATGTGGTTGCTCTGTCTCGCTCCAGCTGGCTGCCTTTATGTGAAGATAGTGCTGTTGACTGGCACTTTCTGCAGCTGGCAGGTGGAAAAGATTATTTTCTCTTCCACAGCTTTCTATCTCCTCTCAATTCAGAGGAAAAGGTAAAGCCAATATCCTTGGAATGCCATGTTTTGCAGCATGTCGATACCTTCAGTCATACCACAGGTATGACATACCACAGGTTTAATCGTGCCTCTTTCACACTAATGAATAATTAACTGCTGTGTGCATATGCACAAACACACTGGTCATGAGCATCTCTGCAGGGTCGTGCTGACCTGCAGATGATCACAGGGAGCTGCTTACATCAGCATGCAATCTTTTGGCATTGCTGCCAATTTGTTATCTTTTTGGCTACCACCTGACCAAAGCTAATGTCTCCGTGACCTGCATCGGTCATCGGCGAATGCTGACTGCTCCCAAGCCTTCTCGAAGCATGAGTGTGCAAACAGATTGAGGTGAGCTAGGTGTGAATCTGCAGCAAGTCAGCTCCCACACTGTAACTCCCCCAAGGTAAGTGCAAGGTGGCTTGCAGGAGAGCGGCAGGCTATTTTTGTTTCTGAGGGTAACAGCTTTCCCACAAGAACTTACCATGAAGAAGCCGACCCGTCTTAGCTGGCTTGCATGCCCGCCATTGACGCTGTACACGAAAGCACAAACCTCAGCTTCCCAAAATTCAGCTGCGTGCGTCAAGGCCCCTGCTCCGAGGCAAGTGTTCAATAAAGCAGATCAATTTTCCTGCCCGTTGCAAGTCGAGCTGTGCTGCCCCAGCCCCTATGCATTAGAAGAAAGACTTTTGCCCTCCTTCTGCTGTGGAACTGGCACATTTTCGAGCGTGCCTGTACTTTTCAGGGGAGTAGAGCTCATGGATCTGAGATGGTTCCTTTTTCTGTGTTTTCCCGCAAGAGACCCCTCTGTGGTTGTTGCTTTGGAGCCCCTAAGGCCTATCTTCTTCTGAGTGTAAAACTGCAGTCTCTTGCTGAAGGATTTTACCTTACAAATTTTCAGCAGAAAGCTGGGGAAGTTGGCAACAGGTGGCTTGCTATTGTGTTCTCCTCTCCCTCTCATTTCTTGCCCCCTCCGTATTGCTGCCATTACCCATCAAAGCATCAGGCTGAGTCAGATGTAGAAAAGGAGATGAAAAACACAGGGTGATGCATCGGTGCCAGCCGAAATGACCCTTTCTATCCACCCGTCCCGGAAAGCTGTGATAGCAGCTCAGAGGGCTGTGCTTCATGACTTCATCCTTCCCCGCTGAGGGGAGATGGGCAACATCATTATCAGCTGCCAGGGAGTCCTGACTCGGTGCCAGCAGTGGAAATGTCCTTGGATGTACGGCTCCTCCTCCGCCCCAAGGGTGACTCGAACCTGCTGGGAAGAGGGGAAGGCGCTGGGAAGATGGAGGAAGAGCTTGCAGGGGGGAGACAGGAAGAAAGAGGTGCAAACTCAACCGCTTCTCTGCGATGATGTCATGGCAACAAGGTACGTTGACATGCTGACAGGCAATCGGGGCAGGCTTTGAAGCTCTGCAGCTCTCCCTCAGTGCTGCGGGCTCATGTCTGACTTGCTAAAAAATCTTTTGGTTAATATTTAATGTCGGCATCGAAGTGCCAAGGGTGGCAAGAGCCCCACCTAATCCCCCTGCCTCCACTTTCCAATGGGATGCTAAACTGGGGTAGGGGGTAGGATTGCGAGCTCCTCTAGCCTAGGGGTGGAACTCACCATCAGTAGAGTGACTTCAGCCTGTAACGTCCCTGTCTGTGTCTAGGATGTGGGAGAGAGGTTTCTATCCCACCTCAGCCCAGTTTGGAGCTGGTTTGGGGCACTGGAAGAAGGAGGGTCTCCCTCTCCCCCATGTCTCCCAGGGCTGGCTCTGGAAAAAAGAAATCTGTGGCCCTGCTCTGGGAGGCGAGCCCAGCTCCTTTGATGCAAGCGGTTAGCACATGTTTTTTGTTGGTGCTTTTTTTTGCTTAGCACTGACCTAACGATCCCGTGTTCCAGCTACAGCCCCTCCTAGGCGCCTTCTCTCCAAACCGTATGTCCGGACTGGATCCAGCAAACCTCCCGGAGCAAGACGCCGTGTTCCCTTCCCCAGGGAAGCCATCTGCTCCCTGCCGCCCGGCTCCTTCTGCAGGGCTTCGTGCTCGCCAGCCAGGCTGGAAAGCTCTCCTCCTCCTCCTCCTCCCTGTTTGCCCCGGCTCCCATCGGCCATCTTGTTAGTGCAAGGTGCGGGGAAAGGAACGCGGGGCTGGCTGAATCTGGGGCGGATGATGGTGTCAGCCGGAGGCGGTTTCCAGGCAACTGTCGCGCCGTGGGACACAGCGAGCCAAGAACACCGGGAACACCGTGTTCTCGCTGCACCGCCTGGGAGGGGGCCGAGCCCAGCACGGGATGGAGCCGGCACGGGACAGTGCAGAGAGAGCAGTGCACGCAAGAGGGTAGTGCAGGGATGGTGGCAGAGGAGGGAGTCTCCAGCGTTCCCCTCCTGCAGCAGCTCAGGGGGTCTCCGCTCCCCCCTTCCTGGCTTGGAGCAAGGATGTCCAAGCTGGCTGCTGGTACCTCAGGCAGCGAGGAAGGACCATGTGATGTACGGGATTTCACATGCCCTCTGCATCCTTTGGGAAATTGAAAAGAGGGAAAAACATTCAAGACTGTACCCAAGCCCCCCGGCTTCTTACAAGTGGTCCTGTGCTTCTCTGCCCCCTAACAAATCCAGAACTCCCTCCCTACAAGTCACCAACCATTTTTGCCCATGCAGCCCAGCTCTGTATCCCAGGATGTCACTAGAAAAGTGGATTTCTTGTAAAAATGGGCTGCCCTTCCTTTCCACAAGCTGCCAGTCCTCCCTGGCGATCGGTGGGTCCCGCTGCCCCTCTGTGCTGACGCCCAAGGCAGCAGGCAGCATCCCTGCTCCTGCCTGCCTGCTTCAGAGGCCCTGGGAGCATCCCTGCCCACGAACCTCACCTGCCTGGCAGCCCTTCCTCACAATGCCAGCCCAGCTTTCCCCCTCCCAGCAATGCTGATACTCACATCCCTTTTGTTTTGCCTAATTTCAGTGTTTTTTGAAAGGGGGGTTGAATATGAGTGATTTTGAATAGATGGGGGAGGGTGATAAATTGCTCTGGCTGAGCAGCAGGAGAAACACAGTCCTGGATTACAAGTGTGCGGCTGCGATGGACATGGGGAATGGGGCTGTGTAGTGCTGGGCAGGGTCGGTGCTGCAGAGGGGCAGAACCACTTTAATGCCCTGTACACCAAGAAAAGTTCTGCAGCCCTGTGCGGGTGACAGCACAGAGGGACAGGACGGGACGGCGTAGGGGTTATCTGCAGCCATCGCCGCCCCTGAGGCAGCCTTGCGGTTATTGATTTGGAACTTGCCCCGTTCACACTAACCTTGGTAGTCCCAGCTTGCCCCTTACCAGCACTGATAAACCCCACTGCAACCTCCCGTCCCGTCCCGCTGCTGGCCTGGAGGTGTCACCCTGCGAGGTGCTGCTGTGACAGATCTTTCCTGCCACTCTGCCCTTGCACCGGTTGCTTTTTTTGCTGCGATGCTCTAAATCCAGGACATCTCGCTCTGAATTTTGCACAGACGCTGCGGCCACACCAACTCTCTTTTAGCCTCCGGTGGGTGCCTGCCCCTTGCTGAGCATCTCGGGTGAGGAAGGATGCGGCGCCGGCTGCAAACACTTTTCCAAAGGAAATTTAAAGTCAGCCTCCTCTTTCTCCTGCTCTTGTCCCTCCTGGTGCACCTGGTGATGGATTTGGCTCTCCCCGCAGCCCACAGGCCCTGCGGCTGCGATGCAAAAGCAGCGAAAGCCTCAGGTGTCCCGCCAGGCACCCCTGTGCTGGCCGGCCCCAAAAAGCTGAGCTTGCGAATCCTTCAGGATTTCAGTGGCAGCAACGGCTCCTTGGAGAAAAGCTCCCAGCGGCAGGGAACAAGGGCTGGAGAGCTGAGGGTCCAGCGTCAGAGCGGAGAGGGGAATGCAGGGCGGACCACAGGATCAAAGCTGGCAGCGCTCTTCAAGCATCCTCTTTACAACATCCCAATCCCGGAGGTGACGGAGAAAGACAAGCTGTTCGTCGTCAACCCCATGGAGAAGTTCAGCCTGCGCAGCAGCGGGAGTGACGAATGGTGAGGAGCAAGCTCAGCCCTGGCTTGCTTTTGGGGGATGGGGAGTTTGGGGGGACAAGCAGGAGGGACCAAACATGTTTTCCTGCATAGATCAGCATCCTACCCTGCAGGGACCCTGATTACTGAGCACGCTCTTCTTGTGCCTCAAATCTTCTTTTAACCCTGAATTTCTGGGCTGCAAGCCGGGAGCCTGTAGCACACGGCAAAGCCAAAGGAGACTCTTGAATTATTCATAGTACTACGTAGGGTACCTTTTAGATGATGTCCTCATCTCCTTTCCTTCCCCAATGTAGACTAGCCTCTGGTCTCTCTCTCTCTCTCTCTATGAGGAAGTCCCCACTCCAGATTTCTAACCAGTTTCATCCCCCTCTTCCAACACGTTGAAGATGCAAAGCCTGTGATGTAGGTTACTTGAACCGTGAGACTGTTCCCGTCCTGCATTTCGCAGGACATTGCCTGACCTCTTTAGGCTTGGCCCTATGGTGAGCTCACCATTGCCGGCTGCCTATTTTTATCACTGGACTACTAACCTCTAATTAGGAGGGAAGATATTAAAAGCTTTAGCGTCAATAACACGTAGCAGCTTCCTTATGGAAAGCACACCTTCCAAACATAGTGGCTGCTAAAACTGGGAGAGAATAAAAGCTGGTTGAAGAGCTGGTTTCCACAAATGGGCATTTGCCTTGTCTCTGAGGACCACCTTGCCTGTGGATAACCATGGGAGACGGGTCTGATTTGATGAAACTGGGGCACAGTCTGCATTTTCCTAGAGAGAGAGAGAGAGAGAGAGAGAGGTGGATTTGGGTTATAGATGCTCTGGGTGGGACTGTCCCATTGCAGTGCCGGTGGGTGCTGGTGCAGAGAGGGGGGACAGATGCCTCCAGGAGCGCTCCTTGAATGCCAGAAAACTGCAAATTTGCAGGAGACACAGAGGCAGGGGCAGCGCTAACCCACCACCTCCACCCCGAGGAAACCAGAGGTGTGCGATAAACCCATCCAAGGGTGAACTGGATGTTGAGAGTGGGAGTTCAGGTCGATGCTGGGGATGACTGGGAAGCCCCTGCTCCTCCACCTCTGTTTTACAGATATGTGTGTGTGTCCCCAATGAGCACCTGGGTGTGTGTAACTGGTTGTATTCCCGGGAGCTAATCCCTTGGGGAAATATGACAAGATGAGCTGCTCTGGCAGGGAAATAAAGGCACAGATGAGAGGAGCAGAAGCAGCGCAGGGCTTTTCCCTAAGGGATGCGAGGGAAGCCACCAATCTCCCTCCAGCCATGCTGATGGGTCTCCCTGGCCACCGGCCATGGGTGGGATCTGCCCAGATGCCAGGAGCCCCAAGGAGGGCCCATGGGGCAGGGGGTTTTGCCACCATCTGATGTTTGTGCTTGGCCTTCTACCCGCCTCACCCTCCATGCACTGGCTCCTGGGAAGGGCCTGGGGACGTGAGACCTATCCTGTCCCAACTAAACACCGTCATTGTTGTTGGGGTGGTGGTGGCTGTCGGGCTGCAGGATCAGCAGCAGTAAAGCCGAGACGCTCCTCCCGACAGGGAAGACGGCCTACGACACCTACCCTTCCTGGCTCAAATTCCATGTCGGCATCAACCGCTATGAGCTGTACCCCCGCCAGGACCCCCTGATGCCCATCCTCCTCCAGGACTTGGCCACGCAGAGGATCGTCAGCTCGGGTACCACCTCCCTGCCTGCACCCCTGCCTGCACCCCTGCCTGCACCCCTGCCCTGCTGCCTGCTGTCCACCTCCCTCATCCCTGTGTGCCCCCTTTCAGTCCAGAAGTCCGGCGGGACCCAGCTCAAGCTCATCATGACGTTCCCAAATTACGGGCAGGCTCTCTTCAAGCCTATGAAGTGAGTAGAGCTGGGGACAACCTCATACCCCACCCATACAATCCCGTTAGGTGGCAAGGAGCAGCCAGAGCAGACCACGGAGGGAGAAATGCATGGTTTGCTACCTCGCTTCAGCCCCCACCCCGCACCCCCCCAAAAAAAAGAGTCGAGTGGGTTGGTCCCCTTCCCCTCCCCTTTCCTGGTGGTGCTTTCGTCAGGCTGGGAGCAGCTTGTGATGGGGTAGTGACCTCCAGTGGTGGAAAGAAGAAGACGGTCCATGAGGACCCTCCAGTCCATGAGGGTTTCCCAGCCCCTGGGTTGGGACCAGGGGGTGCATTTTGTGCCTGGCTGGGGAATTTGGGACTGCACCACCCAGCAGTGAGCAACTGGAGGTAGACTGGGTCTGGCTGTGTCTCCAGTGGCACCAGGGACACAAGGTGAGGGGTGGTTTGGAGCCGAGCCCACACTCAGAGTGACCCTGTCTGCAGCCATCACCCCCACCCTCCCCTCTCCTCCCAGGCAGACCCGGGACCAGGAGACCCCCGTCGACTTCTTTTATTTCTCGGACTTTGAGCGGCACAACGCGGAGATTGCAGCCTTCCACCTGGACAGGTGAGCGCAAGCTTTGCATCCAACTCTGCCCTCCCAGGACAGCAAAGCAGCAGAGAAACGGCTCATTCATCCCCCATCTTCCTCCCTGTTGTGAGGGATACCTGCATCTCACAGCAGTTTTAATAACTTACTGTGAAAACGAGCCTGGGTTGGCGAGAAATGGTTTCAAGTTCTGTGTTTCAGAATCCTGGATTTCCGACGAATCCCCCCGGTTTCTGGCCGTTTGGTCAATATAACGAAGGAGATTCGCGACATCACAACAGACAAGAAACTGGCCAAGACTTTCTTCATCTCTCCAGGTGAGGTATCACTGCCACCCATCCTCTTGCATGGCTGCCCACGTGGAGCCCACCTAGAGCCAGCTGCTCCTGCCCTGGCTCCCTCTCTGCTGGGGCAAACTGTCCCTTTGGGGACTGCGCCAGGTCCCGCCAGGTCCCCTTGCTGCGGGCCTCTGCTCCTCAAGGCTTTCCTTGCCATTGCTTTGCCGGTGGCACGGGGCCACGGCGCACGGAGCATCCTTACCTGGCTGCTTGCTGGCCCACCCTGCATGGGGTTAGCAGGCTGGCTGCCCTCCCGCTCTTTGTCAACCTTTGCTTTGTCCCCATGGCCAGCGGGCAACGTCTGCTTCTACGGGGAGTGCTCCTACTACTGCTCCACCGAGCACGCCCTCTGCGGCAAGCCGGACCGGCTGGAGGGCTCCATGGCTGCCCTGCTGCCTGACAAGACTTTGGCCAAGCGCCGCTCCTGGCGCAGCCCCTGGCGCCGCTCCTACCACAAGAGCAAGAAGGCTGAGTGAGCCGGGACACGGGGGGCACGGAGGGCACCGGGCAGCAGAGCCCTGGGACGGGAGGGGGCCGCCCCACGGCCGCTCTCATGGCCCCGTCCCCCCCACCCCATCCTCTGCCTGCAGGTGGGAGCTGAACCCCAACTACTGCGCTCAAGTGCGAGAGATGCCGCCCTACGACAGGGGCCACCGCCTCCTCGACCTCATCGACATGGCGGTCCTCGATTTCCTCATGGGTGAGCCCCGCTGTGCCTGAAGGACTCCGTGTCCCGCGGTACCGTGCCCTGCGAGGTTTGTTGTCCAAACCTTTGCTCGGGCTGCAGAGCTGCGTTCTTACCCAACACGAGAGCAAAGGGCTGTGCCCTTAGGGCATGTCCTGGGCACAAGCCAAAGCAGGACAAGAGGTGCCGGGGACACCCCAGCTGAACACTCTGGGCACGGGAAGCACCGCCCAGCAAGCTCCCACATGCAGCCCCTGGGGAGATGGGGCTGGTGGCCAAGCTCCCTGGAGCTGGTGCTGCCTCTCCCGTCCCCAGTGCTGCTGCTTCCTCCCCATGCTGTCCCCCCGCCATCATCTGACTTGGAGAGCTTCCCATCTCCTCATCCCTGGCTGCCCAGCCGTGCCTTTGCCATTACTTCTGCTCCATTTGTCACTGTTGTCCCTCCACGGGGCTGCTGGGATGAGTAGGGGCCTGGAGGCTGAGGGGGCCTTGCTTGGGTCCCCCCCACAGTCATGGCCACCAGAGAGGCACCTTAGAGCTGCCCCCAGCCCTTCTCCCCAGCCTCTGGGTTTCGGTCTTGCAGCAGGAGGGTGCTCCGTGTCCCTGCTCCCACCTCCCAGCCCACCACCCGATGGCTAATTTGTTGCCCCACCACAGGCAACATGGACCGGCACCACTATGAGACCTTTGAGAAATTTGGGAACGACACTTTCCTGCTCCACCTGGACAACGGCCGCGGGTAAAGTGGAGGGCGGGGCGGGGGGAAGCAATCGTGGCAAAGGGATGGGGGAAACTGTGGGTCTTGCCAAAATGCACAGGGTGATGCTGCCCTGATGCCCACCGGTGGGCTTCTCCCCCCCACAGCTTTGGCACGCACTCGCGCGACGAACCCTCCATCCTGGCCCCGCTCTGGCAATGCTGCAGGTAAAGGGCTCCTGCCGCCCACCCTGGAGCTGCCGTCCAGGAGAGCTCCCCGGGGCTGAGCCCTCTCCTTCCTCATCCTCACCAGCATCAAGAAGTCGACCTACCTGCGGCTGCAGCTGCTGGCCACCCAGCCCTACCGCCTGAGCGACCTGCTGCGGGAGGCGCTGGCCACCGACCCCCTGGCCCCGGTCCTGGCCGAGCCCCACCTGCGGGCGCTGGACCGTCGCCTGGGGAAGGTGCTGGGGGTGGTGGGACGCTGCCTGGCCGGGGCGGCCCGCCGGGATGAGGTGCTGGTGGATGATGTGGAGTCACGGGTGTGATGGGGAGGCGGGGAAGTGGGTATCCCGCTGGGTTGGGGTGTTTCGGACCGGCATGCAACTCTGACTCTGTGTAGCGTCGGCTTTTGGCGGCGCTGGAGCCAGTGGTGCGATGCACCAGGAAAGCGGGCTGCAAGGATAGCCAGGACAGGGAGGGTATTTAAATAAAAAGGTTGGCCTAGTGGAGAAGACACGAGCTGCGATCTTCCCCACCAGGGCTGCTGCGTTCCCAGCCCTGGCCTGTCCTCGCGTGCCCAGACGAGTTGCTTCAGCCCTCCAAAGCCTTTTAGGAAAGGGTAGGGATTTTTCCCACCTTTCCCCAGCAAGGGCTGCCAAACTAGAGCAGTTGGAAAGCTCCTTCAGCCCCTCTCCCTGCCTGGACTCCCCACCCCCCAGCACAGTAGTGCCCTGGTGACCCCCAAAAAGAGAGCTGAGGCTCCCCACTGCCAGAGTGGGGAAACTGAGGCACAAGCTCCCAGCCACTCTCCACTTATCCCTGCCCCGCTTTTCCCACACCTACCCAAAACCCCCAATGTCTCCGGCATCTCTGCCTCCACCACAGCTCCGGGGGTGCAGCAAGGGGGAGAGAAGCCCACCCCAAATTCCCCTGGGAACCACCACTGGCTGCCTCCCTGCCTGAAAAAGCGGCTCTTGGATGGGGACGGATTGACCCGGGGCTGTGCACCCTATTTAGTGCCCAGTGGCTCAGCGTCCAGCTTATCCCCCTGAGCCTCCCGGGGGGTTAATCCGCCACAGGGTTAAGTCAGCCAGGGCAGGTGCCATCCCTACGGCCACCACCCGTGTCCCCAGGACAATGGGGCACAGGGTTGGTCAGCATGGCCACAGATAAAGGTGCCACCAGGGAGGAGAGATATCCTCCAGCCCGGCAGGTCACCCATGGAGCGATGGGAAGCTGCAGGAAAGGGTGAAAAAGGGCGGCTGGCACAGTGGGAGATGGAGCTGCCCTGGAAAAGCCAGGCGGAGATTTAGGCTGCAACAAAAAATGGGCTCAAAAGGGAGGGGGAAAAAAAAAAGGGGAAACAAAGAGGATCTGTCTGCGTTACACAACAGAGCCGGGGACTCTGAATGGGGGTTTGTTGCAGTGTGCTCCCCCCCTGCTGCCTGTGGCACGTCCTCCTGCCAGCACCCCGGCTTTTGCACCGAACCCCAAACCCTGGCACGGGGAGGAAAAGGTTTCGGGGCTGTTTTGCAACAGGTTACTCCCCTTCTGCCGGCTTCATATTTTTTAACCCTTTCTATAAGCGCCTTTTTTGTCTCCATACCCAAAGCTGGCGGGGCCGTTCCTGCCCCGTCCCCCACAGGTGGGGCTCCACGGCCACGCCTGGAAATGGGTGGCTGCTTCCCCCCCCTCTTCACCGAGCCCCCCTTCCTCCCCAGGCAAATCTTTTTGCGAGGCGCCGTCGGATTTAGCACCCGGGGCGTGGGAGGGCGGCTGTTTTCTCAGCCCGGCGAGTTTGCACAAGGTCCCGGCTGCGCCGTGGCGCGTTCAAGGTCCCACGGGAGCAGCCGGGTTTGGCTGGCACGCCCC
>VZSF01001818.1:0-38480 GCA_013398295.1 Chionis minor
TGATTCTATGATTCTATGATCCACCTTACTAGACAACCTGCAACCTCATCTGGAGCCCATAACCTGAAAATGAGGGCATCATTTACTAGATACTGTGAAAAAATGTTTGCTATACATGTGGCTGAAGACAGAAATAAATCTGGGTCTCTCACTCATTTGGGAAGTACTAGGCACTTGTATAAAACCTGAGCGGTGATGCCGTCAACAACGCCATATTAATGGCAATAGTGAATGGAGCTGTATTTTGCAAAGCAGCACAGTCTTGTCAACATATAAGTACCCTAATCACTACTTCTCAAAGCTCACAAGGGACCACGAATAACTACTGCCACTGACTTGAGGAGAAAATTGGAAAATATACTTAAACTGCATACAGAACCAGGAGGCACACTTGGAAAATGTTTCATGATGGTAGATTCACAGACGAGTAGGATCCCAAATTCCTCAGAACTTTCATGAGTCAGAGGTTTGCATGTACCCACAGAAGTCTAGTTTTGGTACAGAAGGAATATTTTATGTTAAAAACAGTTCCATGGAATTCCTCTTTAAATAAGGGGCTTCTTAAGCCTCCTCCTCCAGCCCAAACACAGAAATCATTCCAGGTAATGTGGAGTGAAAAGTATTTTGACAGTACAAGGTCAATTAATGTTTAACTAATAATAACCAGCTATGTGGTATTCATGGCATCATGTGTTAAAGACCCCTTTTTGTATGGTTTTTTTTCTCTCTGGTCATGAAGTCTGCTCATACATGTAATTTTCACCTGTAAAATGAAAACTTACCATAGGTGCATAATCAAATCACAGAAATTTCCATTAAAGATTTTTAGACTACCAGGACTACGGAAATAGGAAGTCTGTAAGCACTTTAGAACTGTAGATAAATAAATAAAAAGTACACAATTTGATCTGTTATGAATTTCAACCACTATGTTACATCTGGAAATTTAATGAAAAGCGTATGCCCATTTCACTCCCTCTAGTAGTTTTATGATTGAGTCTGAACAAAGATAGCTCAATATACAGTTGATCTGAGGTCAAGAGAGTACAGGGATGATAGTTCATATAAATTATATGGATTATACTACTACATTGCAAGGATCAGTGCATTCTTAGGAAATTCTCATTGCTTAACTTTTGCACTTTCGCTGCAGATATTGCATTGACACTGATATATAGGACTTTGATTAGAGCCTATCTCCTTTAATATAATCATTCTGATAACTTCTATTTCATTTTGACAGCTATTATACAATACAAGGCTAGTGAACCTGATCTTCATTATTTCTTCTCTCATTTTCCTTTGTGCTCCTCTTTAAACTCCAGAGGGTTGATCATTCCATCCATTTCAAAGGCACCAGGTAGTGAAAAGAGCAGTCAACATCACACACAGTACAGTAAACTGCATCAAATATGCAATCCTAATATTCTGAAAACAACTACGTATTTATATTATAGAAAACCACATAAGCCCTGAGCCAACATTTATTCTGTTTAAATCTTTGAATGACAGGTAAGATAAAGGTGTCACACATTATGGTGAGCGATATGTCCTGATACTACATGCCTTTAATGTACTGAACTGCCATTGAATTTAATGGGATATCTGTGAATAAGGAGGTGGGGGGAGGGGAAGCCTTTTTTCGTCCTTGGTATATAAACATGTGAAAGTGGTATATACATACATTTTAAGAAAATCATGTACTTTGATACTGGTAATAAACACATATTTAGAACTTATATTCCATTAGTGACTAGCCAATTCAAAGACCCCCAATTACTGATCTCTTTTCCCGTCACTTTTTTTTTTCCCCACCTGTTTTCTTTTTCTCTGTTTGTCCTGTTTAGGCAAATGATAGAAAAGAGTGGCTATACAAAAGCAAATATATTAAAAAAGTCCTGCAAAAAGATTTGGGTTAAATACTCAAGTTACATGACTGCTAATGGATTTGATATATGTAATGCAGAGAAATGAGCCTTTCTTTGAAAGACAACCGTCTGAAAAGTGCCACTCGGCACTGACATACTGTATTTGAAACATCATCCTTCCTAAAACACTAACTTGAAAGGAAAGCTTAACGTTGCACACTAAAAAAGAACAGAGAATCTGTGTTAGACATTTTCCTTCTAGCATTGAATTTAAAAAAAAAGAAAAAAAAGAAAAGAAAAGGAAGAAAAACCCCCACTATGTTGACTTTCTTAAACAGTTTCAATACAATCCAAAGGCATTTTTCAGGCACATTTAAATCTCTTGACAATAATAGCTGTGATTCTTCAACTATATCAATAGAAAATCACTTTTTATGTTTATCCTCCATTTACGCCATAGCTTAACACCATTCCAGAAGGATGAGATGTTAATAGTAACAGTATAAATTACATGACTGAGAAGAAAGTTTCCAGGACAATCAATTTTCATGGTTCAAAGCAACATTCTTTGACCAGTTAGCTTTATGACTGAATAACACTCTGTTTTGTAGCACTGAAAGACTACATGTCATGGTTTAACCCCACACAGCTGCTCACCCACTCCCCCCACAGTGGGATGACAGAAACAATCAGAAAGGTAAAAGTGAGAAACTCGTGAGTTGAGATAAAGACAGTTTAATAGGTAAAGCAAAAGCTGCGTGAACGCAAGAAAAGTGAAATAAGGAATTCATTCACTACTTCCCATTGGCAGGCAGTTGTTCAGCCACCTCCAGGAAATCATAGATCCATCACGTGTAATCGTTATTTGGGAAGACCAATGCCATCACTCTAAACATCACCTCTTTCCTTCTTCTTCGTCCAGCTTTATATTGCTGAGCATGATGTCATATGGCATGGAATATTGCTTTGGTCAGTTGGGGCCAGCTGTCCTGGCTGTGTCCCCTCCCAACTTCTTGTGCACCCCCAGCTTACTCACCCGCTGGTGGGGTGGTGTGAGAAGCAGAAAAGGCTTTGACTCTGTGCAAGCATGGCTAAACAGTAACAAAAACATCCTTGTATCATCAACACTGTTTTCAGCACAAATCCAAAACATTGCCCCATACTAGCTATTATGATGAAAATTAGCACTATCCCCAGGCAAAACCAGCACACTAGATGAACAGCGTGGATTTTAAGCTATATTTTCCTCTAAAGAATATGTGCTTGGGCCTTTTTGAACCATAGTTCCTACACTGGACTATGGTTAGAAAATTAAGTATTTAATACACTTTGAGGTGAAAAATCCTTATTAGATGAGAAATTTGTTGTGCCTCACAAATTTGGTGGCCTTCCATGACAACTTTACAGCATTGTTGGATAAGGAGAGAGCAACAGATGTCATCTACCTGGACTTGTGCAAGGCATTTTGACACTGTTCTGTGTGACATCCTGGTCTCTAAATTGCAGAGACGTGGATTTCACTGACAGACCACTCTGTGGATAAGGAACTGGCTGGATAGTCACACTCAAAGAGTTGCAGTCAACTGGTTGATGTCCAAGCGGCGAGCAGTGACAAGTGGTGTTCCTCAGAGGTCCATAATAGGACCATTATTATTTAACATTTTTATTGGCAACATGGATGCTGTGACTGAGTGCACCCTCAACAAGTTTGCCAATGACACCAAGCTGTGTGGAGCAGTCAACACGCTGGAGGGAAGTGATGTCATCCAGAGGCACCTGGACAAGCTTGAGAAGTGGATCCGTGCCAACCTCATGAACTTCAACAAGGCCAAGTGCAAGATCCTGTGCATGGGCCAGGGCAATCCCAAGCACAAATACAGGCTTGGCGGAGAATGCTTGGGGGTGTTGGTGGATGAGAAGTTGGACATGAGACAACAATATGCACTCACAGCCCAGAAGGCCAACTGTATCCTGGGCTGCATCAAAAGAAGTGTGGCCAGCAGGTTGAGGGAGGTGATTTTGTCCCTCTACTCATCTCTTGTGGGACTCCACCTGGAGTACCATGTCCAGCTCTGGAGCCCTGAACGTAAGAAGGACATGGACCTGTCAATGCGGGTCCAGAGGAGGGCTGGAGCAGCTCTGCTATGTGGGCAGGCTGAGAGTTGGAATTGTTCAGCTTGGAGAAGAGAAGGTTCCGGGGAGACCTCATAGCAGCCTTGCAGTATCTGAAAGGGGCCCACAAGAAATCTAGAGGGGGATTTCAAGGGCATGCAGTGATAGGGTGAGGGGTAATGGCTTCAAAACTAGAAGAGGGAAGATTTAGATTAGACCTCAGGAAGAAATTTTTCCCTCTGAGGGTGATTAGGCACAGAAAGAGGTTGCCCAGGGAAGTTGTGGATACTCGATCCCAGGAAGTGTTCAAGGTCAGGCTGAATGGGGCTTTTAGCAATCTGGTCTAATGGGAGGTGTCTATACTTACTGCAAGAGGGTTGGAACCAGATGATCTTTAAGATCCCTTCCAACCTAAACCATTCTATGATTCTATGATTAAGTCAACACAGTTGCCACTGATGTCAGTGAAGTCAATATATTATTTCTTTAATAAATTTCTACATAAAATAATTGAGTTTATGACTATTACGTTAGTATATTTATGAATGTTTTTGTAATTCAACTTTCATAGCACAGAATAATATAATTCCTAATTGGTGTTATTCTTGGAATCCCTTTTTAAAATATTTGACTAGATTTTGACATTTGATATTATAATTAAATTCTTTTTTACATCACTCCTAATTTACAAAAAAAGAGAGAAAAGAATATAATATTTGGTTAATTTATGTGCATCTAAAATATTCTCAAGAATGACAGACTTTTTATCATTAAGGTTAAATGATTAAAGTTAAAGTCATTTAACTTTATCATTTTATTTAACATTATCATCAAAGTTAAGAAAATTATTAGAAGAGACATCCCATAAACTATAATGACTGGGCTTTGCTGGGCACCCTTTGCTGTATTTTCTCTGCTTTTGCTAGCCACAGCTGACTTCATATTTGTGGGGTCAAGCCATCTTGTTTCAGCTATAAGTGTCGACACAACAGTGACGCATAGCAGCCAGATTGTGTCAGTTGCATTTTAATATTTATTTCACTTTTTAGCAAAAATAAGAGACAGTCCATGGCAAGACATGTGGCAGCTATATTTGTCCCAGTGAGCACTACATGTTCCCGTGTCGACTTGTCTAGCACTGTTGCTGCCCTGAGCTGGTCTGCACCCTGTGATGCTTCATCAGGCCACCATTTCCTTGGACACTGAGATATTTGTGCCATCTTTACCCACATCCTGGCCAGTTGTGTGGGCTGGCTTGTTTAAATCATATTTCACTGAGCTGCATGACCAGAGACGCTTTCTAACAACATAGATGAGAGTTAAAGTAAAGAGGGGGAAGTCTGTCTCAGGATATCCATTCTTCACAGGCTGAGGCTCAGTATATGGTGATCTAGAGAGCACACAAAATCATGAGACTGTATTTAGGTTCTTCTGCCATACACCAAGATATAAATGGTTGCTGGACATTTGCCTGTTTGATTACACAAAGAGTTTGACCCTGTCGTGCCAGTGCTGGAAGAAGACAATCTTAGCCTGCTGCTTCAATCATGATGTCCTCAAGATAGCCTTACAAGATTCTTAACAATCAAGACAGTGCAGATACTGAAGATGTGTTTGCAGTCTTACAGATTGTTTTATACTGTTTTTACAAAGCCAGAAATGTTCCATTCAGACCAAGGCTAAATAACATAGTTGTAGAAGCAAGAGGTAGGGATGTACCTCATGGGTGTTATTTTAGGTGAACAGTATTCCTAAGAAATTACTGTACATGTGCCTGGACTCCTTCTGCCATGAGCACAAAACAGAGATGACGAGGCATGCTCTGCTCAGGCAGCAAGTCTCCTGGCAATGACACAGCCAGTTTCTATTGCAGTACTTATCTGCTTGTGTATTTGGTGACTTATGCCACGTCAGTACAAAGAATAATGGAAAAGAAAACCATGCCTGGAAAGACCTCTATAGGCAGATCAATTATACCTCTGTCACTCTTTATGGATGTTTCTAAAGAATCCAGCAATGGTGACTCCACAGCTTCCTGAGATAATCCATTTCATCCTGTCACTACTCTTACCTTCATAAACAGTAGTCTGAACCTTTCTTTCTGCATTTTCACCCAGCTATATTTTACTTTGCTTTTTGTGCCTAATGAATTTAATCATGCTTTTTCTTTATCCTGTCATTCTGAATTCCAGTCTCATCCTCCATCCTGCCTGACATGTTTCTCATAATGTTGCTTGAAAATTTAAGAGATAAACTTTTTATCGCATTATCCAAGTTATTAGAGGAGGTAAATAGATTATTGAACACTAAACGTCTCTTGGAAATAACGGCTTGGATGTACTGTGCCTGAAGCTCACTAAGAAGAGGGAGTATTGGGAAGCTTAGTGTGTGATATCACATACGGGAAAAGTAGTCAGAAGAGTCATGCCCTTCTGGTCTTCTCTTTATATTTGCCAAACATGGAGTTCTTACTTCATTTATTCCTTGCTCAAAGCATGCATGTGCAAAGTATGTGATCCCTAGCTCAAGTATGCACCTTCCTGTACACCATCCACATACATGCATTGAACATGCTGTTTAGATTAACTGTCATGGTTGTGTAAGTGTAGACAAAAGCATGCTGGGACAAAACTGGAGCGATATAGGATCTAGCAGACCATTTCCCAGAGAGAAACTATAGGCTTAGTTTACTGACTTGTCAACAGCCTGGACTCAGACATTCCTCACAGGTGCCTCAGACATAGATGCTTGAATTTCTAACTGCTTCTACTGTAAAGGTGAGGTATGCACAGTTCAAAAAGGATCATGATTTACCTGGGAACTAATAGACACTTCCTTCCTACAGCTCTCATTCACTGTAAAATGGTTAAATGTGATGTGAAGCCCAGGGAAGTCATATTAGATCCTGAGTCTGCAATTTTGTAAACTTGCATTTATTAAACTTCTTGTATGGGTCACATCCTAGGCTATGGTTTTGTATTGCTGCTTAGAAATTTTGCCAGAACAAAGGTTTTGCACTGAAGCATATTCTCTCTGAACACTCATGGCATGTCTTTAGCACTTCATATAGTTTTTTTCTGGAATCCAGTTATATTGCATGAAGAGCTACCCCAGAAGGACTTTACCTTTTGCTGCTAGTAGATTTATCTAATGAGACAGGGGCCATAGCACAGTGTGTGGCAGGTTGGCATTAAAGTGCAGGTCTACTGAAATATTGTTGGAAGTCTATGGGTCTGTTAAGTCAGGGCCAACCCTACAACTTCCATTCTGCCTGTAGGAGTGAAATCAACTTCAACTCCCTGAATCATTCATACCAGGGGAGCCAGTAGGTGTGTCCCAAAGTTTTGAACATGTATATGTAGACTTATAGAAAGTGAAGCTGACTGAGAAGTCAGGATTTGAATGCAGTCTTGATGTCAAGCTAACATGATTCATGCATACCAGCATAACAGAGACATTGCATATGTAAAATAATAATTGTTCCAATTTATATTGTGGATAAAGTTTCTCCTAAGAATGAGCTAACATTAAAAAAAAAGATAAAATTTTATTTTAAAAATTCATTTTGGTAGTTCAGACAGTGCAAATTTCCTTCATACGGACTTGAGACACAGACTGCCCTTTCAAAATATGTATATATTTTTTTAGTTGTACATAACGTATGGTTCATTTTTAGGATTATACTGGTAATGATGCCCCCCCCCCCCCCCCCCCCCCCCCCCCTCCCTTCACTNAGGAAAGGAAAGGAAAGGAAAGGAAAGGAAAGGAAAGGAAAGGAAAGGAAAGGAAAGGAAAGGAAAGGAAAGGAAAGGAAAGGAAAGGAAAGGAAAGGAAAGGAAAGGAAAGGAAAGGAAAGGAAAGGAAAGGAAAGGAAAGGAAAGGAAAGGAAAGGAAAGGAAAGGAAAGGAAAGGAAAGGAAAGGAAAGGAAAGGAAAGGAAAGGAAAGGAAAGGAAAGGAAAGGAAAGGAAAGGAAAGGAAAGGAAAGGAAAGGAAAGGAAAGGAAAGGAAAGGAAAGGAAAGGAAAGGAAAGGAAAGGAAAGGAAAGGAAAGGAAAGGAAAGGAAAGGAAAGGAAAGGAAAGGAAAGGAAAGGAAAGGAAAGGAAAGGAAAGGAAAGGAAAGGAAAGGAAAGGAAAGGAAAGGAAAGGAAAGGAAAGGAAAGGAAAGGAAAGGAAAGGAAAGGAAAGGAAAGGAAAGGAAAGGAAAGGAAAGGAAAGGAAAGCCCACACTATAAAACCCAATTTTAGACCCTTCCAGAACATTTTAAAGTATTTTCAATTTACAGGTTCATTGATTACAGATTACTTCATTAATTATATTTTCCAGACCTTTTTATTTTTTAAAAAATGTCCCTGCTGTGAATGGCATTGGAAAACGAAGTGTTACATTGTCATTCTTAGAATTTTTTAAAATTAGCACTGTTTACAGTGATCTTTAATCATCCCATGTGTGAATTGGCATTTTATTCAGCTTTTCAGTTGTTGAACTATGAAGTCTTAAGTTCTCATTCTACCAGCAAGTGTATATGTACAGTATATAATGCCTCTGAGAAGTAGCTAAGGTAGTGTTATGACATGTTTCTGAATACAGTATGATTTCTTCACGTTACAAAAATATTGAGACACATGCTTTCATTGTGTGGAAAGTACAGATTAGGTATGTAAGAACAGATAAGATGAACTTTGGGCTCATCTTTTGAAAAGAAGCTTTATGTGATTGAATACCTGCCACGGATTCAGAGTTATAGTATTTGGCATCCTAAGTGGAAGGGACAGCCAACATTCTCCTTAGTGCTGCTGCTGCCAAAAGATGCTTCCATTAAATTACAATAGTGAGGATAAAACCTGAAGTCAGGGTATTTTCAGAACTGGGAATTAATTGCTGTTGCTTGAATGTTGGATACTCTTCATTAGACAAAAATGAGAGTATTTGGAAACAGAGACACGCAAAGCTGAGAATACACTTTTTTAAATATGAGCTGAAACAAAAATCAAGTCATGTAAGGCAAAATTAGAAGGGAAAGTATAAGGCTGAAAAGTTGCACCTCAGATAATTTCGTTAAAGCAAAGGACTAAAAGACTAGCAAAGTCAGTGTGAGCATTATTATTTGCTTTAGAGATAGTTAGATCAAGTTCTAATGCCTTTGTTCTGGGAAGGGAAAGAGAAGGAGAAAACAATGAGGGAGAAGTGAATTAAAGTCTGAAATAAGCGATAAGATTTTCGCTGCAAGAAATGCCTATAGATTTAGAACTTGAACCTAAGATCATTTATTTTCCAATTTATGCTGCAGGACCTAACACATGGAGTGCTGTAGAAAAGCATTTTACTACCTTCTGAGTAATTTGTTTCTCAATTCCAAGATATTTTAGCATCATGAAGCATTAAAATATACATATATAAGTTCTGCAACCTTTTAAAGTTCTCCTGTCCCCTGTGGAGAAATACTGTAAATATCCTTGACAACTGTAATAACTGGACATTGTTAGAGTGATGCTAACAGAGGGGGTTAACAGCTTGTGCGTGTACAAAATACTTGAAGTCAGACAGAAAGCCATTATTATGACCTTGTGCTGACCACATTCTATGAAGTGTTACATGATCAGGGACAGGGAAGTTGCTTAATGGAAGTTATATAGTAGCTAGATGTATCCTTGTCACACTTCATCTAAACTGATACATTGCAATGGTCCGCACTGCTCAGACCTGGCAATTACTGTCCAATTCCAATCTATTCCACACTGCCACTATAATGAAAAATAATTAGGAGCCTGAAAATGAGTTTTCACATGAAATGGTTTCAGTGCTTGGACACAATCGCCTTTGGCAGATGGCTTTGGGTTTGCTTTAATATAATAAAGACAGTTAATCATCTCTAAAGAGTGAACAGAATGAATAAACTTTTAACACTACTTTCTCCTCTGAAACTCTTATATTGATCAAATGTTTAATACTGAAGAGTTCATGTATCCATGGGTGAGTATTCTTAAATAGCTAATACCCATGAATCTACACAAATTCTAACACACACTGGAGAAGAACCAAATTAACCCAGGGGCCAATTTCTTGATATTAGAACTTAAAAATTAATACCAAAGGAAAAAAAAAAAATTACTCAAATGCAGTAGAACTACAGATCTTTGGAGTGTTTTCATTTACTGACTAAGAAATTCTAGCTTACTTGAACTGCAGCAAATAATGTGACATAATAGTAATAAGATTACTGATAACTTTCAGAAAATGTGTGTCTGTTGTAGTCAGCACAGAAAGTGATAAAAATGGGAAGCATTTCATCTGACTTATCTAGAGCACAGTTGTTACTCACTTTAAGCTCCCTTTGTAGCCAAGGTAGAGAAATAGGCACATTTAAGGTGCAATTGGTATGACCTGTATGAGATGCCTACTTTTGGTTGAGATGAATTACACCCCAGAAGGCATATCAATTTCTCTTCCTTGACTGTACAGGTAGCCCAGAGCGATTAGCTCAGATGTAGATGTCAATAGTGTTTAAAGTTAGATTCAATAAAACTGCCTTGAAAAACTCTTTGATTTTCATTAAACTCCTTGCTAGGTTTCGTAACAGTTTAATGTATTTGTACTTAGTATACAAGTTAAGAAATACTGAATGAGGTCTCATATACATGTTATAAACCATACAGCATAACAATTTGAATACAGAAGGATGGATAAAAGTCTTTCCATTGCATCCATTGACGTATGAGTTGTACACCCAAGCAGTAGTACTAGAAAATAGAGATATTGTTCTCCTGGCAAGTAAAAAAAAAAAAAAAAAGGTAGATGATTGTTTTCCTGAAGAACTTAAATAAACAGCACAGAAACATATTGAAAGTTATATGACTTGTTAGCAGATGAAGATAACAAAGACTACATAGCTGTGTTGTTTTTCATTATTTTTTGTGGAGGAAGGGTTAGCTAAATGGGAAAAGATGTGGGAAGAGATGTAGACAGGACTGCTATGGGGAAAAGAGTATAAAATGGGCCAGTGTTACTGGTTAGTGAATAATGGGGCTGCTGAGACAGAGAACAGCTCAAACAGCAAGATACCAAAGGTAGGAGCCCCAAAAAACTTGGAAAGTATTCCAAATGTCCCAGAGTCCTTATTTTGTCTGCTTCTACTCAATATCTCTTTGGTTTATTTCTACATTTTTTCTCTCGGGCCACAGGGCAGTGGGAATAAGAAGCATGTCATCTGAGTCATAATCTCTGTCAGAGAGAATTGTTTTCCCTTGAAAACATCTGGTTACAATGTCCCCAGTGAGGCCCTTCTTCTTCTGTTTTGCTTCTCTGCAGAAGTCCTTGTCTTTGATTGCTTTTGTAGCAGCTCAGTTGTAAAAAGTAGGGGAAAAAAGAGAGAGACAGAGAGAGACTAATGAAAAAATCTCTGAAGAAAAATCTAGACGGGAGTCTGGACTATATTTTATGTTTTTCAGTTCACAATTGATTAGCAGTAGCAGAATAAAAATAAATCACATTTTTTTTCAGATGGCAAAAGTTTGTAACAGGCTTCTTGATTATCCTCCCTTTCTGTGTGTTTAGAATTTGTTATTATATTCATTAACAAAATAATTAATTTTTAAAATACAATTTATTGAGCACATTTAGCAAATTATTCAACCAGTGTTTGGAAGTAATATTTATCTGGCATTTTTTTGGTTGTTTTTCATTTTCAATAAGGTAAGAATTCAGTATTTTATAACTGTATGTCACTAGGAAAATAATGTTGTATTCCAATAGCCTAATTAATACAGAACACTATCAACATTTAACATATGGTTTTAGATAGAAAAGTGTAATGTTTACAATTAAAAATAATGAGTACCTCTTTTCAGCTGAATTATTAAGTGAAGCTCTAAATTGTTTCTTGCAGTCATCAGTGCTCTATGTTTTTCTTTTGCTTATACATTTTTGCTTTGTTTAGTCAGCCCTGAAAACTTTTACCCTCTTTCTATCTACTTCACCTTCTCTTTTTGATGTGTTTTCACCTCCTTGCTAGTTCTGTGGATATCATTCTTCTCAGATACAAAGTTAGGTTTTTAAGGTTGTCTTATTCCAACAAAATTTTTTGTAACTCAAATTTAAAATTACCAAGTGAAATGAGGATTAAAAGTAGAAATAATGAATAAATCAAGTATCTTGATTGCATATTTCTGTTTAAATTTAAACACCATAATTATTTACTAAACAAGCAGATTTATTAGAATAGTCTTTCTGGAGGAACGTGGAATCCAAGTTATAAGTGGCTTGAAGACTGATGAGTGTAGTACAGTTCGGTTTTAATTTTATTTTTAGTACATTCAGGTATAATGACTATCAACCCAATTTCATGTCATAGAAAGTTTTTGCATACCTTTTTTTCTATAAAATCTGAAGCTATTCCTATGTCTAACACACTGATCTTTTTACTTTGATGTTTTTTCCTAATTCTGGAGCTTGCTGCTCTCTACAAAATTGTATGGACATTACCGGATAACTTAATGTATAGCACAAAAGTAATGATAGAAGCTGCTTTTTCAGACTTGTAAATTCCTTGCAGTGTTTAAAACTCATATAAAATACTTATTTAATTTCTTTTTCTAAGAAATTTATGAAGAAATTTCATTTTCTACCTCCATATTCCGTTACCTACTTTTAATAAAAAAGAACTCTGAAACCCTTGCAAAGGCATCTTATCAATGTATGTAAATATCTCTGTATACAGAGGTGACTGCAAATTATCTTGATAGCTGCTTTATTGCCACAAAAGTTATAGTTATCTTTTGGTTTCTGCAGTTAAACAAAAAATAATCTAGAGGACCTGTATATATAGCCGTTGAAAATTTTACACATTAGGTCTTTTTGCTACCAAGTATGGTTCAGATGCTGTTGATACTGCTGATTTTCCTTACCTTTGCCCCAAGAAATAAATGAATCATAGAATCATAGAACGTTTTAAGTTGGAAGGGACCTTAAAGATCATCTAGTTCCAACCTCCCTGCCACGGACAGGGACACCGCCCACTAGACCAGATTGCTTAGAGCGCCATGCAACCTGGTCTTGAACACTTCCAGGCATGGGGCAGTCACAACTTCCCTGGGCAACCCGTTAGTATTTCAGTACCCTTATTGTGAAAATTTTCTTCCTGAGATCTAATCTAAATCTACCCTCTTCCATTTTGAAGCCATTACCCCTTGTCCTATCACTACGTGCCCTTGTGAAAGGTCCTTCTCCAGCTTTCTTGTAGGCCCCTTTCAGATACTGGAAAGCTGCTATAAGGTCTCCCCAGAGCCTTCTCTTCTCCAGCCTGAACAACTCCAACTCTCTCAGCCTGTCTTCATAGCAGAGGTGGTCCAGTGCTCTGATTATCTCCATGGCCCTCCTCTGGACCTGCTCCAACAGGTTCATGTCTTTCCTGTGCTGAGGACACAACAGCCCAGGTGGCGTCTCACTGGGCTGTGAGTGCACATTGTTGGCTCATGTTGAGCTCTTCATCCACCAACACCACCAAGTCTTCTCCTCAAGGCTGTTCTCAATCCATTCTCTACCCAGTCTGTATCTGTGCATGGGATTTCCATGACCAACGTGCAGGATCTTGCCATTGATCCTGCTGAACTTCATGAGATTGTCATGGGCTCAACTCTCGAGCCTGTCCATGTGCCTCTGAATGATATCCTTTCCCTCCAGCATGTCAACTGTTCTATACAACTTGATTTTGTCAGCCAACTTGCTGAGGGTGCACCCATGCTGCATCCCAACAATGAAGAAGTCAGATAAAAAAGCCAGGAGGCCTTCATGGATGAACAAGATGCTCCTGGACACACTCAAAAGAAGATAGGAACCCTACAGAGGGTGGAAACAAAAATAAGTAGCCTGGGAGGAATAAAGAGATGTTGTCCGAAAAGCCAGGGATCAGGTTAGGCAAACTAAATACCAGATCAAATTAAATCTGGCCAGGGACATAAAGGGCAACAAGAAAAACTTCTGTAGGTATGTCAATGACAAAAGGAAGACTGGGGAAGATTTGGGAATAAAATATTAGGTACGCAGATAGGTATGTTTGGAGAAAAGGTGGGGAAAATTCATTACAATTATATTTAAAATTACATATATTTTTAAGGTGGTAAGAGAATTTAAAATTTACTTAATTTTTTTCTCTTTTTTTCTCGGCTTTTTGGACTCATGTACTGAGCACATTGGCTCACCAAGAATCTGAACCACTGCATGCAAAATAATACAACAATTGTGGTTTGGCATTCTTTTTTGTTTAATAGGTTTTCATCTGTATATCTATATTTAGGTATTTGGTCGAGAAAATGGAAAAGGAAATGGATGAAAGGAATCTGTTTGAGCAGTAGAAGAGGATCCTTCCAGTCTGCAAATAAATAACTCTAAAAGTTGGACCAAATAGTAAGTCAGAGGTATATAAGGGGGCGGGGGGGGGAGGAGAGAGGGTGGTGGGGAAGGGGGGAGAGGCGGAACGAGAAAACAAGACTGTCGGATTGAGACATGTTTTCTTAGTGTTGTTCAACTGAATAGTGCAGAAACTGAAGAACAGCAAGTTTAAGATAGGTAAACATCAGCAGGCTACTGTTGGGATGATTCAAATAGTTTTGTATAGCATGTTGAGTGATAGCCTGTCTTAAGGTACACTATAATATAGTTGGAAGAAAGTTTTTAAGCCATACATGTCTGAAACTATTTTGTTGCAGTAAGTGTGAGTTCCTTAGATACAAGTAAAATTGGCCCTATATTTAGAAAACAGAAAGAGATATAGTCAGGCAGTCACATTAATGTCATCAGTACAAAGGCGCTTGCGAAAAGTAACCATGATAGTGCTGTATGAATCCCATGGAAGGCAGCACCCGTCCCTATAAAACTAATTTCACAATCAAGCCCAATGGACCTCACACAACGCCCTGACATCAATGACAATTTTTCCGCTACAGAATGTATCTAGTGCTTAAACAGCATCTTCTCTGTTACCAATTTCCCTGTGAAGATGTGTCATTTCACATGGGACATAAGTACTGTATAAGTATAGTATATTAAGTATATATTGGTTCACTAAGCATGCAGGATGGCAATTTTATATTGACTGCCTCATAAAATGGCATTCAGGTAACTAGCTAACAGACACTAGCAGCTTTAAAAGAAAATGTGTAAATCTTTAAGATGTTGTGTATGTGTGGAGATATATATATGCCATGTATATATATAGAAAGTAAAATGTTCTGTAAGTTCACTTTCTTTCGCCATGTCTACAAATCCCTTTAAATCTTATCAGATTGCATGCATAGCCACTGAGAGAATAATTTATACCTCTATGTCTTCTGAAAGAGGACATCACTTGACAGATTTTATTCTTAAACATCCATGTCAGCTTTAAACATTTTATAATCAATGAATATCTGCCTACTTAAGCTTAAATATGACACGATGCATTTAGTATTAGAAACAGTTTGTCTGTCATTATAATACTTCAGCTACCCTGCTACACAGTTAAGACAGACATGAAGTACTGAAAGCATTGTTTTCCATGTCAAACTGTAAAATGTTCACCCAGAGCACATGGTGGTGGTTAATTTTCCAGTAGAGCTACACTCCTCTTCAACCACTATTGTCACCGTCAGATGCTATATGTGTTTTTTTAATTTTAATAATACATTTCCTCTTTAAACTAAATGAGAAGAAGAAAGGAATTGGGCCAGAATCTTCATCACCTTCCCCAAACCTTGCCCTATTATTTATGAATTCAATAATATACAAAGTAAAGCCTACTATGCATTTTTAGGCATGCTACATATATTTCTGAATAATGGCAAGGATATTAAAAGTAGCCAAGCAATACATTGTGTATCAACAACTTAAATTAAAATGAAAAATCCTTATTTTTTTCCACCCATCATCATGTGTGGAATTGAAAAGTATAGTTACGCCTAAAGACATCAGACAGAACTTCTTCATGTTGTCACTGTGCATGTACTTCGCCTATATAACGCCACATGCCAGGAGCTCTTACTGGCACATGCAGTAATGTGATATAATTGCTAAAATATCAAATTCCACGCTTACAATCAATTTTACAAGCAGATTTTGAGCAGGCATAATTTTAGAGCTACAAATCATTTTTGTTTGCTACTTACTTCTGACTCGTCTAATTTCAGATTACAGAAGAAAATATTGAGCGTTTGTAGTATTGATCTGGGGGAAAAATAATGAATTGTTCTGACTAACTAGATAATTGCATGTTGGAAAAGTACTTTTTCTCTGTGTATTGTTTTTCAACATCCTACTAAGCAATGACTCATTATTTCATTTTTTACTTTCATTTTACTATACCCCTTTTTTTTTATTATGGTTTATGGAAACATAGTCTATATTTCAAGATGTAATTTCACATTTTCATTTTATTTACTTTATTCCAAGTACTTTTCAGTGGAGTAGGTAAATGTTTTAGATACTTAACCTAGACAGAATTCTAAAATGTGTATTTCTTTCTTGCTATAATATTACCTGCAACCTATTTTACAATGTATGTTTTTATCAGTAACAATAAAATATAAATAAAAATAAAAAATAAAAAACAATAAGAACAATAAAAACAATAAACGTTTAGCATGGGATTCATGTTATCTAATCTTAGAAGTCTACATTGTTTACACTTGAAGTTGCTCAGACTGTTTTACAGTCAAAGCTATGGAATTAAGTAGTTTTAGGGTGCTTTCCCTAAGCACCCTAAACCTGATCTACATGTAGATCAGATTATAGATAGCATCAAATATCTCTCTCTCTCCCCTAAACATGAAGAATCTAAACAGCTAGTTTACATTTAGGCTTCAATGTGATCGATTCAGATAAATCAATCTCATCAAATATATCTCACCCAGAGTCTTAAATCCTGGATTAAATTTATGAACAGGGGAAAGATCATAACATATACTCACAGAGGAATGTACAATCATATTGGTCAGTTCTGGGTTGGTACTGGGACAGGTACTATTTACATTTTTGTTGGTGACATGGATGTTGGGACTGAGTGCACAGTCAACAAGTTTGCTGATGACACCAAGCTGTGTGAAGCAGTTGACACACTGGAGGGAAGGGATATCATCCAGAGGCACCTGGACAGGCTTGAGAGGCGGGTCCATGCCAACCTCATGAAGTTCAACAAGGCCAGCCGTAGGGAGCTGCATGTGTACAATTCCAAGCACTAATACAGGCTGGGCAGAGAATGGATCAAGACGAGCTGTGAGGAGAAGGACTTGGGGGTGTTGGTGGACAGGAAGCTCAACATTAGCCAGAACTGTGTGCTTGAAGCTCAGACAGCCAACTGCATCTTGGGCTGCATTGAAAGAAGCGTGGCCAGCAGGTTGAGTGAGGTGATTCTGCCCCTTTACTTGTCTCTCACGAGACTCCACCCGGAGTACCATGTCCAGCTCTGGAGCCCCCGATACCAAAAAGACATGGACCTGTTGGAGCAGGTCCAGAGGAGGGCCATGGAGATAATCAGAGCACTCGAGCACCTCTGCTATGAAGACAGGCTCAGAGAGTTGGGGTTGTTCAGGCTGGAGAAGACTCTGGGGATACTTTACAGGAGCCTTCCAGTATCTGAAAGGGGCCTACAAGAAATCTGGAGAGGGACTTCTTACAAGGGCATGTAGTGATAGGACGAGGGCTAATGGTTTCAAACTGGAAGAAGGAAGATTCATATTAGATCTCAGGAAGAAATATTTCCCTCTGAGGGTGATGAGGCACTGGGACAGGTTGCCCAGGGAAGCTGTGGATGCTCCATCCCTGGAAGTGTTCAAGGCCAGGTTGAATGACACTTTGAGCAATCTAGTCTAGTGGGAGATGTCACTGCCCATGTCAGGGGGGTCGGAAGTAGATGATCTTTAAGGTCCACTCCAGGCCAAACCTTTCCATGATTCTGTGATTCTATATATACGCACATGTGTCTGAGAGTGAGACTGTTTGTTATGTGTACAAATCTTAGCTTCTTGTCTATTACTGTGCATTCAGTACAATTTTTAATTACATGATCACATGTTATTTTTGCACAGGGACCTTCTTCATTCAAGGCACAGATGGATATGTGGATATTGCTCACTTAATGAGAAATGTTCAATATTATGTTTTGTTTTCTTGATGCTGAATATACACGCCCAAACTTGATTCACTACATATTTATTACAAAACCTGTTCCAGAGGCAGAATTGCTCATTTCTTCTCCTGTGGCAGTTCTCACTGCAATATCCACGTTATCTAGACATGAAGGAACGCAGACCTGCCTGGTTCCACACCAATTGTCAGACCCACCCCATTGGTTCTTGTCTTTCAGACCCTGTAGCAGTACTAACATCCATCTGACATGTACAAGATGATGTTATGGATTTTCTCTCGCTTCCTCCCAGAACCGTGTTTTGCCAGTCAGCTCTGTGGGGTCACACAGTAAGAGCAGCCGTGGCACCTGCACGTGGGTTGGGCAGGCCCTGCTGGAGCAGCTCTGTGCTCAGTTCAGCAAAGCCTTATAGATTATAGACTCACCAGGTGTCACTGCCAAAGATGTAACATGAACAGTCCCCATCTCATGCTCCTGGGTACCAGAAGCAACTCCTGAGCTATGACAAATATGAAACTGCCTCACACATCACAGACAAAACCCTTAATTCATGGCATGGATGCATTTTCACAACACTCTTTAGTGAGGAGGTCACTTCTACACTTCATGAATCAAGGCAAAGAGAGGAAAGAGAAGAACAGTGTATCCAATAATATAGTAAATCACATCAGGTGTTTAGGATTATATTTTTTTTAGAGAATATAGAGTATTTAAAAATATCATGTAGCTTCCAGGTCCTTATAAATTCATCCACATTATGAGATGAGGACTAGATAACCAGTAACCATCTGTGAGAAGTTCAGCTTAAATAAATTGCTTATAATTATGCAAAGACAATGTAAAGTCAGGGTGCACATATTTTGACTTGGTTTTGGCATTTCATAGTGTTTTGAGGGGATGGGAAAGAAGAATGGATTTTGTGTACAATTTCCATTAAGGAAAAAAAAGACAAACTGGAAAAGTAGAAAGTCCATCACACAATATTATCTGGCAGCTTGGCTGGAAGCTTTGAGTGGATGTTGCAGACCTCTGTTACTCCATGTAATGGAGTAAGTGATAGTACCAGGTGGGAATAGTCCCCTATGCAGATGCCAGCACTGCAGGAGTCTATGACACATTTCACAGATATTTGCTGCAAATAGGGCAATGCTAAGATTTTCAGTTTAGGGCACCATTCCTGACTGTTCTTGAGCACGTACTTCTGTGAGAATATATTATCTCACCATGTCTCTGGAAGTTTTAAAACTTTCTTCTCTCCCTCTAGCAGCTAGTCAGGGTCCCAGTGCCATATCTTCTCCACACTACGTCCTGATGCAGTTACAATCTTCTCTTTATGTAGTTTCAGACTTCCCCTTTTGGGGTTTATTGCTCTGCTTGTGACACTTTCAGTTTCCTTGCCACAACTTTAATTTTCTTCTCCATACTACCAGCCTCGGTTGTCTTATTCAGCCACTACCATTTCCACTTTGAACTCTAAACCTTTTCCTAACCTTTCCCCTTAGCCTGTTACAGTTCTTTACTCAGAAACTCTTAATCCTTTTGCTCTCTCCATCTTTCATCTATTTCATCTTTTTTGATCACTCTCAGTCTACCTGCTCAGTTCCATTGTTCCTGCTGGTACCCCTGTTTCCTCACATCACCTGACAACTCATTCCTGATTTCCTTCCGTTGCTTCTTATGTTAGGTGTTTTGCCTAGTGTGTCAGGCTGAGATTCAGTCAATGCCAAGTGGAATTCAGTTTAGGACCAACTTCTTTGGGGAGTAGCAGAACATCTTTGGGACATTCAAGCACACCTAAATATCTATTTGCAAGTACTTGAACTAAGACCCATGATGAACCTTAGGATAAACTCTTTTGCATTGATTTTATTGACTAGGACTCCATTGCTTATGGTAGTCTTATAGACAAGGGTCATCCTTGGATGTCCTGGGGTGTCAGGCTATCAAACACTAAAGGTTTTGCTAATCCAGAAAGTCACTGCTCTACTGTACATCTTATGGCACAGCTGGTAATCTTTAGTTTCTTTAGTTTAGTACCTTAGTACTCAAAGGTTTACCCTTAGGTTACTCTAAGAGCATCTGACATAGTTCTGGATGCCATTTACGTTGCTGAATACTGCTGCTGAACTGAGGAGTCAATTTCTACCCTTTCTGCCTCTCCTGGTCATAGGCTCAGTCCTTCTTCAGTGCAAGCAACTATGTTAACAAAATTCCAAGTGACTGAAAACAGGATATTACATGTATGACCTGCCAGATATTTAATAAAATTTGGTGCAGTGGGTCTGGTGGGGATGAAGTATGTGAGCTCTATGTTTGCTAGGACTCATTCCCATTCATTTTATGAGACAGGTATCTCTTTGCTAGAGGAAGTTTATTCAGCTCAATACAGTATGAAGAATCAAAACCAGGCGTTCCTTACTCGCAGTTGTCAAGCCTGATGTTCCCATGGTTCTGTTTTGCAGTAAGTCCCATCTTTCAGCTCCTGACTAGGTCGAAACCGCTTCTTTAACAGTCTTCTGGGTTTTCAACTGATATTTTTCCTTTCTAGAATGCATAGCATGAAGAATACCCTGCATTTACCACCAGTCCTACAGAAACCTCACAAAGGACCTTGCTTACACTGGGAAAGTATTTCTCCGGTTATCTCGTTCCTTAAAGAGGTGGGCGGGTTGTTGTTTTTTTTGCTTTTTTTCGCCATTTAACAGAAAGATTACTCAAAAACCTGTTTGTCTTAACAGCATTGTGACTGTTTATCAAAGAAGCCTTCTGATAGCCATCAATGATACCTCTCACGAAAAGTGTCATACACCTCCACGAAAAAAATCTACATTTAGATACCAAGTTATACAGTGCTTTTATTCAGGATAATATTTAAGCAAATACACTGAAGTGTTGAAAATTTTGTCTTTTGCTTACAACTTTTTCCTAAAGTTTAGTCTAAACTGGGTAATATCTTACAGATTATATGGTTAGAGGATTAGATCTCTTACTATGATTATAGTAGACTTTGTGGGTTCCTTCCTACAAAGAGGTGAGTTGTTCCAAACCAATGAAATGGAAAAATGCTGGAACTGTCATATTAAAATCATAATAGTCGCATCTTCAGAGTGCAATTGTCTAGAAGAATGGGATTTGTCATACATGGAAGACTTTCATAAAAAAAGTAATTCCAAAATTTGCCCCAAAATATGAGGGGGGAAAAAAAAAATCCAGATGAAAATTTTAGCTTTTTCTCAAAAGTCTGTCATCTAAGCTGAGATGGAGGCCATTTGACTTTCAAGGAACCACACAGGTAGGTACATTAACTAAAAAATCTCCTTCTTATAAAGACTTCAAGACCAGTGGCATATTCCTTCCAGTGTGTCAAAACGTGAAAGTCAGAAAAGTCAGGAATTTTTTTTTCTGGAAATATATGTAAGATCTATTTTAAAATTGTACACCAAGTAAGGGGTTTATTGAACCGACCCAGAATGCTCAGCACCTTTTAAGAGAGAGCTGTGAATTATGCTAATGTCAACCATTGAAAATACTTTTAGGTTACAAACACAAAATGGATATTTTATGTTTTTTATATACATCTCAGACAGGACTTGATTCCAGATGAATGTTATCAAGCTCCTGTTTAGATTATGCTTGAATGTCAGTGGACATCCATGAAATGGACATGTTGGTCTATGTATTAAAGCTGTTTGCTCTGACAATCAAACTATTGGGTATTTTCTCACAGTAATAGTTTATTCTGCTGGAATTGCTCAACATGGTGTAAGAACATACTAAATGCTCATTGGAGCAGCACATTGAGCCTGAATCATTTGAATCATAGCTGAGAGCCTTAGTTACTAGGTGGTTGTCAATCTCACTCTTTTGCATTTAATGATTATCTAACTATGTATTTGCAGAGCAACAGCATAGCCTAGTGGTTAGGTTTCTGAAGAAGACAAGGAACCATGTTCAACTGTATGACCCAAATCAGGCAGAGGAGGAAAAGCAGATTGTGGCACATAACTTGGAGCTGAAAAACGCTTGTCAAGAGAAGTTTTATCATCAATGAAAATGGTTAAGTTTAGCATTTGGGTTTTTTTTTTCCCCCCTGTTGTTTTTGTTCCATCAACATTTCTGACCAAATAAATAAATGAATTTCTGAGCAGATTGTTGGTTGCAATAATGTAGCATATGCTATCTACTGATTTTTTTAAAAAGCTTTTTGCTTTCATACAATCCCTTTAAAATTCCCTTTTAAAAGAACACATTAAGAACAGAAATTTCATCAAAAAAGTAAAACAAATGGAAGCTGACAGGGCTGATGTGTGGAATGTTTCTACATGTCAAAAAGAAACTGGCCCATTTCTTTTTCTGAGTTTGACCTTAGGTTTTCATAGGCCATAAACTTTTTCTTAACTTTTGAGCAAAGCGTTGTCAAGCTTTACAATGATAGATATATGGGTCTTGTGGTTATGTCTGTGGTTCCGTTTCACTTCACAAATGCCTGGAATTTTTTAAACATAAATTATAAGTCGCTATTGCTGGCAATGTGTTCTAGGATAGTAGTTATTGATAACAGTATATTAGAGGTATGAGAAGATATCATAGATAAATTACAAAATATTTCTGGCTATTCAAATAAAGCACTATTCGTAACAAGATATATTTGGCCCTGGAAAATCCGAATGTATGCTTTGCATGCAAGTTACTTCTTGCTTTGTGTTGTGTATATTGCACACTCTTTAGCACTTCAATGAAACTTACTGCTTCAAATGACAAACATGTGGCAGATTAGTACGTATATTTAGATGACAGCATGTACAATTAAGTTCCTTAATTCAACACATGGCAGTTTTAAAAAAAAATTATTGTACAGTACTTTTGACTGTGGTCAATATATTTCAGTCTTTTGATGCAATTGTAGCTGTTAACAAAAAGAAAAGATCTCTTTCTATCCTCTTCTAAAAATTCTTTTGTTTTGTGAAACTGGTGTGTCTTGTGGAAATATTTCAATTATGATAGAAAATATCCAACATACTACCTGTAAAACTTCAGATAAACTGATGGATCGCTCCCGTTACTTGTGAATGCTCTAGCCACTAACTTCCTCAATACCCTGAGACATCTTAATTCCTGCTTTTATTTCTGCTATTTTTTAATTCAAAATCTTTAAATAGCATATTGAAAGTAAATATTAAAATGCGCTTTTTCCCCCCTAAATTTTCAGAGCCTTTAAATGTTGTTTTCTGGGCAGCCTATCAGCAGTTTTCACTGACACAGTTAAATCTAAGACTAAGGTCATAAGTATAAAAAATCCTTGCTAGCAAATAGCCTTGTATAACTTTAGATTTTTAGGTCACATGCCAAATGAACCTTCTGGATATCACCCACATTCCTGAAGTTACAGAGTTTATTTTATTTCTTCAGTTCTGTTACATATTCAAATAGATATCGCACAACTGTAAGCTCTGCAGCAGCACTTGTCATGACAAATGTCTCAGTAATGAGGTCTAATCTCCATATTATCCTATTCTCTGCTTCTAGATGTTGTGGTATAAGCAACAGATCATACATTTTTTTTCCTATAGGGCTCACCAGTAAGTTTTTGGGGGTTTGTTTGTTTGTTTGTTTAATAGTCTGCTCTATTACCACAACAATACCCTGCTGCAAGCTTATAGTCAGTGACACCCTGAGGACTTACTACATTAAGCCACGTGTCCCATAGACACAACCTTTCTGCGTCATTCCAGAAGAACCTTCAGTGCTGGATAAAATACACTTTCAATATCATTGTCAAGCTGAAGAATCTTTATACTTTTTTGGGCATAAATTGCAGTTGTAGGTGTATGCACACAGAACTGTACTTGAAATAGCTTTATTAGTAGACAGCAGATGAAAAAGAAGAGCAGCAAGGAGGTTCTTGATATTTTTCTAGAAATAGATGAAAAAAAGATATTAGAGGAAGTTCTATTTCTTATTCACATTTTGAGCTTACGAAACTAATTTACTCAGAAAAATATTAGCTCATTGGGGTGTGAATGCTTTCCTATTTTTTTGTGTCAATCTTATGTTCATGTTACAGAGAACATTTCTACAGGATCTTACAGGGTCATTGTGAAATTAACTGGCAATCTATCTGAAGCTACATCCCATCTCTGGAAAAATTTTACATCAAGCACCCAGGAATGCAACATCTTCTATAATTAATTTTGTCAGTAAATTAATAGCTTTAATTTTATGACTGTTTATGTCTTCCTTGGAAAACAAGGAACTGTTTCCAACATGTCAAAAAATCCAATTAGTTTCAGGGATTTGTGAGGGGTAGAATACAGGAAATAAAAATGCAGCAACAAAAACAGTAGTTTCAAAGGTAAATTGGAGGAAAGCTGTGCATCTTTAAATTCAGAGTTGTAGTAACCCAGATTCTGCATTTCTGCTATGACGTTGAACAGCTTTATATATAATATAGTGGTGTAAGCTGTTAAAACTATGAGAAGCAATACACTGCTGATTATTGGTTTTTCCCCTTTACTAAGAGAAATATGGTGCTTCATAGCAACTTTTGAATTTATTATGCTGGCATAGAAGGTAGTCTATTAATTTTAGTGTCATTTCACAGATTATAAAACCCTTAGATTCTGTGAAATTTCAGAAGACAGTCTTTGCGCTTTCTAATCATAACTTCTGTGAGGTTTCATCTTTCCAACTCACTGAAAAAGGAAATTGTCATACAAAAAAGCTCATCCAGGAGGGCTGAAACATAATAATGAATGGAAAGCAACAGACTAGAGGTACTTGTTTTTGCTAATGCTATGTCTTGCTATAACAAGCTCTTCATGCTCGTCAACTTCAGACAAACCTCCCAGAGAGGTAAATTACTGTTGTTTTTTCTTATTGCTATCTGGTCCTGTAGGACAGCCCTCTAAATTCTCCAGGGCATCACTTCTGGGTATAAAATTGCCACCTTTTATTGTCACTGTGAATTCAGTGGGATTTTCCCTTCCATTATGTTTAATTATATGTTAAAATATTAAACACTATTACTGAAATAATATGAAACAAGAAATAAATTCTGGGTGCAAGTCTGCAATATTTGATCCCAAACCAAGAGGGAAGTCAACTTCAATCCCTTAAAAAGCTTGTCCTTGTAATCACACAACACAAATTTTATCTCGCTGGATATAGTGTAACATCACTGAACTACTAGCAATATACACTTAGGCTTGGATACTCAGTAGGAGTTAGATATCCAAATGCTTTTGAATATTTGACCAACAGTTATTTATGCATTGTTCAGAGAACTGAAGCATAACTAAAGATATCGCAAGGGTCTATTGAAATGCCTTCTGGAAAAGAATGTTTATTTAGAAAGGTGAGAATAATGTATTATAATCACGGCCTTGAAGATGTCTGGATATCTTTAAACCGGAAATAATGAACTAAAGAATTTCTCTCTCCAAGTAAAAACTCACTCAGAAAACTTCCACTGATCTACCCAGAAAATAGCTGTGGGCCTTCAGGATCTGAAATTTAACTTGAGCTGTAAAATGAAAAGTCTGGATTTTAAAAATCCTCTATATTCTCAAAAACTGTAAGCCTCTGCATTTTTACTTTTTTGGGTTTGTTTATTCTTTTTTTTAGAAGAAAATAATATATACTGCAACTACCAGTTGACTGATCTGCTACAGATTTATCAATAGGGCGATGCAGGAACAGTTTGATAAAACCAGCAAGAATAAAGTCCATTGTGGGCATTTGCACTGAACCTCAGAATACACAGAATCAAGCAGTACGGTAGTGAGAGGAGGTATTTCAGTGTTGGTGGTGAGGTAAAGCTGTTGGATGTCTTTCAAATTATTATGCCAGTCCAGACATTTTTTGCATAATGAGAACATCTTTCATGTGTCAGAACAGGTTTTGATTATAACTAAATAAGTGAAAGCAGGGATATGTTGATAAGGTCACCTTTAATGTAAAGTTTGGTCTAAGTTGTCTAAAGAATTAATGGAATAAGGAAACCTGCTGATGAAGTGCAACATTCAGAGAAAGAAATATTGTAGAACACTGTATTTTGCAGAAAAAAGATAAACATCCCTTTCCTTAAAACATTAAAAAAATCACTTATATTGAGAAAAGAGATCAGTTACAATAAACCAACAAAATCCTAATAATGAAACAGGAATTTTGTTATTTATAATGATAAATTATTTCTTCAAGCTTATTATATGAAGTTAATTGTATTTTTTATTATGTTTATTATAGTAGCCATGAAAACCTTGCTTTAAATAAGTTTGAATAGTCTCTGTCTGGTTGTAGCTAGGTCTTCATTAAAGCTATCCATTTATGTGTTCAGGATAAAAAAACACAAAACAAAACATGGATTTGAATAACACATTATTATCCACAGAACTCACCATCCTCACCAAGGGTGCTGAGGGGAATAAGCTTAATTTATATATTTTTATATATTATAAGTATATAATTTCTATACAGTCTTACCCAGTAAGACTAGTATGTTCTTTTTCAATATTTCAGAGTCACTCAATAGCCAAAATATTTTGATATCTGTCCCCTAAGATAAACTTAGGGGAAATAAACTATTTTAGTAAGGGCTAATTGAAAGACTAAGAGGGCTTAATAGACTATTGCAGTAATATAAATATCCATTCCAATGCTTCATGGACTAATTTTCTAGATTTTGCAAGAGATTCTGGAGCTGGCCTTTAGATGAGGACTTCAATTCCACCTATGTCAGACATGTTTTTCAGTCTCTCCTTCTTAACACAAGATGAAAACATGTTTTCTGAAGAATAGTGTGAATGTATCTGAACCCTTGTCTTCTCTTTTTCCTGACTATGTCATTTTCTCTAGAAAAAAAATATTGCCTCTACTTATAGACAATTTTTTGTTGTAGCCTCTCTTGGATATAAAAATACTACACCACGTGAGCTCCTGGAATTTTTGTTTGTAACTGCAGGAAATGTGAGGGGGGCTGATGTTATATGCATTATCACACATATATATAACAAGGTCTCACAAAGTAGATGGTGTCATTTTCCTCTGTATTTGTACAGTCTCTGAATTTGGGGTTTCTCAGCGTTATTACAATACACCTTTTTATAAATAACAGCAACAACCATGAAGACACGCTGGTTTTTTGTGTTTTTATGATCATGAGAAACTTTGGAAATAAACCAAGGAAAGTTTTGAAGGACAAAACTGAGTTTAAAGAGAATCACAACGTAGGAACTGCTGCTCCAGAGAATATATATTAAGCTTACAGTACTAACAATAATAGCTGAACCTTCAATAAGGCAGTACAAATGTCTTAGAATCATAAAATCATAGAATCATAAAATCATAGAATAGTTTAGGTTGGAAAGGACCTTTTAAAGGTCATCAAGTCCAACTTCACTTGCAATGAGCGGGGACATCTTCAACTAGATCATGTTGCTCAGATCCCCGTCCAATCTGATCTTGAATGTTTCCAGGGATGGGGCATCTACCAGCTCTCTGGGAAACCTGTCCCAGTGTTTCACGACTGACATTGTAAAAAGTTTCTTCCTTGTATCTAGTCTGAATCTTCCCTCTTTTAGTCTAAAAACATTGCCCCTTGTCCTATTACTAGAGGCCCTACTGAAAAAGTCTGTCCCCATCTCTCTTACAAGCTCCCTTTAAGTACTTAAAGTCTCCCCTGAGCTTTGTCTTCTCCAGGCTGAACAATCCCAACTCTCTCAGCCTGTCCTCATAGAAGAGGTGCTCCAGTCCTCTGATCATTTTTGTGACCCTCCTCTGGACCCACTCCAGCACTCCATGACTTTCCTGTGTTTGAGGGCTCCAGAGCTGGACACGGTGCTCCAGGTGAGGTCTCATGAGAGCAGAGTAGAGGGGCAGAATCACCTCCCTTGACCTGCTGGTCATGCTTCTTTTCATACCGCCCAGGATATGGTTGGCTTTCTGGGTTGGCTTTCTGGGTTGTTGGCTCATGTCCAGCTTTTCATCCATCAGTACTCCTAAGTCCTTCTCAACAGGGCTGCTCTCAATTCCTTCATCCCCCAGGTTGTATTGATACTGGGGATTGTCCCAGCCCAGGTGCAAGACCCTGCACTTGGCCTTGTTGATCCTCACAAGGTTCACATGGGCCCACTTCTCGAGCCTGTCTAGGTTTGTCTGGATGGCATCCTGTCCCTCAGGCATGCTAACTGCCCCACTCAGCTTGGTGCTGTCTGCAAACTTGCTGAGAGTGAAGTCAATCCCACTGTCCCAACTACGAAGCCTATTTCAATATGCTCTCTCAGTAACAGAGAAGTTGTCCTAGAAAGTCAAATTGTTGTTCTGTATGATGGTCAACATATTAGGTCCCAGAAGAAGTCCTAAGCTTGGTAGGTATGGCATAACATATTGTATTAGTTCATAGATTAGTAACCATCTCTGTCAAGAGGTTGTGTTTTATACCCAGTTGCATGAGGGCATGTATACAAGTGCTGTCTACTCTATACAGATATACATACATACATGCACACGACCTGTCACACTTATGTGACATATTTATCATCTACCCTATGCTACATGCTCCATAGAGATGTACCCATAAATATATTTATTATGTAGCAAACATTTTTATAGAGATCATTGAGCTCATGTTGATCAAAAATTGAGTGACCTCATTAACATGGTTTTAAATTAGTAAATCCTGGTGATAGTGTGGAAGATCAAAGAAACAGTCAGAAACTTTTTTTTTCTTTTGAGGTGTGTCTGTGTATTTCTGGAACATGAAAAGTATGACTCACATACCTTACCACAAAAATCACCCTTCCTTTTTTAGTCCAGTTTCAAAATTGTTCCAAGAACTTCAGTTTTCATGCTAATTTTATTTTTAAATTATGTTTTGGATAGAAAATCCTGAAAAAATGTTCCTTCACTGAAGTTTGTAACTTAACGATAAGTACTTAAATGACAATGTTAGGTATAAAAATGTTAAGGCTATTTTTTTGAAAGGTAGGAGGCAAGTAAAAAACCTCAAACCTTGTTATTTTATTGAAGGACATGACCCTTAAGCCACTCTTATAATTCAGAGTCCTGATTCATGAGTGTAAAACACATGGCACTGTCAGTACTGGAGTTCCTGCTCAGCTAGGTGGGGGTCAGGGGGTTGCTTTTTGTTTTAATCTTTTTTACTGCAGTGCTGCATAGCCTAATTATTTAGACACATTATAATGTCCAATTGAACAAAGAATGCATTAGTGTACAGCAGGTCTCTAGAATATGACTTCATTAGGGTTTTCCCAGAGGTTCAGTTAACATTATCTACAGCACCCCTTAACCAACAACTCCAGCTGGGCTAGGAAAAACATGAGGTAAGGGGAGTGCTGCACATACAGCAATTTTACATTTTTGTTTCAAAAAATATTGTGTATTATTTAGTTAGTCAGGTAGTTAACATGCTTCCTCTGAAATTAGCAGTCTTTCTTCCCCGCCTTCATTTCCAGGGTGTCTGGGCTTATACAGGGTGTGTATATATATGTATATATGTACATATACTTTACATTATGCACATATAAATAAGCTACACATAGATGGCTGATATTATCACAGGTAGAAATTGAAACATCTAAGGGACTTAATTCTGCCTTTAATCATTTGCTTACAGTTCTGTGGAAGACAGTTTGGCAAAGCATCAGTTATTCTGCTTGTTTTCTTTCTTTGTTTGAATGAAAGTAATTATGATTGTAACAAATTAAACATTGTATTTTTTCCTTTTGGAGTGTGGTATAGTATGTTTCTTCTTCAACCACCAGTTAAATCTTTGAACAGGTCTGGTTTTCATTCTAGAAAGGAAAAAAATTTGGTGTGCCTTCTTTTCCCACCCACAAGATTCCTAAGTCTGGATGAGTAATATGAGTAACAGGACCAAATAAAAGTCATCTGCTGAGATAAATTATCTTAGAAAGTGGAAATGAAAAAATACCAGAAATACAACAGAAAATTCATGAGTATACGGTGGATAAGACAAAAGTACAGTTCTATTCCTATTACTACTGTGTCTTGATGTCAATGTTGGGGATTAATGATATATGTTAAAAATTATTAAATCTAATAGTCTTGTGAATACAGACGAGAGAAATGTGGAAGTAAATTCCTTTGGTAATCCCAAGTCTTTCAGGCTACTTTGTGAGGCTTCTAGTTACTCCAGTATAAAATTTGAAACATTTTAATGTTCTCCCCATTCCTGCCAAGTATCAACAGTGTTTGCTTTTATTAATTGAACTGTGTACAAGTAATTCACTGCTAATTGTAACTGGTTGCTAAGCATGTTTCCCCAGGAAAGGCAGTCACCAGGAAAAACCTAGTCAGTTCACATAGTTTAGGCCAGAATCAGAATCGAAGCACTTTATTAATGACATGTAATTAACCCACAGTGAACTATACATTCAGGATCAATATTGGTAGTACAGCAGATAAATCATGAAACCAGACACTTACAGAGCAGTAATAAACAGCTACACATTTCTCGCTCCCATAACTAATTCCCGGGAGCACACTCTCCCTGGCACCCCTCAGCTCCCAGGTAGCCACCCTCTGCCCCTGTCACAAGCCCTCTCCTGCCCCGGTTTGGGTGTTCACATGTATCCCTGCAGCCTCCTGGTCCCTGTAGGGACAGGGGACACTGCAGGCACCCACAAGGTCTCCCACACCTGATAACTGCCTTCATCCTGCCTTTATGCCTCTTTTCAAGCTGGGCCCCTCTATATTTCCATTTCTTTTATTCTTTTCAACAGAATTTGTCTTCTCCTGGTTGATGCCCTGGTTATTCTTTAATCTAGCTGGTGGTCATCTTCCTCTTTAATATGGTTGGTCTGGAGCAGGTTCCCTCCTTCTGGTCCAGTGCACATGACACACACATGCCCCACACACACTCGTGGTCCTGCCCTAACAGTTGGGGCTATCCAGGCCACACCATGTGTTGGTCATGTGTGAGCACCCCACAAAGACCTTTATGTTACAGTGGAGAATGTTAAAAACATTCCTCTGAGGAAAAAAATAGAGTCAATTTCATACAGACATAATTTGGTTTTGTTCAATTTGTGTCACTGTTCATTTCACCTTGTAAAAAATGTACTTTTGGATTCAAGAAAGTCACCTGGATGAAGGGAGATGGTTAAAAGAGACAGAGGATGCATCTTAAGAGGGAGGGTAGTATACAATTTAGGGCATCTTAAGATTTTGTTGCTTAAATACAAGATAGTTATCCTGGAATTCCCAACAATCAGAGAGATATGTGATTACTTCCACAGGCAAGCTGATCTAATCTGGTCTAGATATTTTAGACAGTTTGGTTAGGACAGGATGGATTGTCTTGTGTAAATGACTATTTCTGTACAACAGATTTGAAAGAAACTTAAATGGATTATTGCGGGCTTACGCAAAACAGTTTTAGACCTCGAAAATTACTTGACACCTAAAAACTACTCATGCAGTTTTTACTCTTTATGAGTAGATTTCAAAGTTGAAGCCCTCGAAATGTCTGCATCACAACACAATTTCTCATTGAATCCTGGAAAGTATTTCCAGAAGAATACAGAGTACAATTCTGTCTCTATGCATATCCTGATCCAATGAAATAGTAATGAAAATGAGCTTCCAACTACCAGCAAATTCCTCTGCATTTCATTCCAGCTGTGGTGGATTTTTAATCCTTATAAAAACTAGGGTATTTAGTGAATCAGGTTACAAAGAAGAAAAAAAGTCATTGTGTTTATGAACCATTTCTGTACTGGAGGTTGTGCCACGTCTAGCACAATAAGATCCTGGTCCATGAGGGAGTATTCTGCTAACATAATACAAACTAGGAAATCATTATTATTTCAGCCTGTCAGCATAACACATTGGCATTCTTTATCAAGAAACCCACCTTGAAAGTGGCATGGAAAGATTGGTGATGGGAAGGTGACCATCACTGTATTTTAATTCTCATCCCCACAGGGTAACTGTGAGGTAGGCCACAGCATCTTAGCAGCACAAAACTGAAAGAATAGAGGTCCATGTAGCTCTGGGTCCACTGGGAACAGGAATTACCAGGGCAATTATTATGAGGAGACTGATGAAACTGGCGGTTCCACCCTCAATCAGATGCTCTGGTTGTATTTTCATTCAATACCCATCCTAGTCCTTTACAAAAATGTACTTGTGCGAGTTTTGATAAGCAGCACTTGCATTTAAACGATAATGAACAAATGCATCTCATTGGTCTCAATTTATTCACACAGGCAGAAACTTACTTTTTTAAAATCACTGTATACCTAAAGCAAAGTGAGCAAGTGACTTTGAGAAGCAGAGAAAGAGACTACTTCTTTCACAGATGACCCAAAAGACTTCTGCTATAGGGACAGATTACTCTCTGGAGTAAATTGTCCCCTGTCAGAGTTGGCTTCTTCCTTTGCACTTGTTATTCCTTACCATTGATTGCTAAAAATCTTTTTGTAAAAATCTTATAGTAGTATGTAATCCAGAACCTTCCCAGGCAAACACTTCAGGATATTACTACTTTTTTTTTTTTTTTTGGTAATATTTTGTAATTTTTTGTAATGTCTAAATTAAATCACTCTAACTGCAATTTAATCCCATTATTTCTGGTCTTATTGCCAATTGAGATGTGGAGAACATATTTTTCCATTCTTCTTTTTCTTGTTTGCAGTAATATTTTGCATATTTGAAGACTGTTGTTGCATTCTTCTGTATCCTCTTCTTCAGACTAAACAGTAACAGTTCTTCCTGTCTCTCCTCATAATCATGATTTTTGGATTGTTGATCTTAATTGTTATTCCTCTCTGGATTTCCTCCAGCTGGGCCACAGCTTTCTTGAAACGTGGTGCCCTAAACGAATATTGACTTCTCCAGTTGAAGGTGTTGCCTGTAGACTTTTAGCCAGTCTTTCAACTGCTTTTAATGAAGAACAGTTGGACTGGATTTAGAAGAAAAGAAATGTGATGGGGTTTTTGTTTGGCTGGTTGTTATTCTTTTTCTGATGAGGGATCTCATGATATGAAATACGATGTCAGAAATTGTTAAGACTGATGTTACATATCCTGTAAAAAACGTATCAGCTGGTCTCATACCCATGTCTGTGTGGCTCTGAAAATGATCATGTCCTCCATATCACAACTTATTTCAAAGCTTTCTGCTCATTGTAGTGACAGCTGATGGCAAAAGAAACTTATTCATTAAGAATTTATTTAATGAGCAAAAGACCACTGTGAGTTATTCTCATTTACCTCAGTGACCTGGCACTGTAGTCACTGAGATCAGGCACTTGGTCAATGCCAGCTGTCTTACTTAATTTTCTACAGACCATGGTTTCTCACATTTGTGCATCTGTAAACTTTCCAGCAGCTTCTTTGTGCCAATGAAGAGCAGAAGACTTGCTCTGCTTCACTGGTATTTCCAGATATTCTTGTTGCTGTATGTACGCTTGCTGCACTTCTTTCCTACAACTCAGGTCAGAATTTAATGTATCACGACTTGAAAGTTCACTGGGGATAAGTTAGATTCCAAATATCCGTGATGACTTTTAGACTGAGGATTAATGTTATTTAAATGGCTCTTCTTAATGACCTTGGATTCTTATAACATTTATTATGCTAAATATAGAATTGCCTCAGGATGTGATAGTAGATATTTCAGAATGTATTTGCACGGATTGGTACAGACCTGTGCATTGGTGATTATTACCTATACTATTTGGACATAGTATTTATGATTATAATACTTGAAAGCTGATTTGACAAATGACAATGGGAAACTTCTTGTATTCCTAATGGACTGTCATATTTGAAGTTCCTACAATTTCAGCAAGAATTCTGAGACACAGGCTTGTCTCTTTACAGTAGCTGAAACTAGAGCAGACCAAATGATAAAAAAATAACCATCAATGACTACTCAAAATTGTAAATAAAATTCTCTTCTTCAGTCATAACTTTCTGTATTCTCTTTTCTGAGTATTATCATACAAGGGTTTACTAGCAGTTTGTTCTCTCAGAGGTTTCATTTAAATGAAATGTATTCATAGACATTTGCAAACACAATTATTTGAACCAAACCAGAAAAGTCATATTGATTCAGTTTCTGGAACAAAATACACCACATGCCTCAAGTATTCCATCAAAGATAACCAATGACATTCAAATTTCAGATATTGATTATTCTCAATGACTTCTCCCTAAACAATTTTAAAATTAGAGGTCTGTGAGATTCCTGTGTAAATAGCAATTCAACTAGCAAGCAAATATAAGAAAATTATAAAGGGCAAGTAATAGAGAAGATGGACATAGAGAGAAAAGAAATTACGTTGAAAGGTTATGAAATAAGGAATGCAGAAAACATTTAAAATTAAGAATAGATTTAGAAGTTGAAAAAGAATGGGTAGAATTGATTTACGAAGCATGAAACTGTATGAATTTGTTTAGAATGTGGAATCAGTTACATTATTCAGGTCTAGTGTGTTTATTACTTTAACCCATTATACTCTGCTTCAGTGCTCAGAGTGCCAACACAGTAAATGAATGTTCACATTCTGTTGTTTCACTTAGGGAATTCCTTTACCGCAAATCCTTCTGATGCCAGAAAAATAAAATATTTACATGTAAATACAGTACATATAATGCCATTTTGAAGCCAAAACTGCTTATCAGGTAGAGGTGTATTAGTTTTGTGGTCTGCGTAGCAATTTTCTCTAGGACAACAACTATTTGGCAACAGTCAAGGTTTGTTTAATTTTGCTGTAATCACTGTTACATGTGATATCTCAATCTAAGATCTGTGCAGACTTGGCAGACGTCTTTTCTTTACTCTGCTTAGTTGTATGACTTAGTAAAAAGAAAAATAAATGTTTAAAGCTCCAGGCATTCTGGGAAGTCACTGTGACAGGTGTTGTTCATTAATCCCAATAGCAGATTAAAGTAGGTAGATGTAAGTTACCGGTGGAGTGAAATGGAAGGGGAACTAGATGTGAATAGAACAAAATATGCTACAAACAGTAATAAACTGCAGGACTGCTGGTGTAACCTGTAAAAATCAGTCATGAGCCAGGGTTCTTTGCTATATTGAGATTGGCTTGAGCTCATATTTTAAGATAAGTAGAAGTACTTTAGTATTTGGCTTCTGCTTTTTCTTCACAATGGATATGTGTTATATTTTTTAACCCTTCTCCATATCCAGGAATGACAAAAACTAACTTGTGGCCTAAAATAAAAGATGACTTTAATATGTAACCGTGTCCAGCAACTACAGTGTTATACAAAACAGTAGGTACCTTATGAGTAGAGATAAAATTATGAAAAATGGTAAGGAACAGAAGGCTTTCCAAAACAGGAAAGAAACTTAATTTTTAACTTCAAAATAGGAGTAAGGTAAACCTCTGCAGTTTACCAAGGCCAGGATGGAAATTCACATAGCTAAACTGCAAAGCAAGATGTGAACCCCCTTTGCTAAACTTTGGTCTTTCAGGCCAGTAGAAAAAAGTGTTGGGTAAGTTGTGGTTGATACATGCAAACTTGTACAGTTTTCTAATGGGATTTACTTCATGTAGAAAGAGTAAAAGTATCTGAGATGATGTCTCTCATTCCCTGCTTTCAAAGCAGTTTCCTCTGAACACTTACAATATTGTGTGTCTGCTTTCCCAACAGACTTGAAAAAGCAACATGTTGTCCAAGCTCTAACCTAATCAATTTCATCTCCAGTTTTCTAGTCCAAAATTTTTGTTATAATCCACCAATTTAGAAGGTTCATAGGGATTCACCTCCTTTTCTCCTCTGTGCTTTTTGAGGAGATAACTTTAACTGATGTTACCATTCTCCATCCTAGACCTTTTTCTGGAAGGGAATAAGACAAGGAGGAAAGATCAAGTACAAGAAGGTCACTGATTCCCTGAACTCAAATTTACAGGGACTTTTGAGGTGCTTTTAAAATATATATTAGTTTCTGGTTACACTTACATAATGTCTGTTAGACGCAAAAAACTCAAGACTGGATAACGTCCTACCCTACCCACCATAATAACTATGAACCAATGTACATGTAATGCCATTGCTACAGTGAAGGACAAAATATTTTTATATAGTTGCTGTGAAGTAAAAGCTGTAGATTGGTGCAGCAGTGTCAGTATCACTAAGAGACTATGCCATTGTGTTATTTAGGAAATTAAGGTGACACTAAGCAGCTGCTATGATTTCAGATCTTATAACCAATTATTGATTGGCAAAATAATATGATCCCAGGCATAACTGTTAACAGTGTATGGGTTTTCCACTAAGCTGAAGTGTCCTAATACTGATAAATGATCCTATGGGAAACAAGCTACCTGTTCTCCAAAACATGGCTAATGACGTCAGGCTTATTGACCTGCACAATTAGTAGCTAAAGAAAAAATCCAACTTCCCCTGGGCTTAGTGATTGTTCCTCAGAATGTCTCAAATTTTAAAAATTATTTGTCATCCCTGATTATTATTTTTTTAATTAATGTGAGAAACACCAGAATATTACAAATTGTGAATTCTCTGTATTTTCTATACTCTGTAATCATTCACAACTATATATGTATAACATAGTATAGCACAGCACAGCACAGCACAGCACAGCATAGCATAGCATAGCATAGCATAGCATAGCATAGCAGGAAGGCAGGAACAGGTGACATTACAGTGGAGGTCTGCTGCAGGCCACCTGACCAGGAAGACTGAGTGGATGAGTCCCTCTATAGATAGATAGGAGCAGTCTCATGTTCACAAGCCCTAGTCCTCCTGGCAGACTTTAACCACCCCAATATCTGTTGGAAGGACAACACAGCGGGGCATAAGCAATCCAGGAGGTCCCTGGAATGTGCTGATGATATCTTCCTTCTCCACGTGATAGAGAAACCAATGAGGAGAAATGATATGATGGACCTTGCTCTCACCAACAAGGAGGGGCTGGTGGGGAATGTGAAGCTCAAGAGCAGCCTTGGCTGCAGTGGCCATAAAATGGTGAAGTTTGATATCCTTTGGGCATCAAGGAGGGCTCAAAGCAAGCTCACTACCCTGGACTTCAGGAGAGCAGACTTTGGCCTTTTCAGGGATCTGCTTGGTAAAGCACCATGGGATAAAGCTCTGGAAGGGAGAGTGTCCCAAGAAAGATGGTTAATGATAATGGTAATGGTGATCTGAAGGATCACCTCCTCCAAGCTCAGAATAAACAGGAAGTCAGGTAAAAATGCCAGGAGGCCTGCATGGGTGAACAAAGAGCTCCTGGTGAAACTCAAACTCAGAAAGGAAGCCTATGGAGAGTGGAAGCAAGAATAGGTAGCCTGGGAGGAATACAAAGAAATTGTGTGAGTAGCCAGGGATCAGGTTAGACAAGCTAAAGTCCTGATAGAGTTAAATCTGGCCAGAGATGTCAAGGGAACAAGGAAAACTTCTACAGGTACATCACTGATAAAAGCGAAACTAGGGAAAAAGTGTACCCTCTCTGGAAGGAAGCAGGAGGCCTGTTTATCCAGGATATGGAGAAGGCTGAAGTACTTAACTTTTTTGCCTCAGTCTTCACCAGCAAGTGCTCTAGCCACATAGCCCAAGTGGCAGAAGGCAAAACCACGGATTGGGAGAATGAAGAACCACTCACTGAAGGAGAAGATAAGGTTCTAGACCACCTAAGGAGCCTGAAGGTGCACAGGTCCATGGGACCTGATGAGATGCACCTGTGAGTCCTGAGGGAATTGACAGATGAAGTTGCTAAGCTGCTATCCGTGTCAGTCTGGTGAAGTTCCCGCTGATTGGAAAATGAGAAAAATAACACCCATTTTTAAAGAGGGAAAAAAGGAAGACCCAGGGAACTGCAGGCCAGTTAGTCTTGCGTCTGTGCCCAGCAAGATCATGGAGAAGATCCTCCTAGAAACTATGCTAAGACACGTGGAAAATAAGGAGGTGATCACTGGCAACACGGCTTCACTAAGGACAAATTGTGCATGACAAATTTGGTGATCTTCTATGATGGGGTTACAGCATTGGTCAATAAGGGAAGACCAACTGACATCATCTACCTGGGCTTGTTCAAGGCATTTAACACTGTCTTGCCTGACATCCTTGTCTCTGAGTTGGGAAGACATGGATTTGATTGATGGACAACTCAGTGGATAAGGAACTGATCCAGGAAACTACAGACCAGTCAGCCTCACCTCCATCCCTGGAAAGGTGATGGAACAGCTTGTTCTGGGTGCCATATCCAAGCATCTGGAGGAAAAGAGGGTTATCAGAAGTAGTCAACATGGATTCACCAAGGGGGAGTCATATCCCTTGACTAATCTGATAGCCTTCTACGATGGTATGACTGGATGAATAGATGAGGGGAGAGCAGTGGATGCTGTCTACCTTGACTTCA
>VZSF01001818.1:38575-110461 GCA_013398295.1 Chionis minor
TTCCAAACCCACCTGGACACCATCCTGTGCAACCTGCTGTAGGTGGACTTGCTCTGGCAGGAGGGTTGGACCAGATGATCTCTAGAGGTCCCTTCCAACCCTTAACATTCTGTGATTCTGTGATTCTGTAACTGCCTGTACCGTCGTACTCAGAGCTGCAGTTGACGGCTTGATGTCCAAGTGGAGAACAGTGATGAGTGGAATTTCTGAGCAGTCAGTGTTGGGGCAGGTACTATTTAACATCTTTGTTGATAACTTGGATGTTGGGACTGAATGCACCCTCAGCAAGTTTGCTGGCAACACTAAGCTGTGTGGAGCAGTTGACATGCTGGAAGGAACAGATGCCATCCAGAGGGACCTGGACAGTCTTGAGAGGTGGGCCCATGCCAACCTCTTGAAGTTCAATAAGGCCAAGTGCAAGGTCCTGCACCTGGGTCAGGAAAATCTCAAGCACAAATACAGGCTGGTTGGTAAATGGCTTGAGAGCAGCCCTGAGAAGAAGGACTTAGGGCATGGGGTGTATGAGAAGCTCAACAAGAGCTGGCAATATACGCTCGCATCTGAGAAAGCCAACCGCATCATGGGCTGCTTTGAAAACATGGCCAACAGGTCAAGGGAGGTGATTCTGCCCTTCTGCTTGTCTCTCGTGAGACCCCACCTGCAGTACTGTGTCCAGCCCTGGAGCTCCCAGCATAAGAAGGACATGGTGACGTTGGAGTGGGTCCAGAGGAGGGCCATGATCAGAGGGCTGGAGCACCTCTGCTATGAGGACAGGCTGAGAGAGTTGGGGTTGTTCATCCTGGAGAAGAGAAGGCTCTGGGGAGACCTTATAGCAGCCTTCAAGTACATAAAGGGGGCCTACAAGAAAGGGGAAGGACTGTTTATCAAGGAGTGTAGTGATAAGACAAGAGGCAGTGGTTTTAAACAGGAAGAGGGTAGATTTACCTTAGATATAAGGAAGAAGTGCTTTACTATGAGGGTGGTGAGACACAGGAACAGGTTGGCCAGAGAAGTTGTGGATGCCCCATCCCTGGAATTGTTCAAGACCAGATTGGTTGGGGCTTTGAATAACCATGTCTAGTGGGAGGCTGGGGATCTTTAAGATCTCTTCCAACCCAAACCATTCTATGATCCTATGATCCTATGATTACATGCCTGATTCTATACTATAATAAAATTAATATAATAAACTTAATACAATAAAATACAATATTATGGCCTTAAAAGAGTGATAAGAATCCTAGAGAAGAAGGATAGAGAGAAATTGAACATACATCCCACACTAAGATGCTAAATTTAATCTGAAACAATCTTTCCCCTAACAGCTATTTATGTAGACAGTCATTTGCAAGATTACTCTTCAATAACCTTTTCTGTTATTTCAAAACTTCTTCTGGAGTTGTGACAAAATAACTGAAGCTGAATTAGTTACTGAAGAACTACCACTGCAAGAAAAGCAAGTATTACAAATCAGAGGAGTGACACAGACACAAATAAAGGCTAGTCAGAAACCACCTTAAACTGAGATTTTAATAAAAAATTGAGTTAATTTGAGAACTTACAAAAAAGTTAAGTTTTCAGGGAGGGAATATTTAACAGCTTCTGAAATTTGACCTCTAATATTCTGAAATATGGCAACTGACTTTTTAACTCTTGTAAAATATTGAAATAGGCAAATTTCTTAATTCATCTTGTGTGTTATTACATCGTAATGCCATGGTTTTTGCAAAGAATTAGTCTACATTTTATTAAGCCAATTTTACATCTCTATGCTTTTGATGCCTATGATAATATTGCTAATTTCTAAAACTGTGTTAATAGACCAGTATATGAAAACCCGTGCCCTGAGAATGGAAGCTGAGGCAAAAATACTTGAAACTGAACAAGAAACTCTAAGGAATACTAAAGTCATAGAGCTTCCACATTATTTAATTTAAAATTAAAATGCAAGCTACCCAAGACTGACATTGGGCCGGTGCACTGTTCATTGAAGACTACTCACTGGATTGAGAAGATCCAACATCATCAAAAAAGCCAATGTTTCTTCTGAGTAAAGCAATATCTTGTTTGATCAACAAACCTTGAGAACTGTCTCAGAAAATCCTGTTGCTTAGTGCCCCATATTTTGTTCTGAGAGGTATATTTTGCTGGTGAACTACTATGAGCAGAAAATGATCTGTAAAGCTGTACCTGTCCCCAGAGCTGCCTTTCACAATGTTTGACTTTCAGCCTCTCAAAGCAAGAGAAGCTAAGCAAGTAGTTCTGTAAAATAAATACCAAGTTACAATATGAAGTTATCAATTAATAATTGTCTCAAGTGACTTAAAAATAATTTTAAAGAAAAGAGGATTTGAAATAGGTCAATACATAAATTCATTAGGTCTAAAAAGAAGTAGTCTTTGAAAAATACACTACAGATATGGAAAAGTGAAATCAATTTACACACAAACTTGCTGTATTTAAATCTTTACACCATTAGAAGCAGATTTCCTTATGTTAATTGTATCCTGTGTTATATTTGTGTATTTGAGCAAGGCTAACTATTTTTTCTATTTTTTCAGTCCTATTTTTTGCCACTGCACTTTTCTGTTACCATCTGAGCTTGTGTAACATCAGACACTCTCAATACTTTCAAAAACTGAAGCCATCTTGTTTCTCTGAAGAAGTATTAGAAGTCTTCAGGTAATTCTGTTGGGAGTCTGCTGCTCTGTGGTTTCAGACAATTTTATAAAGCTTTTTACTTGTACTGGAAGGAGTTATAATTTCATTCTTCAATCAAAACTAAAGGTTTTCAGTATCTGAAATGTTGTCAGTAACAAAAGGTGTATGTTTCAACCAAATTGTAACAAACCCTAAAGTACCATGAAGTGTCTGAGTGTGATAATAGACTACTTAGGGTGCTGTTAGAGATTTACAAAACTGAGTAGTATTGGATTGGAAGTATCCAAGCTCCACTAAAGCTTTCTCTACTATTATTAATGGGTGATAATTTATAATAAAGCATAAGATAAGCATACTAATATCTGTAATCAAAGACAGAGAATTGTTTTGTGTACCAAAANGTCTAGTGGGAGGCTGGGGATCTTTAAGATCTCTTCCAACCCAAACCATTCTATGATCCTATGATCCTATGATTACATGCCTGATTCTATACTATAATAAAATTAATATAATAAACTTAATACAATAAAATACAATATTATGGCCTTAAAAGAGTGATAAGAATCCTAGAGAAGAAGGATAGAGAGAAATTGAACATACATCCCACACTAAGATGCTAAATTTAATCTGAAACAATCTTTCCCCTAACAGCTATTTATGTAGACAGTCATTTGCAAGATTACTCTTCAATAACCTTTTCTGTTATTTCAAAACTTCTTCTGGAGTTGTGACAAAATAACTGAAGCTGAATTAGTTACTGAAGAACTACCACTGCAAGAAAAGCAAGTATTACAAATCAGAGGAGTGACACAGACACAAATAAAGGCTAGTCAGAAACCACCTTAAACTGAGATTTTAATAAAAAATTGAGTTAATTTGAGAACTTACAAAAAAGTTAAGTTTTCAGGGAGGGAATATTTAACAGCTTCTGAAATTTGACCTCTAATATTCTGAAATATGGCAACTGACTTTTTAACTCTTGTAAAATATTGAAATAGGCAAATTTCTTAATTCATCTTGTGTGTTATTACATCGTAATGCCATGGTTTTTGCAAAGAATTAGTCTACATTTTATTAAGCCAATTTTACATCTCTATGCTTTTGATGCCTATGATAATATTGCTAATTTCTAAAACTGTGTTAATAGACCAGTATATGAAAACCCGTGCCCTGAGAATGGAAGCTGAGGCAAAAATACTTGAAACTGAACAAGAAACTCTAAGGAATACTAAAGTCATAGAGCTTCCACATTATTTAATTTAAAATTAAAATGCAAGCTACCCAAGACTGACATTGGGCCGGTGCACTGTTCATTGAAGACTACTCACTGGATTGAGAAGATCCAACATCATCAAAAAAGCCAATGTTTCTTCTGAGTAAAGCAATATCTTGTTTGATCAACAAACCTTGAGAACTGTCTCAGAAAATCCTGTTGCTTAGTGCCCCATATTTTGTTCTGAGAGGTATATTTTGCTGGTGAACTACTATGAGCAGAAAATGATCTGTAAAGCTGTACCTGTCCCCAGAGCTGCCTTTCACAATGTTTGACTTTCAGCCTCTCAAAGCAAGAGAAGCTAAGCAAGTAGTTCTGTAAAATAAATACCAAGTTACAATATGAAGTTATCAATTAATAATTGTCTCAAGTGACTTAAAAATAATTTTAAAGAAAAGAGGATTTGAAATAGGTCAATACATAAATTCATTAGGTCTAAAAAGAAGTAGTCTTTGAAAAATACACTACAGATATGGAAAAGTGAAATCAATTTACACACAAACTTGCTGTATTTAAATCTTTACACCATTAGAAGCAGATTTCCTTATGTTAATTGTATCCTGTGTTATATTTGTGTATTTGAGCAAGGCTAACTATTTTTTCTATTTTTTCAGTCCTATTTTTTGCCACTGCACTTTTCTGTTACCATCTGAGCTTGTGTAACATCAGACACTCTCAATACTTTCAAAAACTGAAGCCATCTTGTTTCTCTGAAGAAGTATTAGAAGTCTTCAGGTAATTCTGTTGGGAGTCTGCTGCTCTGTGGTTTCAGACAATTTTATAAAGCTTTTTACTTGTACTGGAAGGAGTTATAATTTCATTCTTCAATCAAAACTAAAGGTTTTCAGTATCTGAAATGTTGTCAGTAACAAAAGGTGTATGTTTCAACCAAATTGTAACAAACCCTAAAGTACCATGAAGTGTCTGAGTGTGATAATAGACTACTTAGGGTGCTGTTAGAGATTTACAAAACTGAGTAGTATTGGATTGGAAGTATCCAAGCTCCACTAAAGCTTTCTCTACTATTATTAATGGGTGATAATTTATAATAAAGCATAAGATAAGCATACTAATATCTGTAATCAAAGACAGAGAATTGTTTTGTGTACCAAAATTTAAGACAGTTCTTCTAGTGCCTTCTGGCCTTTGTCTTATTGATTAAGATCCTTATCTTAGGAGCAGAATAAATAAGAGAGACATTTATCAATTTTATACAATGATGACCATTTTCGATGTAATAATAAGACATTGTAAGACCTCCAAATATTTAAGCGTACATTCTTTAGACCTAAATTTTACATTTGTCTGTAATGGAAGAACATGTGTAACAGTTTTGTTCATTCCCATCTTTGCATGCAGTTCTTGCTAAACAAAATCTTTTTGCTCTGTCCCCTTAGTGATTGTATTCTTCATAGCTTTCAAAAAAAGAGAAGTTTTCGTTTCTCTGATCATAACATAAAATTTGACTTGTGATATGAGTTTCCAGTAAAGAAATTAGAAGGTGAAAAAAGGTTTAGAATGTGTACATCTTGATATTTTTTTATTTTCGTGATTTCTAAGCCAACTTCACAATTTTCTGAAAATTGATCTTCTAATAGTTGGCACATAACATTCTTTGATGCTTTTACTGATAGTATGACAAGAATGAGTGGAGAACACTAGCCAAGACTTTTCAGACTACTAAAAGTCTGGAAATCATGCTGAATCTCTGTCAGAACACAATTTCACTGTTTTCTTTTTATTTTTATCTGATTTTCTGATTATTCGTGTCAGCCATCCTCTCAGTGATTTCTTAGCCAGATATAAACATCACCAAAATATAAACATAACATTTGAGGAGCATAGGTAAATCTTGTTTTTTCACTTTGAAAATGTCATTCATTATACCATGTATCTTTTAATCTTTAAACTTTGGACACAGCCATTTTGTTGTGATCTGCTGGGGCAAAATTCTGTTTGATCAGCAGCTTGCTTTCTCTCACAGTCACATCAAAACTAAGTAACTAATCAGATTTCTATTCTTGCCTTCTTTTCGCTGTTTCCACGCTTTCTGTATTTCTATTAATAAAAATAGAAACAGTACTTACAATAACATGAAAGTGAAACAAAAAAACCCAACCTAACAGACATTTATTGCTGTAGTTACTAATTTGCCAAGGGCATCTGAGAAACCAGACAGTCTTTCAAAGCAACTTTAGCAAAGATCTGTGTTTTACTAACATTTAGAACTGTTATTCTACTGACGTGAGATACTCTGGTTTGACTGGGAATTGACTTTACAGCTAACCTTCTGGGATAAATCAGGGAGGTCAAGTAATTGACTGTGGTCAGAAATAACTTACTGTCTCTAAATTTCCCCTTGCTCAAATCAGTTTTATGGGAATATTGTTCCATGTCACTGAAGATTCTCCTCTCTGACAACATTGTTACTGCAGGGAATATCCTACTGACTTTAGTGAAGTACAGGGTTAGAGTCAGGTAACATTACTGCCTATATCACCCAGCTACAAAGTTTTCAGAGGTTCAATTTGTGTCCTGTATTTTTATTTTAAAGTGAATACTCAAATAGACTAAGTGCATAAGATAGAGATATCAAAAAACCTAGCGATAGACTCATAGATCTTCACGAATACAAGAGTAAGACATTAATTGTAATATTACTGACAATAATTCCAGAAGACTCTGTAATTAAGCTGAGATTTCCTCCCTATTCATGCCTCCTCCTCCCTCCCACCTCTAGAGCAGAACAGAAAGGTGGATGATGCTACATGCAGCTGTAACAACTCTTCATCATTCCCCTTCACAAGTGTGTAAGTACACCTTATGCACACCCCAGAAAGAGCAATGGAAGATCACAGAAGAGGAGCTGGGAATTATATAGCATCAGGCCCAGGATGATATCAAAGAGGTACCTCAAATCATAATGAAGGCACTGAAGTAAAATATTTCACTCCTAAGGAAAAACAGTGCTAAACTGCCTGACAGAACAGTTCAGGTGAGAGGGTACTTCAGAGCTTCTCTCTCCCAGACCCCTTCTTTCACAGCCTATTTCTGCAGCAAAATAGAGTTGAGTGCACTGTAGATATTGCCACAGCTATTTGTAACTTTTTGCTATATAATTTGTATCTGAAGCAATAGCTATGATTATGGGTTTTTTGTAAAATAGGCTCTATCTGTATGCATTCTTTCCTCTCGGGTGAGGTTATCTTGATTTAATAGCTTATTTTTTTCCTGTGACTACATTTTTTTCTGTTCCTTTAATATAATTAACATTATTTTTGGCTTCCCTTTTTGACTCAAAACGTATCTGTTATATATCCCTCAAAGAATGCTAAAATGTGCCAAATACATAAACAAGGAATATGGACTAAATTATATTTTCATTTATGTCGACTTAATTTAGTCTCCTATAATCCTTCTATCAATAAGTCCTACAATATTTCTTTTTCACCCATTCCAGTAACATTTAAACCATGACCTTGACTGACCTCTAAGGGTGAATGGGTTAGGAAGAGGGAGAAATGCCAAAATATTGTAGTTCAGGATGCAAGTCCTGAAGAGTATATTTCAAGTCTTATCTTCTCAGATCATGCTTTCCCCAAATCATATGGGATCTAAAAGGTTGATCTCTGTCTTCATTTAAAATTCCTTGAATCATTTCTGAGAATAATAATACTGAGTAATAATCTTTTTTTATTCTTTCGTCAAACCTTCATGCATCAAAAGTGTTTGAATTGCCCTACTGGATCTATGGATTCATGGACAATACTCCATTAATAGTATCCTTATATTCATACAAGCTTGTTTTCTTTAGCTTAATAGCTGCTTTCTGCCCCTGTGTCACCCCCTAAGGCACACTTCTAATGACTTACCTATACTTAGGCTTCGTGCTACTGATCACAACTGTTTGAACCGAGCAGTTTACCCAGTTTTAAATCTGCCTCACTGTCCACTTGTCTAGTCCATCCATAGTCAGCTTGTATATGAGGACAAAACAGCATTGAAAACTTTACAAAAGCCAACATAGGCAACGTCCACTGCTATCCCCTCAGCTACCAGGACAATCACCTCATTGTTGAAAGCGCTCAGGTTGGTAAAGCATTATTTTTGCCTCCATAAATCCATGTTGGCTATTTCCTATGCTGACTACTTCCTACAAAAAGGAAGAATGAAAAAAACAAAGCAAATTGATCTTGGCAGAGTACTTGGGAGATATTTTTTCTTCTTTGGTACTGTTTTGGTTTGAAACAGGGATTATTCAAAAATATCTTAAAAGAAATATGTTGAGGTCTTTTTGCAGTAAACCAAAGGTAATTTCTGTCAGATATTCTAAAATTATCTGTATAGATAGTGAGTAATTTTCTGCAGAAAACATGCGTATTAGTCCTATTGCTCCCTATTTTTCATTATGTGGTTTATAGAGATGACTCATGAATACTTCTATACTGTCCAGAAATATAACAAAAAGTATTCCCATGGCAACATGAGATGGGTCTGCTACTTGTTAGCCTTGTTTCCCAAACAGCACGTGCTGGATTTTCCTTAGAAGAATCTTTCATGAATTGGGAGTGATCTGCAGCAGACATGCCTCTTGGGCCTTTCACAGTTCAGTTTGTTAAGTTTCTCCAGTTGTCTGGAAGACTCCATATGCTATCTGTTATACTTCTAAAAAACCTAGAAGCCTACAGAAAACAACAAAATAAATTAGTGATTAAAATGAAGAGCATGCTACCATGCTGTTGGAAGTACAAAGACACTGATATTTGAAAACACCTTGAGAACTTGAGAACACCTGCTGAAGCCCAGTGGCATTAAGACAGACAATGGTCAAACAGTTACTGATCATATTGTGCCACTTGGATCCTGCTCAATGGGGGTGTGACCTGAAAGAAAATGTAGTGAGAGATTGTCTCACAAAACTCTTGGAGGCTGAGACCATGGAGTTTAGCAAAGGTGGTGTTCAGGACTTCAGCTTGTATGTGGAGCTCTCAATGATCCGAAATAGCAGTTTTCTCATGCCTACACAAAATGAAACAGTAATTTAAAAACAAACAAACAACACACACCCCAAAAAACCAACGAAACGGATCAATCAAAAATCAATGTAGAAATAATCATATTTTAACCTGGTTCATGGAAGTCTTAAGAAGATTAGTGACTGTTTTAAAAATATTTCAAGAAAGAAAAATTAACAAGGATATTAGGGATTTCTATTTAGTTGTCTTAGAGAATATTTATCTCTAAGAAGACTGAAAATTTAAGACCAGGATATAGAGGTATTCATTCTGTTTTGACCTATTCTACTGGCATGTCACATGGCTGCATTTGAAAGTCTAACTTAAGTGACAAAGTTTTTTAGTAATTTTAACAGAGATATATGAAGAATGAGATTGACTGTTGTGTTATATGAAGCAACTGAGATCTATACAGAAAGTTACTGTCAAAAAGCCTCTAGGAATATCTTTTTAAAGGTATTTAAAAAGAATTTTGTATTATGCCTAGCATTCCCATGTTTCCAGGCACACAATCTCCAAATTAAATAAGGGACCATGTGCTATGCAGTATGTGCCTAGTAAGTCTAATGCATCTGGATCACATTACAACTACGAAGCATGTTCAAATGAGCTGTATAGCACATGTGCAGGTAAACTATGCATGCACAGTGGTCATTTGTCTAGAAATTTGGAAAAAAAGTCTTAATTCCTTTTTTCAAGTCTGAAGAAAATTACAGTCATGTTAACGAAACCAAGACATATGGCCACCATGGTTTTCTTGTTGTCATTGAAAATATGATCACAACTTCTCTTTCTAAAAGAGAGGCAGTAGGTATTAATCACTCATTGAATGGTGTCTCTTTAAGGAGTAATGAGAGTACAGTTCAAAGGTTTTGCACCACTTTGATATCATATGTGTTCAAGAATAAAGCCTCAGTCATTTGCTGGAAGACGTTTTCTCACTTTTCCCATTTCCTTTGTTCCTTGTTTGAGCTTCTCTCTATTGTTTGTCTTTTGTAGACTTTGAATTATTGTGATGATGCTGAAATAAGTCAATAGAGCGTTAAGCACTTTCAGAAGTTAATGTGTCTGGCTAGTTTTGGCATTAATGAATAACGAATGAGGTACAATGTACCATGTTTCAACAGCTGTCCTGAATGCTCTGTTTAACTTCTCCTAAGCTTATTTTCATTTGATATAGGATAAAGTTTTACATTCTTTTTTTAGGAGGTATCATTAAGATAATCTGGAGCAGTGCAGCAAAGGATGCAGGAATTCTTCTCTCTCTCTCTCTTTGCAGCACACAGACTTGACTGGATACAGTCCTGAGCAACCTGATCTGATCAGACTTGCTTTGAGCAGGGGGTTGGACTACATGGTTTCTGAGGTCCCTTCCAGCCTGGATTATTCCATGATTCTGTGATCTGCAAAATGAACCAAGTTAGGAACCTTAATGAAATTGGAGATGATCCCAGCATTAGGAAAATAGCAAATGCATATGATAATGAGTGCAATTTTCTAAAGACTTTCCCTCTTTCCAATAAAGAAAAATATTTTGTTCAGACAGAAATGTACATAAAATTCACACTGACAACTTCAAATGATCAAATATATTTGTAACAGGAGAGTTAGATAATATCAGGAGCCCTTAAATTGGAGAATTGTAAACTTCAGACAAAATTCAATCCAGAGCACTATGCAAAAAGAAATTGCGAGTAGAGATTTCCAGAAACCATGAGGGTACAGTATATTTAATAGTAAAACTTTACAATCAACCTGTGTCACCTCTTTTTCTTCTAAGCAATCCTGCAGACTTCAATAATGCCGTCTATGGATTAAGTAGATATTTTATGATCTGGTCTTTAAATACCAATTTTCTAGATGGAATGATATTTTTACTAAATGAAAGGAAAAAGGAAATTTGAACTGAAAGGACTGAAAAAGACTGAAAGGAAATTTGAACACAAAGAATCACCTTAAAGTTATGTTTTCAGGAAATATGTAAAATAATTTTTGATGTGTGGTTTATGTTTTTCAGAGAGATGACTCTTGAAAAACGGCTTCCAATTATTAAGATCGATACATTTATATCAAAATATGCTTTTGCAGCATAAAAAATGAAGACCCTAGAACTCAGGGCGGAGGGATGTGTGTTTGTATTTTTAAAAAATATTATTTCATTTACATGAATAACACAGGCTCATTTAAAAATCTATTTAAAAACAGTTATGAAAATAAAGGAGACATGTTTCTTGCAAAATATTCCAGGTGATGATAAAAGTATTAAAAATAGTCCTAATGATGATTACAGCCAAGCCATCAATAAGGTATCCTATAATCATATTTACCCTGCAAGTGTACAGAAACTGAGAAAGTTCTCCCAGGGCTATAACAGAGTCCAGAGTGCAGAGGGAGTGCAGGAAGGAGCAGCATGCCTGCCTGGACAGAAGCCCAGTGCCAAGCTGAGTCATCCCTCTGACTTGCAGGTTCAGGCTCAGATCCATGGGTACACAGTTATATCATTGTTTAAATAAATCTGATAATGTTGTATGGCCCAACTGTACGACACCATACCTGCTTGAGTTTCTGCTGTTTCTGGTACCACAGCATCACCGTGTTGTTTTGCCAGGTAGATTTTGCAAAATTGAGTACCTCTCTTTTCTATTGGTGTGTCAGTATAATTTGTATACTCCTTGCATAACCTTTACAGTAAAACACCAAGTATATTCATAGTAAAGTTTAGGCAAGTAAATGTTCAGTATTTCTGAATGTAAGTTAGGGTATGCTAAAACTTTTCACATTTTTTCACCTGTAATTTTGGTATCTTCTGAAGAAAAATAAACAATTATAATAAGACCATAGCAGACTGTTTCTAAACACATATGAATGCACCAATAATGTAATTCACCCAGCATGGCACAGGTAACTAAAAGTTATGTATGCCTAAACCAGTCACTCAAGCATTCCTGTGGAATCAATGGAGATCAATGGGTCTCCAAGGAGGATGATTCACTTCATCATAAGATAGGTGCCTGCAATAAGTGAGATGAAGAAGTCTTTCAATGTGCTTATTTCTTTCCCAGTATCTCAGTTGATGTGGTTTTTGCCCTTTGGATCTACATACAAAGGTACTGAAAGATGTACAGAGACTCTTCTCAACAACAAATAAAGTATCATAAAATATGTCTATACAGTAGGCTCTGGAAACATTTCCCAGTCTGGATCCTGATGTGTGGCACCCCTGGCACCAGGTTCAGATGAGGGCTAATGCTACATTATTTTCTGGTTTCTGTGCAAAGGAAACAGGGACACACAAATGAGATATGGCTCACTTGGACTATCAGGAGCACTGAAAAGCCTGAATCTTCTGTACAAAAGCTTTAGTATATACCAGCTGCAAATTCTGGCTGGAAAAGTTTACCAGTTACAATCACCAGACAAAGGAGTTTTCCTGGGCAAAGGATAGTTCTACACAGCTCTTGCATATTTTGTTTTTTTCCTTATCATGCCCTCCTGGTCATATTTGCTCATAAAATATAGGACAAGACTGACCATTGGACTGACCTAGTATGGTTATTCTTACATTCAGTAAATTTATTACCTCAGAGATTCAAAATAACTTAGGAAAGGAAGGCTATCATTCATGTAAATGTGGGGAAAAACATCATCAAAAAGAATTTGATGTATACACATAGCTTTGTCAAGTGTTCCAGAAAAGGCAAATAATAAGTATATCTCCACATCTAAAGCATTATATTTTGTCTAAGTGGCATGAGATGAGGATATTCTGTCTGGAGACAATTACAAAGAGCACTGAAGTAATTACATCCATCTTCTCTATCCAATTTGTTCTGTTTTTCATTATATAATTTGTATATATAAATATAATCACCCTAGTGACTGATGAAGAAAAAATAAATAAATAGGGATGTGCTCTGTGGTTTATACATAACTTGTCAGGCTGGAAGGTTGGAAACATATTTCTTCTTTCATTCAAAAGAAAGCATCGGATACAGGATATGTTTCTTTATTTTCATGTGGCAGAATACTTCTCCTTAACTGTGGGTGGTGAGTTGCACTGTGATGTAGATCTGCCTCATAAAGGAAATAAATATGTGAGATAATTGTGCAAAGAAGGAAAAATTACTGTGAAAGGAAGTGAAGAAGAAAAGAGTTTCCCGAACATCTGTTCTTCACATTACAAAGGATCAAATTCAATTATGACCCCTAAAATCATGATAAGTTCATAAAAATTGTGAAACTTCAAAAATATTCTTTTAATGATATCTTAATCTTTGGTTCTTTTAAACTTCAAGGCTGGTATCTGTTTAATCTGTTTATATTCTTAGACATTTTTTTGGGTCTTAAGTTTGGAAATATATTTTCCAAAACTCAATTCTTAGATTTCAAAATAGATGTTTCTAAGACCTAGTATTTTAGAAGCATAATAAACATGAAATTTGTTTATGAAACATATAATACATAGGTAGAATCTGAAAGAACCAGAAATTCATTCATAAGCAGGATATTTGTGTTCATTTTCTGCAGTTATTTTAGCCACTAGGTACCCTGACAGAAATGCTCACAGAACTTTTAAGTACAAGGGTCAAAAAAATGTGAAATGTATAGATGTTTCCTCAGCAATACAATACAGAAAAATGAGTGATGCTTAATTACATTTAAAATTAAAAAAGCTGTAACAAACTCTAGAAAGAAGTAAAAAGTAAGTACTGAGAAAAGCCTGACATATAAGCCTCATTCTTAGATTTGAATGCATCCAGCCTGCAAAAATAACAGGCTAGCTGTTTTGTTGCTGTTGGTGGTGGTGGTTTTGTTTTCACTAAGAAATTAAGTCACCAAACCTCAGAGACCAATATCTTAATATATATTTTAAAGAACACTGTTGACATCTCTTTTCTGTATTCTAAGTAGAAATCTCCTGTTTGGCTCCAAGACCAAAGCACTTGAAGAAAGCACTGCAGGAGAAGGAACGCACTTTTTTTTGTTGATGAATGCATTCCTTACTTATCATGTGGTTCATATAAGATGGATCCAGGCTTCACTATGAATAAAAGTAGAAGTTAGGGCTTACAGTTTCTCATTCTTGTTGCAGTAACACATAGATATCACAAACAACTCAAGATACTATCTCGGACAGAATTTTTTAAAACGTGTAGAAAATGGCAGAACAAAATTCAAATGGAACCCAGTTCCTTGATGGTATTGAACCATTGTTCTGATTTAGTTCTCTGTGATTTGAGTGTTTTAAGGGTTCTTTTTTAAGGGTTCTGCTAAAAACCTCTCATTGCTATGATTATTTAACAAGCTTACAAGGTAAGTGTCAGGTCCGTTGTAAATTTGAATTTTCTTAACTGCAACTAAAACTGTCCAGGCTGACATTTGTCTGTTTTATTTCTAGTGTGGAAAGGGTTAATATGCTGCCTTTAAAGACAATGTCTGTGTCTGTATTTTTAAAAGTAAGAGAAAAATTAATCAGCGAAGCATAAAACATTGAAAAAATGTATTAAGTGCTTTATCCTTTAATTTTGCTGATGGAACAGTTTTCATACATAATCCCCATGATGGTAACCAGTGCTATTAGAAAATCTAATTAGCTATTAAGAACTGCATTTGGAAAGAAATGATTTACTCAAGTAGAAATATTTGTAAACGCTTAGTGTGAATTATCAATTTCTTGCATGAAACCTTACGAATTTGTGGGGTGATTATTAAAAAAAAGAAAAAAAAGGATGGATTATGGGAGATGAAGTATAACGCATCAGAGGATTCCTTAATGGAGAAATACCCATCTTTGTCTAGAAAATCACTAGTTTTGTTTATTATAAAGAATGAATCTTCCATGGTCAAAGCAGAGACAGATGAGCAAAGTGCGTTCATGGAAAAGCTTGTTCCAGTCAATACTGCTACTGCTGTTACTTATTTGTCTCTTGCTTCATATTTCAAGGGATGTATTTTCTTCATGATGTCCAGCTGCTATTGCAGGGAAAATGTACCTAAACATGTAATCTTTGATTTCTCAGACTAAGAAAATCCACTTCCATCTAAACAAATAGCTAATAAGTATTAATTTGGAAACAAAACAAAACACAACAAAATTGTACAAAACATCTCATTATTCAATAAAAATGTGAATTTCTAAATGCCAGAGAAGCATCCAAATACTAGAATGCTAAAATTTAGCCAGGAAATGTACTTTCTGAAGTACAATGCTGCATGTCGTGTAGCCACTGAGATTTATTACACTTTATGACTAAGCCCTAAACACATTTTCAAAGGTAGAAACAATAACAACAATAGTAATGATAGCTACCCTCACTATAGATGTATTTGAATGTTTTTGGGGGAAGGGTTTGTTTGTTGGGGTTTTTTTGTTTGTTTGTTTCTTTTCCCCCCTCCCCCCTCAACTCTCTTCTCAAGAAAAAGGACTAATTGTGAACCCAAGAAAAGGCAACAAGTCTGGGTTCATCCACAGCAGTGGAGTTTGAAATTTACTCTTAAATGTAAAGGAAAACAGATGAGTTGTCTTTCCAAGCTATATAAAATATGTAGAAACATACAATATACTAATCAAATAAAAAGTGAGGAAAAAATTGTACTTTGAAAACATTATATATTTATAGTAATAAAATATTTACTGATTTTTTTAATGTCAACATTCTTTTTCATTGAACTTGATCTGACCTTAGTGTTCTGAAAAAGTAGGCATCATCTTCACAATGTGTTTAGGCTGCGCTATGATTTTCCTGCTTACTTGATCATGTTTTCCAACCTTCCTAAACAGAAAAACCAGAGGAATATCTAGCAATGTATAAAGGATATGAAAAGCTGTGCAATAAGAATATATAACCCTAATGACACTGTATGTTGGAAGTAGCATAATCTGAATGTCATGACCTGAATTTCACTAGCCAAACTAGTGCTTAAGTATGTCAGTTCTCTGGTGCTAAAGCATATCTCTAAGTCAAAATTCTTCCTTTTTTTCTTTTCTGCTCTCAGGGAAAACACCCAAATGTTCTTACATGTCAACAAAAAATAACAACCCTTAATGAATCTGAACAATGACCAGTGAGAATGGAGTCAAATTTCTGTCCCATTCACTCTTCCTACCTACTTGCTCTCTTTTGTCCTCTGCTAATTCCTATAGAAGTAGAAAAAATGTGCTGGTCATGCTGATGCCAATATTATTTCTTCAGGCATAACGTAGTCCAAGTTGAGAGTTATGCCTAAGTATAAATCTACTATGCAAATTGATTAGGAATTAAGTATGCATTTATATTTGACAGCATAGTTGTTTGCTTAAATTGATCTCTATTAATTTAAAGAGATTTTTTTTTCCTCCTTCTCATTTGTGCCTTACAAGATCACGACAGGTATGAAAAGGGAACATCATCTTGTTTGTACACTGTCAAAAGAGCTGTTAATTTCTAATTACATAGCCACATGCTCTACTGTACTTCCATAACTCACTGAAATCACCCAGATGCCACCAAAGCTACAATTTGGTCTGCATAAAATTGTTCTTCTTGTTGAGGATGTACAAGGCTAAAAGAAATTTAGACAGGCAGCCTGTCATTTAGAGATGTAACCCACTGGATTTCACCTGGAGAAACAAAGTGAACAATAGGGAGTCTGCAATAACACTTCTAAAGCTAAATATTTGCATTATTGTCATTATTAACTGCTCCATCCATTGAACTTTTTTTTTCTAATTAGTTGTTTTCCTGTTACACTTCAACATTGTAATAAGTAAATCACATGAATTCTGACTAACTTTAGAAAAATCTCCCCATTTAATTTTTATTCCTTAGAAATGGCACTTTTTTCTAACCACTGTGCTCTGTAAATCAAGAGTAAAATATTTTAATTTGAAGAATAGTAGTATTAGCATTAAATAAACAACAAAATCATAGCAATCTTATTGCAAGAAAGGGTAAGTGCGAGATACTCTCTGGATTTCATTTGTGTTTTCCCTCTTTCCTCCACGCCGTACATGGAAAATGCTCAAAAGCAATTGCAGGTTGGCACAAGTCAAGAATCCTATAGAAGAGATCAAATTTGAAAGACTATTGACCAACCCCAGAATTAGATAAGTACCTGGGAACTGTTTCTGGTGGGTAATTTCTCAACCCCCTATCTACTTTATTGTCCTTGATTTTAAATAGAACAAAATATCATAAAATAGCCTGACTATCCATTAAAATTAGTAATGTTTATGCTGTTACAGACCATCTGCTCTACAGATTATTTCTTTCACGCACCTAGTTCAGTGGCATATGATAATCTGTTATCTGCTACAACTTGCACTTTCATAATTAAAGCTCTGCTTTTACAAATCCAAAAAAAATGCAACACAGGCAAATACATGTAGGTTTCTGACAAAGGCGTACAAATGGTAAGAGAGTATATTATGTAAAAGACCTATGATATGAAATATTGTGCGTTTTATGTTTAAAAAAATATAGCCTGAATTTATGATGGAATATTAGGTAGATTTTTTATGATTTGTAAAATGAACTTTTTTGTTAGCTTAAATCTTATTTAAGATTATTGTTGATTTCTTTGATACATGTTTGAATCAATTCTACTAACCTACTGTATCTTTTCAGAAAGCTGGATATTATGAAGCATCTGAGCCTCTGGATGTTTTTATAAATTCATGTGGGAAAACCTATTATATTTTATTTATCAGTGACACATGGAACAAATTAAAATGAAACATTTTTATATTGTTTTACTTAGTGTAAATTAAAAAGCTAGATCATATCTCAGTGAAAATGTTTTTGCTCTCCTAGAACTGCCAGACCTTTTCACTGTATTTGGTGTCTCCAGCTACAATACCTATTTAAACTTTTGAACAGCTATGACTATGAAAGAGATTTCATAAAGTATAACAATCGCGAAAGCTGGCGAAACTGGGAATGGTGATGGGCAAATTGGGAATCACTCACTGTCGAGTCACTTTACAACAATATGATTATAAAATAATAATATGTTGGTGTATGTTGATATGATTTACATTTCATCTGCAAGTTACAGTGTGCCTGTTATGCACACAGAGAAAGAGAGAGCAACAGATACAAAGAAAGAAAACATTACAGCTTAGCTCCTCTCTACCATGGGCAAAGCACCTAGGAAATGAACGTTTGTTTAAAACCAAAAACCTACCTGAACCTTTTGTACAGCATTTAATCAGATGAACAGCTCCTTTGACAAATCTGCCAATGACCAGGGAAAAAGACTTCATCTAACCCACAGGTCTCAGTGCACAGATCTCCTTTGGACAGAGTTTTTGGAATGATGTTTTTGCCAAACATGGTCTGTATTTAACCTTTGCAAATGTCTATATATGGTCTGTAAGCATTTTTGCAACTACTGTGTTGCAAAATCAATCTAACGGTCTAATCCAGAACAGGTGTCCTATGAATGTCTTTGCAAGATTAACATAGAGAGCATAGTCTTATGGACTATTTTAGTAACTATGATTAGCATTAAGCAGCAAATCCCCCTCCATATTCGTGGTGTGAAAGGATCCCGTTTCAGCACATGTGCCGTTCCCCCACAGAAGAAAGAGGATGGGATGTGGGGTCAGGCTGAAGTGGCAAGGCTAAACTGGAGATGGAAGGATCAATGTGCTGCAGTGCAGGAGTAGGAGGAGGCAGCAGTCAGCAGAAAAATATCTTCAGCTTCATAAATTCTGCATTTAACATACCTCAGTAAAGCTCCATGTGGAACACAGAGGCCAATATCCAGTAATCAAGAAATGTCAGAGGCAGTGCATAGACTCTAAATGAGCTGTTTTCATTTCCTGGCCCTGACAGGTATCTTTTTTTCCTAAAAATTAAACCTAAAATAGCCTAAAACAGTCTCATAATGAAAAATAGAAATAAAATATCACTGAATTAAGAATATTTTAAAAGTCTTTTTGTGCAATGTCGGCAAGCACTTAAAACACTTTTCTTGACTAAAAATCTTCCCAGTTTTAATCTGAGAGAAATCAGTTTTCAAATATCTAAAATGATTGGAACTAGGTGATCTTTAAGGTTTCTTCTGACCTAAACTATTCTATGATTCTATGGTTCTATGATTAACAGAATAAAAATAATAACAGCTACAGTAAGTGTTACTAATGCTATTAAAATGAATTATAACAGTGTTCTGGATTTTCAAGCATGTTTTTATCATGAATATTTTGGTTTGTATAAAAAGGTATTTTCCTCCAAAAGTTTTTCTTGATATAACTTATTCTGTGGTTTCAGGCAACATATACCATCTTTGCTCACATATTTTCCCTGGAGGTATAACCTAAATATTTAATACGATTAAACTTCATTTAGCAGAAGACAGACATTTCCCAAATGCTCATCTCTGACTGTGGCCACAGTCTGTTCTCATGGGAACTAAATACTGCCATGAACCCCACAGCCTTCCCTCCCAGTGCCAGCTGCAGTTCTTTAGCTTTCTAGTTTTTCTAACATAAATGTGTGATAACTTATAAATGTGTGTCCATTAAACAATAGTGTCACTTATATATCATTTTAAATTAAAAAGCTATACTAATGGAGTCATCTTTTCTAAGGCACGTCATACTAAAACCCAGTATTTCCAGAGAATGTTACATATCACTGAACACTCCTGTTACATTCAGAACTCGAGTTTATCTTAAAAATGTAAAACCTTTTGTGGGCAGACATCTTTATCAGTACTCGGACAGTTAGAAGAATGCCTAGGAACATATGTTAATTCTACCAAGCAAAATTTTACCTTACCCATTAAAAGTCAGTTGAAGTCTAATATATTCATCTCTTGCAAATGGCAAAGTATGATTAAGTAATGCCAATACTTGCTCTGCATTAACTGGAAAACCTCTTAAAGTTTTACTGTGGTGGCTTTATATATATATTCTGTATGCATATATATAAAATATATATAACTATATATAAAAAGCAAGATGGAAAATGATAAAGACATGTCTCAAAGCACTAGACTTTAGACAGAATGTATCCATCAGTGCTGAAGAGATGGTCTTTTTGCTACAACCGCTAATAAAAAAAAAGGGGAGAAACAAAGGAAAGAGTGATTACTGACATAAACAAAGAACATCTTTTCTGAGATTGCCTCATTCTTCAAGAATTCGAGAACCGTATCAGCTGCATTTGGTGTGGTGGAGGCTAGTTAGAAGTGCTGCAAGATGTCAAATGCATTAATCTTTATTTCTGCTGATTATTTGATTGGTACAACTGATACATTACCTTTCTGAAACAGATAAAGAACATTCAATTTCATTTTACCCCAAATCAGATATCATAGTACACTTCATTTCCTTAAAAGCAGATGTTGAAATCTTAATGCTTTTTTCCTAACACATAAAAATATAATTTTTCTGGTTTTGGTCAATCGTTGTTGCAAAATGCAAAAATAGGAAATGGATAAAAAGGGGTTGTCAGAAGGTTAACATACTGTCATAAATTCTTAAACTGCTTTCAGAAATAATTTCTGATTAATTCAAATTTGGTTGATCAGACCAGATCCCACACTACTGTACTGTTTCCAACTACTTATTATAGAAATAATTTATATTCCAACAACAAAAATCTTGGGCCAAATTTTCATTTAGGGTCAAAAGAACCCTGACAGTGCCTGACAGTGGAACAGTTGTAGCAATTATTAAGAGACTGGTTCTCTCAAAATAACTTCAGGTGTAACTTTACAGTAGTTTTCCATACCTTTTACTTTTGTAACCTTGTGTTGCTTCTCAGTGGAGTTCTGAGTCCTTTTTGTAATAGCTCACATGCTCCTGGTATTGAAAATTGATTCAGTCATGGGTTACATCACTCATTATTAAGACTATAGGAACATAAGAATAGATAATGATGACCATAAGCAGACTTTAGGAGAACTTTAAGACCAAGGCAAGCAGGTATGATACTTCTATACTATTCTAGACTGCTGTTTGAGTACTAGGACTTCCAAAGCCAGATGTATATATTATTTTGTATGTTTAGTATCCTTAGTGGTTTTCTTCCACTTGAAGATCTCTGAATCCAGTGAAGTCCACAGTATCTTTTGAGGAGGGGTTCAACAGCTCTGCTATACAGCAACATGGGGAACACTCTTTTGGAGCTTGTTTTGAACCTGGGTTGCTGATGCTCCCTCATTCTTGTGATACAAAACACACAATAAATAAATAATAAATATCTGAACATCTCCATGCCCCATGCATTTGTGAATCTTTATTATAGTATTTCTTAGTTTCTGCTAAAAGGCTTCTGCAGAATGAGGACTCCTAGATTAACAATTCCTCTTATGGAAATTGTTCCATACTTTTGATATTCCTTGGTGCCCTTCACTGAATTCTTTGCAGAGGTATTTATTTTGATGTGAAGTCACGAGAGCTATACTCATGGTACAGATGGGGCATGGATTTGTGCGGTAGAAGAGTCCTGTTACCTTTCATGTTTTTTCTTTCATTACCTTCCCTAACTTTTTATTTGCCTTTTTGACCACTACTGAGTGCTAAGCTGATGCTTTCATTGAACATTCCCTAAGGTCTTGGGGCAAATGTTAATCTGCTCACCATTTCGCATGTGAAATTATTAATGTTTTCCTTCCCACCTGTGGGAAAGTGCATCACTTTATACTTATCAACGGTCAATTTAATTTGACATTTTACTTCCCAGTCGCTCACTTTTTAAAGCATTTTTGCAATTCTACATGAGATACTATCTTGAAAAAACTTCCTGTCATGAACAAACTTTGTTAGCTTATTGCTCACTTCTTCCCCACCTTTTCCAGGTTATTTACAAACATATTCAACTGCACAGGTAGAACAACAGCACAGACAGTATCTGTCACAGATATTCAGTTATCACAGATATTCCAGTAGTCAGTCACTGGAAATCATGGCTCTACTTGCCAAACTTTCCGGCTCTTTCATGTTTTTGCCATAAGTAGGAAAGAAATACGGTTATATATATACGTGACAGAACAAAATAGAATATAGCATACTTTCTTTATTTCTTAACAAACTGTATCACTGACTATGACATGTTCTTAAACCAGAGAGAGGATATGGATCAGACATACAGTATTTTAAAGAGTATGACTGAATAAGGTTTAAAAAATATTTGAAGTTCAGAGACAACTGATGTGGTACTTAGCATACTTGGCTACCATGGAAACCCCATGATTCATCAGTTACCTATGATGCAAAAATATTTTTAAAAGGACTTGTGGGGGAAAAAAAACAAAACCAACCAAATACACCCCACTTTATAGAAACTTATTTGACAGTTCATTTATAGTCAGTGTAGATATGATCAAGCATTATTTTGTCTTATTTCAATAAACTATGTTTTAAAATGATACTTGGAAATGATCATTTTTGGTCATTTTCTTATACCAGAATACTAATTTTACCCTGTCTTGAAATCTTTCATGAACAGATTTAGCAGCCAGCTAAGCTGTTGTGCTGAATCTGGATGGGAAATACCTAAGACCATTTATTTTAATCGTGCTGAGGATTTTTTTCAGGTATTTATTTACACTTTATTGTGTAGCAGCCGTGTGTCTTGGGAACAGAATATGGAAAACAATGCAGAGAAAACAGAAATCGTCATCACAAATGAACCAAATTCATTATTGAAGGATAGAAAAGCTCCTTCAAATCAACTCTCATTTTCCCTATCCTGTACAAGTGAGGTATTTTGATAAACCCTTATTTATTCTGATAAATTCTGATCTAATTCTCTCTCACCATTTTCTAGCTGGTGGATGACCAGCAGTTTGTTTGAGAAAGTGTATAGTAAGAACTGTCTTTAGCCAGGATGTGAAATCCATAATGGAAAATGTGAACTGCATGAAATTCACAACTGTGGCGTTTAGTGTGTACTCCATCAGGGGCTATTAAAAATAATTAATCAATCCATACACATCAGCCCATAAAAGATTCCCTAGTTTATTCCCTCAATAAGCTATAAGCTCAGACACGTCAACCCACATGAATTCTTACCTTCCCTTCTGACTGTTCTGCATTAATACAAGACAAAAGAATGATAAAATGGAGCAAACTGAGGATGAATCTGTTCCCCGGCATGTTTCAAGCAATGGAGGTAAACCAGCAAGGTGTTTGAAAGCCTGCTGAAATGACATCCAGTGTTTGGCTGGAGACAGCAATAAGGATCTGTGGGTCAGCAGTGCTGGGGTGTTTTTTCAGGTAGATTAGGGTTGTCACCCCACCAGATATTTTTGGTGTGATAGATAGCTGAAATTAAGCTTATTAGCAGAGTCTGTGCAAGTCTTTGCAAGAATGTGATGGAGAGTTCTGCTGCTACCTGAGGGAGCTGTGTCCCTCAGAGACTGACTCCACAGTTTCCGGTAAGTAGCAATACTGTTCTTACATTCTTCACCAGTGGATTGGGATCTTTGTCAATGAAAGAAGTACTACTACTTGTCTTATAAGTACTGAAATGTGAAAATCCTTTCACAGATTTGTTGAGAGATGTAAAGTCAGCTCTAGAATTTTTGGTACAGAAACACGTTCCGCCTCTCTGGACACTTGAAAAAGGCTTTAGTGAACTAGAGGACGAAGTCACGATCCCCCTTTTTTGCACAGCCACCTGGAGTGGAGTTTTCTCTAGTGAACAACATATCTCCCTAGGCACTGTGGATGTTGAGGAGTCTGTAGACTAAAGCAGGTCTATAAAAATGTCACCCTATACTTGCTCTCTTGAATGCTTTCATAGCTTTCAACCTGGGGCACTTCTGCCTCATTTCCTGTTAAGCCTCATGCTCTAGGAGCAATAGTGAGCTGTTCAGAGGGGATTCCAGACAGATTTCAAATTCAGCTGCTTGCCAGAGCAGGTAAATGGAAGAAGTGGGAAGCATTTCAGGAGCTAGGCCAGGACTTCTCATTCCCTTTACAAGAGGATTTATGAAGACAGCAAGTGCTGAAGCTGTCATCAATGCCCTGTGATTTGAGTAAGAAGTTGTACATCATTTGTCCTTCCTGAACAGCAAGTCCAGCCCAACACCTCAGCCTGCCTAAATATATTAATTGTCACATAAGAGTTCTTTAACACATTAGATTGTTACAGAAGAGTTCTTTTTGACAGCCACTGAGGCAAACTATGTTTCAATGGAGAGAATGTGTGCAAAGAACACAAGATAATCTTTAAGTCTTCCCCAGTTAAGGACCTGATGACATAAGCTGTAGCAGAAGCAGTGCCTTCTCCAGAGCTACGCTCTGGCCAATCTTACAAACTGGATTTTCTTGAGGGTTAAGAAATGGGCTCCACAGTGACGTCTTCAGAAGTTTTGGAGAAGGTCTCACCCTCTAGCAGGGGAGATAGGGTTGTTCAAGGATTGTAGTTCTTATTTCCTAGTTCTAATGCAAGGGTTTGACACTCTTTAAGGATTCAGGAAAAGGCTTATAGGGACAAAGAGCAGGGAAAGATAAACAGAAAATGTTGTCTTTTTCTGAAAGTGTCCTCTTCCACTATGTGAATTCCACCACAGGCTCCATTCTGGGCCTGCTTTGATGGATCTGCTTCTCAGCTGGGTGCAGCAGGGGACCTTATCCTGATACCTAAGTGAGCTTGTTCTGTGACACATCAAAGAAAAGATATTTTGATGTAACACTGTCCATTACTATGTGGTCTCCTTCACTTCTTGGTTGTGGAGGCAGTAGCTCTCTTCCATAGACCAAGGAGTAATCCCTGCAGGCATTCCCTCAAGTCTGGTTAGAGGAACTACCAAGCCTCTCAAGTGCAATAATGCACTCAGCATTTGGACCACTGGTAGCAATGACAAACACCACACTCCTCCTCCTCCTCCTCCAGGTTCCACCCAACCAGATTTGGTGGTCAGCATTTGGGCAATGGCTTTTGTCAGTGGTGAATGCACATCGCAGCTTTTACATACCAATCGGGTAAGGCAGAAGGAAAAGCCTGCCTCTTAAAAATGGACAAATGAAGGAGGAAGTCAGAACTGATGAGGAAGAGCAAGACTGATTGATGTTAGCAAGCTCCAAGAAGTGCAAGCCGGGGGGGGGGTGTCAGTCACCATAGAGACCAGTAATTAAAATTTCCTTCTCTTTTCTCTGAAAGTCCCTCAAAGGAAGTGCTTTGAAAATGTGAAAATTGTAAAAAAAGCAGGAGGCATCTTTTTACATGGTGACTGAGCCATGCTGCACAAAACAATGTGAGGTTGCAGCGGAGGTTCACAGAGACTTTAGATCCTGGAACATCTGGGTAATTGTGTAGGTGTCAGCACAAGGAACACGATGATGGCAATGGTACCTGGAGTTGTGATGTGGTACTGGATGTGACTATAAAGTTCCAGGCCTTTTCAATGCAGAGAGAGATAAGGGGGGGGGGAAGGGGGAAGAAAGCTTATCTGATGTTTTTTTCTTATTTGAGTAATGAAGAACAATAGAGTGAAGGCCGGGATGTTATAAGGAGTGAATGTTTAGTTATTATAATCTATCAGGGATGTATAAATGTGTGACAGAAAGAGAGAGTGACTGCTTAATTAAATGCCTTAATTTATTTGACTTTTAAAAAGTCTTTTATAAGGTCATGATAAAAGCTACTGTGAGCTGGAGAAGATCTTTAGCTCTCCAGAACTGTAAACTGGTCTGATGGTTTTCAGTAATGTTAAGGATTTAGAAGACAGTATTGTTGTGTATTTCAGATTTTAAATCAATGGATGATGACAGTATTTGACAAAATAGTGAGGTATCTTCCTCCTGGCAGTAGGGAGTAAAAATACATAACCAGACTCATCTCAGTGGTGACCAGTGACAACACGAGAAGCAATGGGCACGAACTGAAACATTCATTTAAAAAAAAAAAAACCAATTTATTTAAGCATTGGAAAAAGGCTGTATTCCTGTGAGGGTGGTTGAACATTGGAACCAGTTGCCCAGCTACTGCAATTTGGGACCAAAAAACAACGTGGAGACTAATGCTGGTATGCTATCAGTGTGGTCAGCTAGGCCTAACTTATGCTAACTGCTACACCAGAGAAGCTGTGGCATCTCACTGACTGGACACAGTCTTGAGCAGGCTGTGCTAGCTGACCCTACTCTGAGCAGAAATTAGACTAGGAGGTCTCCAGTCATCCCTTCCTACATCAATGATGCTGTGATTCTGGGAAAGTTTTTACTATATTGGAGAAAAATATTACTAACATGTAATGAAATCTCATTTTCTGTCTTAAGTGTAGATTCACTTAAGATTTGCTGATATGAAAACATGATTTACTGATTGTAAATATGGTCATCTGATAGCCTTGTCTGCTGTCTTCTCTAGTGGTCATTCAAATTGTATAGATGCATGCAGAAACAATACTGTGATTGTTCTGTCTCAAGGACCAATATAAAAATGAGATGTACATCTCAAGCTAATGACTAAGAGGGAACTCATTTGGGTAAGAGCTCGGGATCCATTGATTTTTTTGTATTGATACAAACCTTGGGTACAGCTAGTTGCAGGAAATGAAAGACTAATCTCCAGACCTAAAATAATCTCACTCTAATGAGGACAAGCTATAACCACTGTGTCTGGGGCACCATTATGCACTTTATCAAAGAGAAATTATTAATGTGAGTGCAGAAATCAGATTGATCATAATGGGAGATGAGGCAAGAAAGAAGGGAGATGTGCTTCTATATAGCAGAAAACCATCTTTAGGAGCAGAAGAGAGTATGGCATAAGTGTACATGTCTACATTGCCTGCTGAGGACAAGCCTGGGCTAAGTCCAGGTTCTGGTGTGCCCATGGTATGTTCTCAGGAGCAAATGCAAAAATAATCATAAAGACTACCACTGCCTGGTTGGCCACAAGCATTCTTCAGTCTGTCCAAGAGACGCATTGCATGGCAGTCAGACAGGAAGAGACTAGGGAGGGTGTGATGGAATGTTTCATGTTTTTCATTGCTCCAAACCAATTTTCCAGGATGACAGAGGAAGGTTATTAATGGAATGATATGCTTATTTCTGATGTACATACTTGAAAATGCTTAAGACAAATTAAAAAGGGTGGACAAAGACATTCAAGATCGATTTGGAAAGTGAAAAAAAATGCATTATAATGAGAGATTAATGAAGTTCAGTCCATTTTTTTGGATCAAACAGATGTTATGGAGATGAAGCATAGCTTCCCTGACTTTTTTTTTTCACAGTTGGGGGCTCCTAAATCTAGTAAAAAAGGTGTAGAAATAACACGGAACTTGAAAATTCATCTTAGAAAAGTGAGAAGAGAAACATTTTTAATGTGACTGTAATGAGCACAGAAGTAGAACCAGCAGGATAATTGATCCAAAAATATGATAAATTCCATGCCACTAGGACATCTAACTATAGTGCTAGTCCAAGTAAGCAATGTAGATTTTGTCTTTAACATATGGGCGAGAAATATTAATTTCAGGAGTGTAATTTGTGTCATTATAACATATACATATGAGAAAATGGGGAGGAGAAAAGAATCCTAGGTTAAAATTCAACCTTGAATTTAGATTGCTAAAGCTGGGAGAGATAAATTGGCCCTTGTCAATTTGAAAGCTATATATTCAGCATGGCATCAAGTGACTCAGTAATTTCTAAGTAAGTTCTATGTTGATCAAGTTGCACTTGATCATACTTTTAATGAATGTCTGGTCTGATAAAATCTGAAAAAACCTCTGTGTGTGCTCCAGAGGCACACCCCAATAGGAGATTTTTGAAGCTAATGATCAAGATGATTTTTGAAAGACAGGACAAAGTCTTAAGGTGATTTCTTTTTCATTCAATTTTTAACTCAGTTTTCATTAATTTGTTATTTATCTAAACATGTAATTCTTATATTTCACCTATAAATACTCATATTTTCTTCCAGAAATAAATTAATAATATATCTGAATTGTTAAAGCTATTGCTTGTTGTCTGCTTGTTTTAAAAGCAGAAAATGTAATCCTTCTTTGTCATAAGCATCCTGGTTTACTCTTCAAGATAAAACAACAGTACTCAAAATAATTATTTTTCTTGATCCTCTGCCATAAAAATACAGCATAGATAGTTCTTTTGAAGTTTTCTGGCATGTGATACACTGTCTGAAAGGGCTTCTTGCTTGCCAGTTGAGCAAGTGTTATCACTTTCAATGAGTTAAAAGTGATGGGAGGAAACTTCTGTGTTCATTATACAAAGCAAGAAACATTAATAGCTGGGATTTCATCAGTAATCTTCCCATGGGTGGATGACTGCAATAGCATTTACAAGATTGGAAAATGATAGCTTTTGACAAATCACAGCTTTAATTATCTCAGTAAATAAATTTGTGACACTGCTAATCATTATTATTGTTATTATTATTAATTATTATTTATTGAAAAGAACACCAATCCAAGACACTGAGCTCAAATTAATGGTAGAGTTTAATATACACACAATTACAATCTTCAAAATATCTTTTGGTAACTTTACCCATGGTCCTGGGCTATGGAGAGGCAGCCTTAGGGGTCAGACTTATTTGTGGTACCTGCCTTTGGGCGGTCCAAAAGGGCCTGGGATATCTGTTGAGTCCCTGTCTTGTTCCTGTTCCCTATAATAGAAAGCACAAGAAATCTCATCTGTTGTTCTTGACAGTTCTAGGGAAGGCCACCCCAGGAAAACCAAAAATACTATGCTTCCTTCACACTGCTCTAGCCTTTTCAACCTAGTAACCATGTTAGAGAGAGGGTCAGGATCCTAACCAAGCATCTCCTACTTTTATGTCCTAGGCTAAGAAAATTCACAAGTATTGTACCTCCTAGCATGTGGCAGGACCTCTAAATTGAAGAAGTTAGTCTTTAAATGTTTTTCAAGCATACAGAATAACACCAAGCAGAAAAAAAAATCTTAGGTAACATTTAGGCAGCCAGTATCTGAAACCATCCCTCTAACAGTGGGCTCTGCCTTAGCTCCCTATTCCCTCTATGCCGTGAAACAGTTCATGGGGATGATTTTTAGCTTTAGACATGCTGCATCAAACAGTTTACCCCTTGACCTTCAGCTCCTTCCACTTTAATATGTACATTTTGCTTTCCCAACCTAAAAAAAATATGAATTCTACCAGTAAAAATGCTTTAAGTTACGACAGAATTCCCCACAGTGCCTCAAATAAATTTTTTTTCTCTAGCCTCTCATTATAACCAGCATAAAGCCAAAGCTTCTGTTTAATTTCATATATATAAAACTTTGTCTATATCTCCAGCTTTACCACCCCACCCTAGAAAGTAAAACAGAATTAAAACAAGTTTTCAGGCCATAAAAGTAATCATAGCCATCAAAGAAAGAGAAAATGATTATACAACCTCTGAAACAGTCTGAATGCCTAGCATAAACTCCACTTAAAAAATCTGTTATTATGTTCTACTAAAATATGACAAATAGCCTATGATAATGTGTAATGGACATGATATCATTAAATTAAACTGTACAAATAAAAAGGGCTAGTTTATTCAAATAATGGAAAGCCGGAGCACACAGTATATGAATATCAGCATGGCTATGGTACAAGGCTGAAAATAAGATCCACATTGGTAAAAGCAGACCTGACCTAAATTGTCTTTAATATAATGCTCTAGAGAATCATTTCAATTAGGTGCTAATAATGAAAATTCCTTTTCTTTATATTAATGACTTTTTTTTTTACATTTGCATTTGCATTAGAAAATTTGGAGAACAGTTGCTCAAACTTCTTTGTTTCTGAAAGCAGGAACCTGGCCTTAATATGGGGTAAAGATAGATGGACAATGAGGAATGTAATTATGCAACCTATAAGCAAGAACAGAGAAGATAGTGTGTAGGTATTTCAGTGTTCTGGTAGTTCCTCCATCAGTCTGTGACCTGCTTTCCTCTGCAAAATGACTTTATCTTCACAGACTGAAAGCTCTAAAATGGAAAATGTTGTTTAACACACCTGACATTTTCTGGGACTGCCATTTATTTTTAAATAAAGAATATACTTACATATCTATTAAATAAAGCTTATACTTTGATGTATCATAGTCACATTAGTCAACATGGGCTGTGTCAAAGTGCTATGGAGAAATGCAACGATGTTCTACAATGGGAGATTTTGTTACGAACAGCTTAAGACAATAAGGAAAAAATCTGGGTCCCCTTTATGAGTTTCCATAAGTCTTGTGTTATTATAAGTTTCACAGATGAAAATTCTATTTCAACTTATTTAAAGCTTTGTGTCTTTACTATTTCTACAGCTTTCACGAACCACTTTATTAGATTCAGCTTATCTAATAACACTACATATGGAGGCAGAGCTAGGGTTTTACTTAGTGACATCAACATTAAAAATATTGATTGTAAATAGTTTTCAAAATATTTTCAAACAAACAAAACTCTGGGTTTGGACTGGTAAAAATAATAATATGTTTTGGATTACAACCTCCATGTAGCAAAATTTATGTTGTATTTACCTATTATAAAATGTTAGACTGCTTTCTATCTAGGATATATTATTTAATTAATTAAGGTTTAAAAACACCCTTTTCCTTTGGAGGGTAAAGAAAGCTTACTTTTTTGATAGTTCTTAATTAAAGATAAAACAATCGCTTAGAGTGAATATACTTTAATGAGTAAGACTCAATGCTTTGCAGATTTTGCTGCATTAAGCATTTTTTTGGAACTTCTGCAGATTTTAAGAACAAATGATGCATGAAACCAGAGCAAATTGGGCCCTAAGTGTGTGGGTGGGTGAAATGGAGGATTTAAAGGGATTAACACTTATTGGAGTACCTCATATAAGAGATTTTGACATGTAATAATGCAAATCAAGAAAAAAAAAGGAAGCAGCAGGTGCAGAGGCATGTTAGAAGTGGAATGCATAGTTTTGATATTAAAGTTAGAAGCTCAGTCATAAACCTAAAACTTTAAAATCTGTCTGTAAATTATATATCATCAAATTGTTTTTCCTGATGACATTTAAATATGATATTCAAAAGTTGTTGAGAGTTAATCCATGCAGCTGAGCTGGACGTGGAGAGATTTATTACAAATTCCTGCATTATTTAGCATACATTAAAATAATAACTACATCATGACAAAAGGTGTCTTGTTATGGAGATCAGAGAGATCTTTCCACAGGATGCCTGCCTGGAAGATATGTTAACTAGTAGGAATTGGCAGGACCCATTTCTCAATGCATCAGCTACTGAAAGGCATGAAGTAAACCAGGGGTAATCTGGAGACCAGCAACAGGATGGAAGCAGCCCACTCAATGGGCACCGAATTGCAGAGCTCAGGTAAATGTGCTGTGCCCATCCAGCCACACAGAAAATATCCTCATGAATTCCTAGTGCCCATGAAAAATATAGATGCCATATACCACCTGAAGGACTAAATCCTTGTACAGAAGAATTTTACCATTGAATTCAGCAGAAAGAGTTGTCACTTGTGATAGAAAATCTGCTCCTGGCCAGTCCTGCTTTACAGATATGGGGATAATACTAAGGACAGAGTGAAAGGTACAGTTTCTGTTAAGAAATTATGTGCATTTCTAGGGAACTTAACATCTTTGTTTTGTAGGCATCTTTCCACGGTGCGACAGAGAAGAATTTGACTCCATAATATCTGAGACACAGGGCAACGTTAATAAGAGAAGATTAACCAAAGTAAATAAATATAATCTTTTTCTCTCCTTTTAGTGTCTCCTTAGGTGAACTTTAATACAACTTTATGACACTTTCATCTAGGTACAACACCGCCCCCCCAACCAATAAACTGAAAAACCACCGACCTCAAAACTCAAACCACAAGCACACAATAGTCATAATTGATGTCTGAAAGAGTTTATATGCTTTACACACATTTCTGGTGTATCTTCCATCAAAAGATATATAAAAACACTTAATATTTTAAGTTAGGATTAGTAAAAGTAAGAAAAGTGTTGAAAAGTTTTTATTTAAAGAGAGGAATAGAAAGGCACATGAAGGATATTCAAAACAATGACTACAATTAGTAAGTCAATCCAAGTACTCTCTTAGGAAAAAAGAGTGCATGGCTTCTGTTTTTTAATCAGCCTAAACCATTCCTCTTACATAGTGAAATTAGTCAAACAAATGATAAAACTATGTATTTTGTCACTTTTAACCTTCATTCTCAATTATCAATGGCATTATGGAAACCTCTGGAAATGTCAAAATAAGTCCCAGAAGTTTTAGATAGGTGCACAAAGTGACAATCCACTCAGTAGACGTTGGTTAAATGAAAGAGGTGGAGAGCATACACCCAACTCATACAGGGAAATCTTGCACTGTGTAATCTTTCTGACTATTTCTAAAGGAAAAGCTATGGACATGCACAAAAGTTTTCAGAATAAATACCTAAATCAATGACATAAATACATATAAATATTTGAAAGGTAGTCATATTTGTTATTTCAAGTTTCCGTGTGTCTTATAATGCAAAGGAAAGGGGCCACATAAGAGAATGAAACTTTAAATGGAAAATTTAAGCTCAGTACCATGAAAATCTTCTTGGCAGTGAGACATATCATCTATTGGATAGTTTCTCAAGAAAAGCGACTGAAGTGAAAGTGATTGAATTTTTTAGTCACCTCTTTGATTACTTTTCAACACCCTAAAATTCCATGCAAATGGAATATTGAAGGAAAAGATATCTAAAATTATGATGAACAAGCTGGCCAAACACCATGATTTTTCAGGGGTGAAAAGAGCCATTCCATTTGCTTACGTCTATTTTTAGCAACCTGTATAGATCTCTCTTCATTAAAGACATATAGTGTGTATTTATATCAGAAGATACAGCTGAAATGCTAAAATAAAACCAAATAAAATATTGCACTATGAAGCAGACACCTAACAAATGTCACACCAGTCTTTCTTACAAAACAAAACAAATCCTCCCAAGGCTTTTTTTTAATTAGAGCTGCAGTGAACCTTTTCACCATTGTTACAAATGCTGATAAACAAACTTTTCATAACTTCTAATCTTTAGATACTGTTATGGGACTCTCTGCTGTGAACCTGAATGCATTCCCTTAGGTCCACATTGAGGATTGAACCTAAGACACTCTGACGATCACACCAAGCCAGTGGGAAATTTGTTCTGTGGGTGTTCAAACCAGTTGAGCCTCTGAACTGACTGGCAGCATTCAGAGCAGGAGCATTTTGTTAAGATATTGTTCTATGTGTACTTTGTATAGTTTATACAAGTGTTTGCTAAGCAGGCTAGAGTTTGAAATCTATTGTGCTGATTAGACAGGAGAAAGAAAATTGGAGAGAATAAGTGTGACTGGAATAATAAGGAAGTCTGCAGAAGTGAGAAGTATGTATTAAAGGCAAAGTCATGTGTTGATATGAGAAAAAAAGAAAATTCCAACTTAATGTTAAAAAGCTTGATATCTAGCTCTATGTCCAAATAAGTGAATCAATTGCAATGCAAAAATAAATAATATTTCATTTGATTTCCAGACATATTGTGAATCCATAGACTACTCAAAAGTTAATCTTTTAAAGCTTAATGGAAAAAAAAGGACGAGCATGCTGTGTTAGGGAAAGGCAAAAATAGCAATGGGAGAAAGACAGAAGAAGAAAAGTATTGCACAATGAATAAATATCTTTCTTTTTCTCCAGGTTTAGTAAAAGCTAAAATATCAGACTTAAGTTACTTGTTTTGAGAACAGTTTTATTTGCAATGCTCACTTATTTTTAAATTAATTTGGTAATGGTTCAGTAATTGAGGTTCAATATTGTACCAAAATAAAATGATAAAATCAGAAGTAAGAAGTATTTGAGAAAATATGTACATTATTCTGCTTCTTGGAAAAAGTACCATAGAGTGAATTAGTCCTGATTTTATACAGACATAAGATTGATTTGTTACTTGTTTACATATCTTAATTCCTGTGCTGTATTGTTTTGTAAATACTTGCAAAACAAGATTCATCATTTAAAAAATCATATGATTTTGGACAGAATCTTTTCTCCCACATTTCAGCATAGACATTTTGTTTATATTTAAGAGAAAACTGGCATGAAGAATTCAAGTTTTCTTTTTTAACTTGGTTGTATTAGAACAGACCCTGAAGTCTGGAAATACCTAGAGGATTACCAGTAAAACAGCAGTGAGGAGTTGTAAGGTTTGTTTTTTCCTAAGATTTGATAGATTTTGCCCTTATCTGAGGATACTCATAAATAGAGACTCTCTTGAAAGGATATTTACATTAAAGAACAGAAAAGTTGGCATAGAAGCTGAAATTTAAGGGTTTTATTAATCAGGATGCAAAAATCACAAGGACATTTGTGCTGCTGGATGTGTTGTGCTGGAACATCATACTACATCTGCTATACATTTAACTTTTGGTTAGCTTGTTTTACCACTTCTAGCTTTTCTCTGAGCTACATATTTTTCTGCTTTTGTTTTCCAGTTTATACTGAACTAAATTCCTTAAAGAAGCCTCCTTGGGGCTTCTCTATCTTATTGTCTTCCTCTTTCCCCTACTTCCTCTGTCAAAATTACTCAACCAGTGGCTTCAGCAGGTCGTTATGCTCACATTCATCATGAATTTATCAGTAATCTATTGTTCTACTCTGTCTATAAAACAGCGACACTGTTATCCACTGCTGTTAAACCTCCTTTGTGCATCTCAACACCTGGACTTTGAGAAAAAGTTCTGCACTGGAGAACCAGTTTATTTTATTTCTTTCTCCCTCCTGAAGTTGACTCGCTCCAGCATTTCCCATGCATAGGTACACTGGAGTCATATGGGGGATCAAGTATTTGTACTCCTTGCTTGCCAGCTGTGTGATCAAAAGTGAAAAAAATAAAAGTATGTACATCCTATAATTCTTTCAAGTGTCACTTAGTAATTTGGATACAGTTGTATGTTATGTTTATGTCCTGACTGGGTTCTTATAAGTTACAAGACTCATGTGAAAGTTACTAGTACCAATAGCTTATTTCCCCAGTGTTTAACTCCTTACATTTTTAGAACAACATACATTACTTCAGTCAATACCAGATGATTAAAATGATTATAAATTTGGATAGTATGAGAAAAAATATGGAGTTTATTTCTGAAACTTTGTATGTATGTTCCATATATAGAGATGTGTGTGAATATATTTCAGGCCCACATGATGCAATTTTCATAATTAATCTCAGATTTGATCTGAGAATCAAATAGGATTCGGTTCTTCTGTATCTTTTGTTCTCATTCAGCAGTTATTTCAATACTGGCTACAAGTTGTTGCATAGATACAGAAGAAGTACCTGAAGCGTAAGGTAAAAAGGTTGGTGGGGATAGATGGCTGCGTTATCAAAACATACTGGGTTCTTGAAATGTTCACAAAGAAAGCAGCTCCTCTGATACTCTTCACAGTCAAAGCAACACCAGCATAGCCTTAGGACTATGTCACAGATCCATCGTTTATCTCTATCTCACACAGGCTCTACAAAAGCTTCCATTCTTGGTTCTTTGAATGGTCTACGTAGCATATTCTTTTGCAACAATATTATATTGTTGCTTTTCAAAATACACAGAGAAAAAAGCTACCAGTACTAATATTCTAAACACTTGAATAAAATACCAGTATATTTTATTTACATACACTTTGAGATAGATACTATTTGATTTTTTTTTTTTGATAACTTTTTATGAATATGCACTTCAATAATTGCTTTGACACTGTTTGTTTGTGGATTTGGGTGAGTTTGGGTTTTTTGCGGGGAGCGTAGGTTTTTTCTCGCAGGTAGGACAATCCCAAATCTAAAATGTCAAAGCACACTTTTCCCATAGTTTAGATTTAACAAGAATGTAAAAAGTACTGGAGATCTGTGCAAGAAAAGGCTTGCACAAATTGAAAAGAAGCGCAAATGTAAATGCACACAGAAACTCTTTATACATGCACAAGCACACACATGCTTTGATGCATGTAGTTAAAAAAATCTGCTAAGCGCTTGGGCAGATTCTGACTATTAAAAGTTATCATTAATAAAAAAAAATAATGAAAATTTGCAGAAGTACTTTTAGCAATGTTTTTCCTGTCATTACATCACCCCAGGCAAGTCACTAGAGTTCTCCTTACCTCAGTGAATCCTTATGTGAAATGGATACAGTACCCATTCCCTCAGTGAAAATCAGAACATATATTAATTGGATGAGAACAAAAGGGGTTAGATAGCTTGCACACATAGATAAATACTGAACCTGAGCCACTACACATGCTTGAAATATTTTCACGTTTGTAGACATAGAGTGCCACATTTATTATCAGTGCTGGGAACATTTATGCTTTATCACAAAATGATGTAAAGGCTAAGTTGTATATGTTCAACAACTTCGAACCATCTGCCGTGGAGGAAAAAGGTCACAGCCTGAGGTCACAGATAAAGTATAACTTGAAGTGTAGCAGGCAAAAATAGGCCTTCTCTGTTGAGCTTAAATTACTAGTAAGGTAAACCACCCATGAGGCATCCAGCTGGGAAGTGACTAACAGAAGGTTCAAGGTGAAACAGCTTCCTCTACACTTACTGAACTGCTATTTATATTGTTGTAGGCATCCTAAAACTTCTATCAGCACTTATAGGGGACAGATCTCCATGAAAAAAATCATACAGATGTCAAAACAATGGTTTACTGTTTAAAGAATACTTTATAAATTATTTAATGGCTTACTTTGATGGAAAATTTTGATATTGATTTAATTAAGGCATTAAACAGAAAGCACACATAGCCTTAAGAAAATGCCTCTGAAATATTGGCATTTCAATTGTTTAGATGAACTTATTATTTTCTGCATGCTAACATATTAAACACAAGATAATGTATAAAATATAATACATTCCTATTTATGAATGCACACTCTTCAAGTTTATGGCTCGTTTCCTTTGAGGGTGTTTTTAGCAAACATTTTTCTCTTTCTGGCTTGGTCTGGGTTTTGTTGATACTTCCCTCAAGAAATATCTGTACATTAATGGGCAGACATTTATAAAATGTTTTCCTTGTCTTAATGCCTCATTGTCATATTGTGCTACAACAAAAATATAGCCTGCTAAATTCTTCTTTTGATCTTTCCCACTAACTAAAATGGGCACTGAATCAGCAATTCCATTTGTACATCTGTGATCTTAAACCTATGTATATCAAACTAGTTCTGACTTTGACTTTGGATCTTTATTGATTGCATCATCTTGTTCTGTGGTTGAATCTGACCACTAATATGTTTCAAACTAAATACTTAGGGTTTGGGGGTTTTTTGAGGTTTTGAATGAAAAACTCTTTGAGAATCAAATCTTTCCAAAAAAGAGAAGTAATTTATTCCTCTTTAATGTGATGGTTTTGCAGAAGCCATATTCACCTCACATTCATAGTGCTGATGTTGTTTGAATTGTTACTTCAAATAAAAGCACTCAGAATAGCAGATGAGAGCATTTTTGCATTGTTACAAATCACAATCAAAAGTGTTCAGTCGCTTACAGCAATGCTGTATTTGTAGTCATTGCAAACCCCATTCAAAAACAAAACTGTACTTACACATTCACGTTCTATGCGTATCTCAGAAACATTACTTCTTATTTAATGTGCTTAATTTCTAAGGATATTCAACTATGTTCTCTGTTAAACAGGATATAGGACAGGATATAGGACAGAGGAGTTTTATTTTCGCACAGACACTTTTAATCTCGCTTATTCATAAAAGTTTTTAAAGTGCGTACATTGCAAGTGGATTTAAAGTATCTGAACTGTAATTACTGTCATTAGTGCTGTACCATCTGCATCTTTCAGGAACCAGCAGATTGAACTAATCACCAATAATTGTTTTCAAGATGTTTAGCACATCTTAAATTTAAACATCAAAACAAAAGCTTGTATTTGGCACTGATTTCTGCCAAAGCCTTCTTTTTTCAACATCCTGTATCGACACTAGTTTGATGTGCTGGATTAAGCCCTACATGAGTTTCTCCCCTAGCTAAAGTCTGATACACAGTTTTGGAAAGTGTTTGATAGTTTCTGGTTTGTATTTTCCCCTTAGTAGCCCACATTACAGAGCCATTGTACATCATTCCAGAAGATCAGAACCATTGCTGGGACCATAGCATGGAAAATGAATTACTTTCCAATATAAACACAGTGATTCCTTGTTAAATCACCTCTTGTAGTCACTGAAGAAATGGCTGGGGAAAGTTTTATCAGTGTAAATCTATCACACCTGACACAAAAAGGAACAGACCCTTCAGATTTAATAGAAGCTAACGCAGTGAACTGACTAAGATAAAAACATTTTTAGCTAATGTATATGTATGTGCTTTTAATAATTTTACTCTTTACCTCATCTAACAGCCTCCTTGCTTTTTAAGGTTCCTAAAAGTATTTGACAATCCTCATGTGAAAACGACTGTAACTTTCTTTCAAATACAAATACACTTAGTTCGTATATTCAATATCTCTTTATAAGACCATCAAAATCCATGGTTTAATGAAACCGAATTTTAAAATAATGTTTAAATGAAAATTATTAACATTTTCTCCAGGCTTCTTAGTCATTTCTTCCTTTTTTTTTTTGACTATTAAAATTTGATCCTACGGGCTGCACTCTTCATCTGATGCCTGTTCATATGTAAAGCTGCTTGCAGGAAAGACTTTAGACTGCAAACTCCTTAGGGCAAACGTACTGTGCCACAAATTTTATTTCCTAGTCTCATCACAACCTACTGATCTATCATTCCTCAGGGTCTTAGTAATATTGTGCAATCTTGTCCCAAATTCTGCTGATAGAGTAGATATGAGAAGGTTTTGTTCCCTTCAGGTCTTCAGTTTTATACCACGGTTAAGACACAGAATAATCTGAATTATTAAATAGCAAAGACAAACCCATGATAAGCAAGTCAGTGACCTCAAACAGGTATGAAATGTGCTAAAGCAAAAACCAAACTGTTCAGACCTGTTAATTTATGCTGTCCTGCACACAACTGTACTTATACTGAATCTCATACGTATTATATTCACAACTCTCTTGTCAGTAGGGTCAGAGCCGCAATTTGATTTTAACAAAGAAATAGTCCTAACTCAGTATTTGTTCCACAGTATTGAGGCCAACATCTAAATTATTAGTCATAGGATAATAACTAATTAACAGCTGTCTATCTTCTGAATCAGCACTAGTATTTTATTTCTGATCAGGAAAACACTTCTGAAGCAAATCAGTCATTTGTGGTTACTGATCATTTCTTTGTGTCATGCAATAGTTTTGGACAACATGAAATATATTCCTCTCTGATCAGGTGAAATGGAGCGATGAAGCATTCCAAGAAATCACCTGGTATTCTCCAGCCATTAACATGTGTTTAGGTTGCAAAATCAGACTAGAATCAGGCCAATCCCCCACCCTGAGATGTATGGTCACCACCACCAATTGTGTTGCTTTCTTAGATCCACTCTTATTGTATTGCACTAATGACTATAACCACAGATCATTCTATGAATGCATAGAATAGTTTTTAGTGGAACCTTTAGTGGAACCAAGGAATCTTTTGGGTTGGTAGGGACCTTTAAAATCGATCTAGACCAATACCACTACTCAAAGCAGGGTCAGCTACAGCAGGTTGCCCAAGTCTACATCCAGTCACGTTTTGAATAACTCCACATACAGAGACTTCATAAACGCTCTGGGCAATCTGTGCCAGTGTGTAACCACTCTCAGATGTAAAAGAAATGTTTTCTTGTGTTCAGATGGAATTTAATGAGTTTACACTTGTGCCCATTGCCTCTTGTCCAGTCTTTGGGCACTACAGAAACACCTTTTCTTCATTCCCTTCCATCAGATATTTATACACATTGATAAAATCCTCCTGAGCCTTGTCTTCTCCAGACTGAACAGTCCCAGCTCTCTCAGCCTTTCTTCATATGTCAGACGCTGCAGTCTATTAATCATCCTTGTGAACTCACTCCAGTCAGTCCGTATCTTTCTTGTACTGGAGAATCCAGAACCAGACATAGCACTCCAGATGTCACCTCACCAGGGCTGAGAAGATGTATTGGGTTTGCATGGCACGATTTTGGTAGTGGAGGAGATACAGGGGTGGCTTCTGTGAGAAGCTGCTAGAAGCTTCCCCCATGTCCAAGCGAGCCAATGTCAGCCAGCTCCAAGATGGACCTGCTGCTGGCCAAGACCAAGCTAATCAGTGACGGTGGTAACATCTCTGAGATAAAATATTTAAGATGGGGGAAAAAAAACTGCACGGCATTAGCCAGAAGAGAGGAGTGAGAATAAAACTCTATAGACACCAAGATCTTCATCAAGAGAAGAAGGAGGGGGAGGAAGTGCTCCAGGCACCGGAGCAGAGATTCCCCTGCAGCCCATGGTGAAGACCATGGTGAGGCAGGCTGCCTCCCTGCAGCCAGTGGAGGTTAACTGTGGAGCAGATATCCATATGCAGCCCATGGAAGACCCCACAATGGAGCAGATGGATGCCCAAAGGAGGCTGTGACCCTGTGGGAAGTCTGCGCTGGAGCAGGTTCCTGACAGGACCTGTGGAGACAGAAGCCCATGCTGAAGCAAGTTTGCTGGCAGGACTTTGCTGTGGGGTGCCCATGTTGGAGCAGTCTGTTCCTGAAGGACTGCGCCCAGTGGAAGGAACCCCTGCTGGAGCCTTTCTTGAAGAACTGCAGCCCATAGGAAAGACTTACATTGCAGAAGTTTGCAGAGGACTGTCTCCCATGGGAGAGACCCTATGACAGGGGGAAGAGTGTGAGGAGTCGTCCCTCTGAGGAGGACGAAGTGGCAGAGACAACATGTGATGAACTGATCACAAGCCCCATTCCACATCCCTCTGCACTGCTTGGTGAAGGAGGCAGAGAATTCAGGAGTAAAGTTGAGCCTGGGAAGAAGGGGTGGTGGTGATGAGGGAAAGATGTTTTAAGATTTGATTTTATTTCTCATTACCCTACTCTAATTTTGACTCTAATAAATTAAACTAATTTCCCCAAGTTGAGTCTCTTTTGCCCATGATGGTAATTGCTGAGTGATGTCCCTGTCCTTAACCCAACTTATGAACATTGTGTTATATTTTCTCTCCCCTGTCCAGCTGAGGAGGGGAGTGACAGAGCAGCTTGGTGGGCACCTGGCATCCAGCCAGGGTCAACCCACCACAGAGGAAGAATCACCCTACTAAACCAGCTGGGAACATTCTTCCTAACATAGCGTAGGATGCTGTTGACATACTGCCATGACAGTGCACTATTGGCTCATGGTGAGTTTGCTGTCCATCAAGAACCTCAGGGTCCTCTCTGCCAAGCTGCTTTCCAACTGAGTTAGTCCCCAACATTTCCTGATACCTAGGGTTATTCCTCTCCATATGCAGAACTTTGCATTTCCATCTGTTGAGTTTCATGAGATTCCTCTCAGCCAAGCTCTCCAGTCTGTTGAAGATCCTCTGAAAGGTCATACATGTCTGATATATCAGCCAGTCCTTACAGTTTTGCAGCATCTCTGAACTTGATGAGGATGTACACTGTCTCAACATCCAGGCCATGAATGTAAATGTTAAACAACACTTGCCCCAGTATTGATGGATGAGTACACCAGTAGTGACTAGCTTGCGACTGGAATTTATGCCACTCATCACTACATTCTGGGCCCAGATGTTCAGCTAGTTTTCTGTGCAATTCACTGTGCACTTAACTTGTCAGTTAAGCTTGATTTCCCCTTTGCAAATCTGTGCTGACTACTCCTGATCACCCTTTTGTCCTTTATGTGTTTGGAAATACTTTCCTGGAGGTTTTTCTCCATCAGCTTCTCAGAGACTGAGGTGGTGTTGACCAGCCTGTAGTTCCCCCAGTCTTCCTTCTTGCTCTCCTTGAAAATTACAGTGAGATTGATTTTCTTCCAGTCTTTTGAGCCTCTCCCATTTGCCATGGCTGTTCAGAGTTAATTGGGTGGCCTCACAATAACATCAGCTACCTCACTCAGCAGTCATGGGTGCAACCCATTGAGCTTTCATGTACTTATGTATATCCAGTTTGTTGAAGGGCTCCCTAACTTTGTCATCCTCCATCAAGGATAGGTCTTCCTAACTCCAGATTTTCTCTTTGGGCTCAGGTTCCTGAGGTACCTGAAGGTCAGTTTCACTGGTAAAGACTGAGACAAACAAAACAGTGAGATCCTTGGCCTTTTCTGTGTCATTTATCACCAGCTCCCCTGCCCTTCTCTGCAGCATGCTCACATTTTCCCCCATCTTTTTTTGCTGTTTAAGTATTCATAGAATCTTTTCTGAGTCCTTTTCTATTATGACATTTGGATTTTCATACAAGCAAATAATTTTAAAAACTGGGGATTTTTAAGAGTTGTGGACCCTCTTAAGAAGGAGGAATTTCTTGGTTTTCAACATCTCAAAACTTCTTACAGTGAACTTTCGCATTATGCTGAATCTGTTGTGAAGGCTCTTAAAAATTTGTATGTACCTGGGTAGTGATATACTAGTTTCATTGGAATATTAACTTGAATGAATCAGCTCAACCTCTTGGAGACATAAGGCCAGTTAATTAAAGAGAACATGTTTTGAGTGTTGTTTTTAATATGTTTTGTTATTCAACCATGCTAACTCAGCAATGTAGCATTTTTTTTCTTTGTTTTGATTTTAAAGATTTTATCATGTTTTTCAGATTTTTTTTCCCAGTAGAGATCTTACATGGTTTGTTTCCAAGGCACAATCATTACTTAAAAAGCAGAACATGAAATGAGACAAAAGCAGACACTGCTATCTTTCAGCTTGGCCTTGGTTCCTTAAAACTGATGAACACATAATTACATATTCTGACTGTGTTTTTTAAATGTATCTAGTGATACATAAATATAATATTTTATATATATGCACACACACAACAGTCCCTGAATGGTAGAAAAATAGACAGATAAGCTTAGTAGTTTAATCAGGGCTAAGCCTAGGATCTTTCCAATTTTTAATTGGTAATGAAATCTAGAGTCCTAAAAGCAAAAAGAGACTAGAAATGTGTTTACATATTGTAAAGCTACTGTGTTCAAAGCCCCAGACCTTAACTTTGAAAGCTGTATTCTTAAATGTACAGATTCAGAAAGACAGCAAAGGTTGTTTGTCTTTAGCAGGCAGAGAGAAACAAACATCAGTCAAGGCATTTTATCTGAAATATGTATTTTGAGCAAGCAGTTCAAGTTTGCAGATCAATTAACAGAATTAGGAAGTCACCTGATCACAAAATTATAATAAAAAGAACTATGATGTATATAGCTTTATAAGGATCCTTCATTCTTATGCACCTTATTCTATCTGTATTACCCCAACCCCTCTAAGAGTGTATTTTTTGAAGATAAAAAAATCATTTCCTTTCACTTAAGAACACTAGTAGCTGATGTGTATTGCACACTGGGGACCTCAAGAAGGAATGGTAGTTTATTCTATGCATATGGACTCCTTGCAGTATTTACAGATAAAACGTGTTAAAACGACACCTATTACAAACGACTTACCTCCCCCCACCCCAGCTCCTCCCCCCCCGCCCCAATCTTCAAAAAGGAAAGATGAAGTTTCTTCAAAAAATTTTCAAGCAAGGGACTGGAATGCGACTGCGCTGAAGGCATCCCTACCCCGTAGCACTAACACAACATGAAATTTGGAGGTAAATGTTAGTTCACATCTGGTATGGACAAATATTACTTGGAATTTAGAAGTAGTTCATAGCAATATATGCCATCTTTTCCACTTGCCTTGGTTTTAGCATGAATATCTTCCCACTCTATGCCTATTTACTGAACAATTTACAAGCTTGCTTTTCCTTTAGAACAAAGAACAAATACAATTTTTGGAAGGTATTACCTGTATTGTCATGTATCATGTGTATTGCTAGAGGATTTAAAGACAAGAAATTTAAACACATGCTGATTCACAGATGGGGAATCTATTATACCTAAAAAGCTTTAAGATAGAAAATAATATATTGAAATACTATGGCTTTTCAGTTCCACATTAACTGCCTATTACATGAATGCTTTGAAATCCATGGTCTATGAATTTTAGCTAGAAAACATCACAATTTCAGAGGTCATGTATTTTTTCCAGTAGGGAAAATAGCCTAACGTATCCACAAACACACTTGGGACATAATGATTACAAATATAGTTCAGCTGTATAACTAGAGAAAAATAAAACCACAACTAAACAGTGTCTCCAAGCTAATACTTCAATACTTTGCCCTCTAACTTAGCTGCACTGTGACTGCAATCAATCTCCAGTACTTAGTTTACAAAATTATACTTGATTAGATACATAGGTATGATCTCTACAGATTATTTATTTTAACATTTTAGAAGAAAGTAAAACTGACTTAAAAAAGCATGTATTTCAGGTCCATTCAAAATAAATATAAAGAAAGCTGTCAGTTATGGAATACAGGAAATCAGCACTTGTTCTTTGATTATTGGAACAGGTCATCGAAAGAGTAGGTAAAGGGATTATTTCTTTTAATAAAGATGACATTGTCTTTAAAATAGATACAATTACTTTCACTTTGTTTATATGTATATTTGGATTAAATTGTCTACAGAAAAAAATATGCAGGAAAAAAACTTTGTAAATCCTCATGCAAATTAATTTGTGCAGGTGAATTTGGGTAATTACTTTGACAGCTCAAATTTGGCAATCTTCTAATGAGCAAGCAGCATTGGCACTATGTGACTTCAATGATGAGACAGAACACAGATATTTATTTGAGGATAGTAAAACTCAAAAATATTAGATGAAGTTTTCTCGAAGAAGTGATGTTATATTTCTGCAATCCCTTTATGAAGTAACATTTCTGTACATTAAAAAAAAGGTGAAAAGTGTCAATGGATTACTCCGGAAAGTACATGACTAAGATGCTACCTGAACAGAATGCTACACTCTGAACAAAATACGACACCAAATTTTCTTGCATCTTTATTTCTAGATTCATTTTGTACTGTATACTATATATTACAATGTGGGGGAAAAAAGCTTCTAAATATTTGAAATTGTAGGAAAATCTGGACAGCTGCCTAACAGAAGCAAAATCAAACTATCTTTTAGAACTATAAATTGTCAAAAATAATAAATTAATAATTCTCCTTTCTATGCCACCTTGTCATTCTTGTGTAGATGAACAAGATGATAGAGATTAATATTTTTATTTCACGCTGACTCTTTCTCTTAAAAAAAAACCCTGTCCTTTCTCTTAGATAAGTATGGGGCTTATATGGGTACTAGGGGATCTGGAGACGGCATCAGGCTTTATGACTTGTTAGGGTCCTATGCTGGTTTTGTATCGATATATTGGGTCACAAACGTGGGGTTTGCTATCAGTCACTGTTGCAGAACACAGTGCCCCGGCAAAGCCGTTGTTCAAGCCGTTTAGTGGTAGTTATCAAAGGCTTCAAAATCATCTTGTGCCAAGAAAAAGAAAAATCACTATTAATAATAACTGTGCTACAATATTTGTTTTATGTATAAGATGTTTAGCAGCAGATGATCATCTTGAGACTTGTAAGCATCAGAATAAAAGTGTAGGGTTTTTCAATAAACAGCTATTTTGGACTAGGGAGAAAATTAACATACAAATAGTAAGTGTAGTCAGTTATCCCTAGTTTTATATAAATGACCCTATTACGTATATATTTCAGTAATGAAAATGATGACTCCCATCTGTAAAAGACTGTGAATTCTCATTAGAAGGTTTGACTTAACAACTGCTTTTTTGTTGTTGCTGGTTTTTCTGTTAACAAGAGTACTCAGCCCCTTGGTTGGTTTTTTTTTTGGTTTTTGGTTTTGGTTGTTTTTTTTTTTTAAGTAGAGTAATTTTATGGTCCTCAGACCAGGGTAAAGTGACACGTGCTTCAGCACTGGAACCTCAAATATCATAAGTAGAGTAGGGATTCATGTTTGATGTTCTTCCCTTTGGTTCTCTAAAATATAAAATCTCTAAAATTTTATTATTTAGGACCATTTTGTGTCTTCCATACTTAGTATTTTTATTTACAAATATATATAAAAAGGAAGAGGCAATTGAAGCTCACAGAAATGTAGAGAAGAATGTTTTGAAATTCACGGTTAGTTGGGATGATAGGCCATAATGGAGCTGTTACTGTTGCTCCTGTCAATGCGTACTCAGAATGTAATCCATGGATTACAAACACAATGGACCATAGCAGATCCTGCTGTATGAATGGCTGCTGATATGCATAAAAACCTATCATTCTTCAGATAATTATTTTGTCTAAGTTTAGAATGTGAACTGCTGACACTATCAAAGGTACTTTCGGTTGGATATCAGCGTAGAAGATGTTACAGGATTTAGCATGTGTTAACATTAATTGACTATTATGTCTGTCAAGCAAATAACCCCCCACATAATCGAATTAAACAGGGCACTAGAAAGGGAACTGACTTGAATGCAACCATAAGAAAATGTAGCTGGAATGTGGGTATTTATAAAGAGACTTCTGTATATTTTATTTTTCATGGGCTCCGGTATGAGGTTGTGTTTCAGAGTACTTGGTTTTAATCTGTTTTGGACTCTTTGTGTGTAGTAAGCTTCTAAAGAAGAGCTTTCTGAAAAGAGCATTATTTTTCTCTAAAACTGTTCTAAAATGCCTGTATCTTGCTCTCTTTTTTTTTTTTTGATAGTGGTTTTACACTGATGAATTAAATTGCTACAGGAGGGTTTTCATGGGTGCAAAAGGCCATCTCATTTATTATAGTGTGGGATCTTAATATGTTATTATTTTTAAAGCAGTAATTTACTCTTAAAATTATTTTTTTACCTAGACATAGGCAGTTTTTTGTTGCTTTTTTTTTTTGCCAGCTAGATATTTTGAGGAAGAGATATTTTTTAGGTTCTGAAAAAGAAAAGAAAATAAAATGGTAGTAACCTTGTAACTGCATTTCTGCAGTATAGAAACATAAGTATTTACCTTAGCGTTAGCTTCAGCAGTAAAACTTTGGTCAGTTGGGCCAACAGAGAAAGTTACGGAGAATATCTGACTTCCTGCCATATAACACAGCATGTAACAATAAATGCCAATAATAGTTGTTGTTATTGCTTGCTGAAAAGGCAGAAGATTATGCTTTCTAAAGGAGACCTTGAGGAATAAGGACACTAGTGGGTTAGTAAACAAAAACTTGTGAAGGAAATCATCAGAAAGATCAAAATAGAAAGGAGTTCTCAGTACAAAGTCAGAGGATCTTTACCATTTTCACAGACAAGTTTTTCTATTTCATCCTTCTTATAATAAAACATGGAACTATGAAACTCATTGAGAATTTTTTTTTTCCTTTGGTTAACTCGTAGTCCTTAGAGCACTTAGCTGGAGAATATTAAAGTAAAACAGTGAATTTATTTAAATTAATATGAAAATGCAACAACATACTCCTTTAATTACATCCCATTTATTAGACAAAAGGCCTTGTAGTTGGATACAGCTATTATAATAGAGTCATATTTTCCCTCCTGGAGTAGGTTACTAAGTTATAGGTGGAAACTTTTATGGCCTCTGCTTTACAGATTTTGTGCAAACAGAAAAGGTTTGCAACATGCACAGGTTTCACAGATACAGGATGAAGGAAAAAAATATCAAAAACAAAACCAAAAAACCCAGAAATATTTGCAGAAGCAGTGTGAAGTTCTTGAGGACTCTGTGTAGCTCTAGTCATTAATATAAGCAGTGGTTTTGAAGCATAATATTTAAAGAATCTGGGACTCAAGTAGTTATGAGAGTTTTTCACCAACTGCATAATGATTCAACTTTGGGCAGGACTCTGAAAAAAAATAGTTCATGCTGAATGGGCTACAGACTTTACTGGGTATATTAATATAGCCATTATGGCCTCTGAGAACCATTATGTGTTCTTGTTACTAGCACGCCCAGCTGCCCTTCTGTCTTTGCAGAGTCATTTGCACGTCATTTTTGGCCTGTGATTTAATTCTGACAATATGTGCCATGGGCTGGGCTAGAATATCGACCTCTACAAGAGCTGCAGTTAACATTATTTTTTGTTGTGAAGCACATGGATTTTTACAAACACTAGAGACCAATGTCCAATGGTCTGCTGTCAGTTATGCAAGTACAAAAGTAATACTTAAATTAGGTCCGTAAGTATTAAAGAGTTTCTTCCCTCGCTTCTCCACTGGAAGGCTTTAATTCTTGATCATTAGTGCTGATACATTAATTGCAGCAAAAAGAATGTTTGATTCTGTGGCTAAAATATATGTCCAGTTGGTAAACTGGTATTACAGCCAGAAGAAAATAAAAGTATTTGTTGGTTTTTAATTCAATTAATACTGCAAACTGTAATATTTCACTAGCTTAATGCTTTATCACACTTGTGCTTAAGGAATGTTTAACTTCTGTTTAACAAAGTTTATCTTTCTGAAAATCTGAAGGTACAGGCATGAAATGTGCAAGAATTCACAGAAAATTCATTGACAGTTTGTACAAAAGTTTAATTGGTCCTCAGCTTAAAACCTCATACTTACCATGTGATTTCAATGTGTCTAGCTTTACTCTCTAACCACTGGTTCCTTTTGTTACTCTCTCCAATAAATAAAGTGATTTTCCTTGAGAGGGTACCAGTCCTTTTTTTCAAGCTAGAGTGGGCTCCTGTCAGTAACACTTTCGGGTCTTCAGAATTTTACCAGTTGTACTGGTTTTGACTGGGATAGAGTGAACTTTCTTCATAGTAGCTTCTACGGTGCTGTGTCTTGGATTTGTGACCACAACAGTGTTGATAACACATCCATGTTTTATTTGTTGCTAAGTAGTGGTTATGGTGCTTGGACAGTTGACACAAGTGACAAGAGGGATACCCCATACCATATGACATCATTCTCAGCAATAAAAACTGTGGGAAAGAAGGAGACATTTGGGATGGACGTTTGGGAGTGATGGCATTTGTCTTTCCAAGTAACATTTATCTATGATAGCGCCCTGCTTTCCTGGGGATGGCTAAACAACTGCCCTCGCTGATGGGAAGCAGTGAAAGAAGACCTCACTGTGCTTTGCTTACACACACAGCTTTTGCTTTACCTATTAAACTGTCTTTATCTCAGCCCATGAGTTCTCGCACTTTTATTCTTAGGATTCTCTCCTCCATCCCACTGGGGCGAATGAGCGAGCAGCTGTGTGGGGCTGAGCTGCCTACTGAGTTTAAACACAATAACTGTTTAGACATTCAGTTTTTCAATTCTTTGCAATGAGAAAGCATTTTTAAATTTGATATGGGGTTTTTTTTCCACATTTAAGCTATTTCAGTAACTATGTTTTAGTATGTGAGCTGGTGTCCGTGGATCACGCTATTTGTTCCCAGATTTTGTGCGTGGCTGTATTGAAGCACTGTGTTTGGGTAGCTTTAAGTCGCCAAACCTGCCTGATCTCAGTTTTATTTTTCACTCCAAAAATGTTTGTGCTATTCAAGCATCTTTTAGCTGTCATCATGTATTTTCCCTGGATCACTGACAAAATTTTAACAGAGGTTGAAGCCCAGTACTCTCTACCTCTTGCAAACACTCTGTATAACAATATTATGCTGAAATGCAATAGTTAGCTAACACCTATCTGTTTTCTGTAAATCAACACGGCTTCCCCACAAAATCCCACATACCTTGAAATAAAAGGACAGTAGATTCAAGTATAAACTGAAATTTATATTGGAAAATTATTCAATCAGATGATCAACTCTTTCTTACCCAACAACTGTTTAATTTTTTTTTCAATTTTCATTGTTTCTAAAGTTGCTTTTTCTTCTTCCAGCATTGCCTGTTCAGAATGAAATGTCTGATTCTCCATTTCAGCTGACCTAAACATATATTTTTTGCAGTTCCTGAATGTACATAAACAAAGACTATATTTAATAGTACTTCAACATAAAACGCAGGTTACTCCTAATCTGTTTACACAGCAGGTATATGCCACAGTGTTTCCAAAGTATGATCTCTGTTGCAATAAATTTTTATTTTCATTGAATATGGTTTAATCTACACTCTGTTAAGCTTTCATTTCTATTTTAGTCTCTAACAGAGTCTTTGAAGTTTTTTCTTAACAATGGCACTTTAAAGATCACCCCAAATATAGACACTTTATCCAGCTTGGTGCTCAATTTCATCATTGCATACTACAAAATCTAACTAGCTACCTAGAATAAAGTGGTCTAAACTAGGTAGATCCTGAAAAGAAGATCCTGAGTCCAATTGACCTGAAAAAAAATCACTTAGTGGTGTATTCAGAAAGTTTTAAAAGGAACTCCCATGGGGGGAAAAATACTAACGTGGCAGGAATTTATTCCAGAGAAGCTAGTCTTCATAGAAATTTTAAAATTTAATTTTCTGTTTAAATGAAAAGGCTTTCTGATAGATAGGGTTGAGAAAATTTGCATGAGTTGACAAATAAACAACTATTGAATATGATCTTCTGAAGTTGCTTATTTTTCATCATAGCAAAAGTATACATAATGACAGCACGGCACAGGGTCTAATTTGTTTCGTACATTAGAACATCTCATTGAAGACATCCTACAGAAGAGGACAGTGACTGAGTAATTGACATTTGGTCTTGGACAGTTCAAAGGACAAAGGCACTCCTCAGGAGCATCTGGGAAGTCATCTCTTTGAGCCGGGTTCAAGAGAGAGCAGAAATCTAGCAGACATCACTCTACATTTCTTTTCAGTTCTGGTGAATGACTTTTAAAAAGTGACTCCTATGAGGCTCTTAATAGTACCCTACAGGGTTCAGAACTGCAAAGTCAGTATGCTCACATTTATAAGATAAAAGTAAGATTTTGACGACAATTAGTGAAAATACAGTCCGGTAAAAAAAAAATGTATTTCTATTTCCAGGCCAAAGTTCCATCTTGCCTTTAGGGTATTTTGCATTCCTGGAATGCTGGTAAGAGTAAAACCACAGCAAAAAAATACAAAAAAGAAAAAAAATATCCCCAAATCTGCATGTATCTGATGAAAATGTTATTGTAATTTTATGTTTTACAGGCAAAGTAACCATGAATTTTTAAATTAATTAAGGGTCTTAATATTCATTAATACTAAACCGTCCCTGCTCCAAAGTGAGTGCAATTTAAGCAAACAAGACTGGTGAGCCATGCTACCTTTGTATCATTTCTCTTGTGTACTGAAAAGATCTTCTTCCCTCTCTAGTACATTGGATGGTTACCTTCTGTTCATGTTGAAAATATCAACATGTTTCATTGCAGCACAAAGAGGGAATATTTTGATCTAAAAAAGCCGTTTAAATCACATGTACCTGATGCCCATTAAAAAAAAAGTTAAAAGTAGTATGAGAAAAAAATGTATAACACCCTATGTCCGTAACAGACCATATAAAAATCTGATAAGTCATATTATAGCCTCTTGTAGTATCATAATATGGAAGATATATAATGAATTACTTGAGATTGCTATATCATGAAATAAAATGAGATAATCAACTACTAGAAAGTAAAATGTAATGCAATGAGTATGTACATGCTTTTGTAGTTTGCTGCTGATTTCTAATAATAATAAAATATTAATTACAAAAACGGATGGGAAATCTCCATGGCAATGATATTAACTTCGTTTAAAAAAATATTCTCCATATAATTTTTTAAACTTAAAAATATTTTAATAATATCCAGACACCTGCAATATGACCTTCTTAGATTTTGCCTTCCTATTTAGAATTAAAATGTGATAGTTAAATGTAGATGGACAGAGAGAGTAAAGAAGTAAAAGAGTCTTAGGCAAAACAATTGACATGGCTTGAAATAAGGGCCATAAAAAAAGAGTCATATACTAGTAATCAGAGTTCCGCAAGCTTAGAATAAAATCACAGCAAAGCTTACACCTCTGCTGACATTGTATGCGCAGAGTGATTCCTATGAGACTTTTCATTACATCCACAGATGACCCCTATTACTGTGCTCTTTCTTGACAATTCTGCAGGGAAAGGACATTCCAGAATGCTATGAAATTGCAAGCAGAAGAACATAAAAAAAAGGAAGTTGAAAGTTATACTCACAATTCCACAGCTATGTGGACCAGTGGTCAAACGGTCAATTATCTGTCAGCAAAATGCTTTTGGAAATATCTGGCAGTACAGCCCATCAGCAAAAAATCCTCAGTTACAAATAAAGAAAAATAAAACACAGTATAACACTATTTTTAAAGGATTATGAGAAAATTGCTTAGGATGATTTTTAATTCCATGGGGTTTTATTCCAGTTTTCAAATAACAATTTTCTTGAAAAGATACTGTCCTCACAAAAAAAGACAAAGAAAAAACCCAAAAAAGAGTACACAATATTTTAAAAGATTAAGTCGCTTTTTTAGGATGATATTGTGTTTAGACTAGATTAAATGATCTCCCTCCTAAATGAGTTTATCAACCCACACCAGCTCATTTGTAAAGATAAGCTTGTATTCTGGTGTGTCAGCTAACAAATAGTACAGAATCATTGCACTAAATACATTTAGAGAGGTCTCAGTTTTACCAGAAAATAAAGATAACTGTTTGAAGTTATTTAATATCTTGAATGAAACTTCCTTCTTATCTTAAAGTGAATTATTCCAACATAATGTTTCATCCTTGCTGAAGAATCTAACAAACAGTTGACAAAAATGCCCTTTGTTCCACTCCAGTCCTGTCTACACTTTCCAGAGGAAACTGTATTTCCCCTTGCTCCCTTTATTGCAAAGCCCTATGCAAGTGCATTTGACTTTTCTCCTTCTATAAAAAGGAAAAGGTTTTGTTAAAATTTTCCGAGTAAAGAAAAGAGAATCATTATTTTTATGACATAAGAAAAGTTACTGGGCAATATGCATGTTGTCTAAATTTAGTCTGGTGAAATACCTGGTTACTTTCACTAGGCTTTTTAAATTTTCTGTATTCAATGGAGAAAGTGAATGTCCTTTAGAAAGCAATTCAGAGACATATTACACCAAAAGGAAAGACCACCTGTAATGGAAAGAAAATACTTTTACACAGAAATATTGTTCTATACAGCTGATGATTTACAATATGATAATATGAGTTACAAAATCATTAATCAACGATGATAAGAATTAAAAGTCTGGCAAGCAAAGTTTGCCTTCCCCGTGAAGAAATAATATTGTACCACTTTGCATAATGTATCTTCACGGTGGGAATCAGAGAGAAACAAGAGAAAGCATTTATTGTGGAGAAATGAGTACATCCATGCAGATCGCTGGTTGTATTAATATAAGCAGGCACCCATTGGCAATAGCAGTTTTAATTTTCCTTTATTCTGGATCTGCAAGATATGAGTTTTCTTCTGACAGATCTTGGCTCTTTAGTTCAAGCTGAGGAGACTCAAAGTGTGGAGCTTTCCATTCAGTGCCTATGGTTGGTTAAGATAATGCACACAGCGGAGAACAGTGCTGAGGGTACAATTTCTTTATACAGTTCTATATCCCTAATTAACACTCCAAGCCCCATATGCTCTCTCACACAGTGACAGAAAGGAAAAGAAAACCATCGGGCCATTCTGCTTTCCTTAGATTCCTGCTAGGTAAGATGCCAGTGACAGAAGGGCTTCTCCTGAAGGTGCCATTTCTCACAGCTGCAGATTCAAATAGTTTATGGATTAAGTTTGAGTACAGAAACTAAAAAAAAAAAAAAAAAAAAAAAAAGAGTCTTTATTTTTGAACTCATGTTTTTACTGCAGATTTGAAATTCTCTCCTTCATTTAGTTAGTTAGCTGTTTTCCCTTTTTCTTATACTGGTGAACACTCAAGGGCAAGCAGCCTGACATACGAAAAAAATCCAAATTGATAGACATACTACAAATCTGCAACTCAGCTGATGAAAATAGAGAATATGAACTGAAATTCACCCTGGGAAGAAAATCTTGACCCAACACTGTGGGAAAAAGAGCAAGCCAAGCAATTTCAAAATTAAGGGATCAAGGTGAACTTGATCATTTGATCATTTTCCTTGAAGCAGTGCCAAATATTTGAAAGCAAGTTGGATTTGCAGCAAGGAACTTCAGCACATCAGGTCGAATAAGAGCCTGGCTTGAAGAAAAAAAATCTATGAAGAGGTGGAAAAACATCAGATGTGATCCTCACCCTTGATAACACTTCTTTGAACAGCTCAGGTTTCTCAGAAGAACTGCTAAATTATTCTGACTAAGCATCTGAATACCTCCTCAGCAAGGGAGAGGCAATGTAGCTACTAAGTTACATGGATATATTAGCTAACTTAAGGGACTGTACAGCATACACACATCATCTATTGGCTGTTCTGTCTGAGACATCAGTAGTACTACAACTAGTGTTTTAATCTTACCGCCTACCGTAACTAAAATAGCACTAGTGTGTGCTCTGGAGACATTTAAGCCTAAATAATAGTGAAAAGAAGGCGATGAAAAAATAGCATTGTTTTTCCTGTTACATTCTGCCCCAAACACCTTGGCCAGGCTTTTTTTTTTTTTTTTTTTGTGAAAGGAAAAGTAGTGATTATCTAAAAGAAATTTCAGCACTGCNCCTATGAGGCTTAGTAAGGTTTGTGGTGGTTTGAAGGGATCATTGAACATGTTGATCACTAAGGAACTCTGTCTCTCTCTCCCTCCCACCCTTTTTTTCTTTTTTTTTTTTTTTTTTTTTTTTTTTTTTTCCCTTTTACCCTGTGAAAAAACATACAGGTATCTCCCAAAGTCTGCATGATATTGTTCACACTAGCTAAGATCCCAATAAATAAAGAAAATTTGGATGAAACCATTAAAATGGGAATCACATAAAAAATAGTTTTCTGACTACACACAGAAAGAATGAGTCATTTAATTCACTCTTAGAGATTAGGAGGCTTTAGTCTTCTCCACTGAATGCAGCAAAACCACGCATGTAGAAATCCTACTGTATAAAGAAATTTTTAGTTTTGAATGAATTTTGTACTACTTCATCTCCCTATAAAGAGCATGACAGTATTCAAACATCTAAGAAAGGGAAAAAATGGAAAGTCATCTAATTGTTTCCCAAAAGAGGTAAAATACTCTATGCTGCAAACATGAAGCTATGAAAGATCACTCCTTGCTTGTCTCAATGACTAAGGCCCCAGGATCTGCTTAAGGTACATACACTGGCTCTCTCAACCTGTTGTTTTTGCTCCTGTTGCAAGAAAAACAATGCATTACTCTTGGATGACACACTGTTGATGAAGACGTGGAGTAAGTCAGGGAATACAGACAAGAGGTGAAGTCATATGGAGTTATGCAATACAGCACCTTGTAAGCTGCCTTCAGAAAGGTCACTTACCTGACAGGAAAGAAAATAGATGACTCGGTGTATCACTGTATCTGTGATAATTAGCCCTAAGCAGAAGTTAATTCACCTGCTTTCTGTACGGAGTTTCACAGTGTAACGCTGAGAAATCCTGATTGGCATAGGAGACTGTCTCTGGGTACTTGCTGTAAACAGCCTCGTGCTTCTGGAACTGTGCTCTTAGGCTGTCAGACTATTTAGTCTCTCGCCTTTTTCTGGAGCACTTGAGCCTCCCTCCATATTTCCAATTTTCTCATGAATTTGCCGTATTTCCTTAAGCACAAGGATTTTGTATGGTTGTTGAGCAGCTCCTCACACTTATGAATAACTTTGAGACATAGGGAACTAAAAACAGAAAGGGGCAGCAAAATTTTGGCCAGAGGTCATTCCCTTCTTGATCTGGCTTTAAGACAGTGATGGTAGTTCTGTGAATACCTCAGTGTCCTCCTTACTTGAAGAAGCGGAAATTCTCATGAAATAGGACTGGATGAAGGAGGAGGAATAAGCTGGGATGAAGGAGAATCATTTGACAATTTTCCACTGGTCTGGTTGCCAAAGATAGACCCTGCTTTCAGGAGCCTGGACACAGCCAACCCTGCCTCACCAGATGTTTTTCTTGCCTCTCAGCCATTCCCAGTGGCCATTTCACCCGCTCCTATGCAAGGCATACCACTCTCACATTACAGTCCCTCCTTTCCATGCTTCTAATCAAATGGCTCTGTTGGCCAGCAGCCCACCACGTTACTGGTTTGATCACTTCTCCACTGGAACTCTGATTTACTTTATGATTATCCAAAACAGTCTTCTCCCTTCCAGAGGAAAAAAAAAGAGAGAACCAAAAATTTTGGAGTGTACTTTATGTGCTACACAAGGGATGAAAGAAATTTCACAACAGATCAACTTGTGCATTTATTTCCTCATTAACATCTAAAACTCAAATCTTGCTCTACAATACAGTGAAAAAGGATATTTTTTTTTTTAATAACAGAACTGCTTTTAAAGACTCTTCAGATTATTTAGTACTTATCACTGAAAAAATAAAAAGAACAGGAAAACACATACAAGCACTCTGAACACTATCATTACTGTAGTACTCATCCAAAGGATAATCTCACTGTTAATAACAGTTATATTATACCCTTGAAACTCCTTCTAGTAGGACTAAATTTTTGTGCTTGAGATATTTGTCTCTATCTTTCTTAAACAGATGAGAAAGGATGAGGAAATTATCAAGAGATTTGACATAAAATAGCAAGATTGCCCTTAATCTTTTGAAAAACTGTCCAGTTATACCTCAATATTTCTGTTAAGCAGTTGTAAGAATAGTTGAAAAATGCACTTCTATGAAAGGGACTTTTCTTTAGAGGAATTCATATAGTAAGAAAACAAGAAATTCCATCAAGTAGAAGAAGATAAGAGATAAATATAGAAGATAAGAGTTAATGAAAATAAGAAATTTAGTTTGAATTAGTGATCTGGATAATTTCCATAACCTGAGGGAGAGAAATACTCTCACAGGTCATGATCCTTTCCATTAATTTCCTTTATGATGAACTGTCATCTGCAAGTGTCCATGACAAGATTTAGTTAGATCTCTAATTTTATATGTCTTAAGTTAGCAATGACAGATCTCACCTCAAACCAAAGAGATGCCTACATGATCACCTTTTCTGAATGTTGTCCCTAGGACTGAGATCTAATCTACACAGACTGTTAGTATTTTATATACTAAGTGTTACTCTGTAGAACATATTAAATACATAATAAATACATATTAAATACACAAAATCCTCTCTAAAAGAGACACTAGCACGGTAAACCTTATCACAAAAAGCTGAAAATTTACCCAGCTGCACCAGAACTAAGTTTTTCCATGGGCATTTTTCTGTTGGTGACAATAACACATGGACATTACAGTGTATGTTTAATGATACTAATTTGGGCGCCCTAGTTGACCTATCTGAAAAAATTGCACTGTTATTTAGTAGCAAATCTGTTGGTAAAATCAGAGATTCAAGACAAGTTTTCATCTCCTGAGAAAATATACAGCACACAGAACAGAGAGATTAGAGGATATAAATTTGTTTCTGTCTGTTGATGTCTCCTTTTAAAGCCTTCTAAATTAAGATAAACTAGCCAGAGGCATCCAAAACACCATGAAACATCTTCTTGAATAGCAGGGAAAAACTGAAGTTATAGACTTGGAATAAAAAAAGTAAAAATGTGGTAAATAAGTGGTAGATGCATTTGAGATTACTGTGAGTTTATGAATTTATTCCCTCTCACATGAAGATCAAATCTGGGAAATATCCTAGGAGAAAAGCAGAGATTTGTGTAATAGTTTTATGATCATAGTGTGTCTAGAAAGGAAGATTAACTGAAATGTTGACAAAATGCTGGATCCAAATGAATTCTTCCCAAATATTTATTAGGTATGAAAGAACAAGAGACAGGGACAAGTCATTTCCCAAGGCATCTTATCACTCACTGAGAAGCTAAGAGCTAATATAGGGGATGCATGATTGTTACAACATTTTTACAACAATGTTACAAAAATGAAAAATATAAAGACACATGGAAACCTCAGTACCATAGTGCAGGATTTATCATAGAGATACATTCACCCCTCAGAGATGAACCTCCAGTCACAATGCAGAGGGCTGTCATGGGTTTCTTAGGAGTAGAATCCAATGTGAACCTGAAAGACAAATTGAAACTCAAAAATATAACAGAAAAGTCTATTGCACACAATTGTCTCTTATTGACTGATTTAGAAAACAATACATAAAAATTGGACAGGTTGTTATCAGGACTGTAAAACCACTTTTCAGAAAAAAACACAGTTTGATTTATATAATTGCAAATCTTACTTACAGGAAACTATTAGAATATGCTGAATATCCAAGTTAAAAAAAGAGAACGAGACAACACACAAAAAGGCAGAGGCTTATATGAAAGTTTAAAACTGTATGAAGTTTTCTTGAGTTTATATTCAGTATAAAGATCAGAAATGGGGGAGGGCACATAGTGGGCAGAGAAGTAGAATGCTGTGAGAACTAGTGAATACTCTCAGCTTTAAGTCTGATTTGTTTTGTGAACTTTGCTGAAATATTTAACCTTCCTAAATCTCTCTTTTCCATCCTGTAAGAACAGACTATCTGATCCTCATGAGTATTGAGAGGCTTAATTTAATTTCATCAAATACATTTAAGTCCTTGGATGAAAAACATTACTTGTGAGTACTGCCAACTTTAATCTTTTTTAATGACTATTAACAATGGTTGGTTTTTCCTTACGTTCAGCTTCTGGAGTCATGGGATTATTTGAAAATATCAGTTTTCATAAAAAAATATATTGTTTCTAGGGAGAAAATAAATCAGAAATAATTGGTATAGTTCACTAGAAAGGTAATTATCTTCTGGTTTTATTTCATTTTCCTATTGGTCCACAAATAATTCAACATTGTAGACATCCTGGAGCACTTTCTAAAGCAGGAAAAATTGTGAGCACTGCTTCGAGCTTTCTCCTTGAATGTAGCAGTTACTGTTACGAGCCTGATATTCCTGTCTTCTCAGCATGAGCAGTTTTATGAGGTGATTAGTTTTGAGATTTTATGGTTTTTGTTTGTTTGGTTTTAATTGTTGGTGATTTTTTTTTTTTGAGTTATACTTCAGAATAGAAGAATAAGTCTTGTTTCCTCAAAGAGAGTATTTGAGATGCTATATGTTGAGTGGTTAGAGGCAGTTGCCAGGACTTGAGAAGCCACAGATTCAATGATGGAAGAAATCCTAGTTACACCTTTGCATTCATTGCTCCCTTTTTATTAGCTCTAAGAAGCAGTATGCGTATCTTTTTATGTGACTTTCAGTAGTGCTTACCTCTCTCCATGCATTTTGTATCAAGTTTTCGGTATTTTTTCGGAGTTATGGATATTCTCTTGGGAAACAGGTGCTGAGAAACTGCTTGTTGTAATATTGGAATTAGAGACTGATTTAGTTTGAAATTTCCCATATAGTCTCTATTGATTCAAGAATGATAAAGGGGTTAGGGGAATTACCATTATTGTAAATATTAAGAGCCAGATTCATCGTTTAACACACATAGACTGTTGCCTTCAGTGCAAGCTGCCTAGGCATTTCAGTGGTCGAGAATTTGCCTGAGGAAGAGAAAAGCATTTGTAGTATGATCTGAGGGCATATTAGGTAGAAGTACTGGGATGAAACTGAGTACAGCAAAATGCTGGATGAGTATCAGCAGAAATAGCTCTGTAAGTCTTAAGAAGAACTGGAAAAGGGTCATGTAATAGTAGACTGGACAAGTTATTCAGATACAGTATCGGTTAAAAACCAGTGCTAGGATAAAAATAGATCAGATGACCTAATCTGTACCTCTGATTGCTAATGTTTGTGATTCTTATGGTCAAGGATAATATAAAGCAAAACCAACAAAGAAATGCTAGCATGTACAAATGGAGTATAACAAAACCATATAAGCTTCCTCATATACTTCAAGTTTTGCCAGTTTTAATGCTGGAATAAACCCAACAAAAATCAGGGAACAACTGTCTTAACTTTTCCCAGCAAGATGATTATAATTTTCTATTACACTCTTTAATCAGATGTACTGTAAATTGCGAAGAAATGGTGAGATTTAATTCCAGTTAAATCAGAAAAGTGCTAAGTAAGGATCCATAGGAGAGAAGCAAAATACATTTGGGAAAGCTCTAATATCTCATACAGGAAGATAGATTCTTTTTCTTTTTTTCTTTCTTATACCAAGTCAGAGAAGGACAAAAGGACTGACATAGTGAATGGGAATAGAGAAAATGAATTAGAAATGCTGTAAAGGGGGAAAAAAAAGGTACTGAAAGCACACAGGAAATGTCAGTCAGAACTTTTAGCAAGAAGGGAAGCATAATGCCTAATCTAACACAAAAGATGAGGATAGATAAAGAGGGTAAGTATTAGAGAGGTGGTTGGCTACAACAGACTATTACACCTTAAGCAAAAAAAAGAAATTACATTCAGTTTTACAGTAGCTGTCAAGAGATAATAGAGTGATGTCTGGTTTTCATTCCCTCAAGCTGCAGTGCTGCAACCTAACTAGATACCACCATCATACAGCAATGGAGTTTTGAAACTCATACACACAATGTTTTTTCACCAGAAATCTTAAAGTGAACAGAGAGGAAATGAAAAATCCTCCTCATTGCAGTTCAAGTCATAAACTGCAATGAATTCATCCTCTTTCCCTACAAGAAAATCACTGAAGGATCAGGATCTTGCATATAAATGGTACCATGTAAAAATTTATATGCACACATAGTAATCAAAAAGTATTGTTGCATAGATCATATAAGAAGAATGGCCTTTCAGGGCAGAAAGAATACAGTTCACTTCCACTGAGCCATCAGTGGGTAACTTCCATGACATAAACTCTATAGATCCATGAGTAATGTAAAAATATTTGTTAAACAAATTTAAGGAAATAAATTCATCAAAGCTACATGTCAGTTGGCCAAAGCTGTACAGAGAGCATAAAAGTATAATCAATGCAGTTAAAATAGAAATTTCTATGGATTCAACATAGAAAAATTAACTTTACTTCTGGAATCTTAACATCTTGTATTTTATCCCTTGTGATTTACCTATGAAACTTCAAGATCTATACTGCTTTATAACTTCTGTGTTTATTTTGTTCAAATCATTGTTTTCTTTTTATAACGGAGAAAGAAACATGAAGTTGCTTGAATTGTCTGTTTACTTGAATTTAGAACTTCACAATAGCTCCCCAGAGTTATCAAATGATTGAAATAATTCCTTTCAACTACACTGGCGGTTTTTGCTTAAGATGGCATTAAGTATTTTCATGATTTTTTGGGGAAGGGGTAGCTCTATTTTCACAACATAAAAATTTGCACTTTTTGTACACAATGAAAGGTTAGGATGACCAGATTATTTAGAAAACAGCAAAACCACAATAAGTAAAATAGAAAGATCCTGTTGCAAGGACACCTTGATCAAAATTTTTGCTTCTTTTCGCAGAATTATTTCCATCCTGGATGGTGAGAAATTCTTGCCAAAGGTTTTATTTCCCTAAACTCTGTTGTATTCCAAGGAAGTAATTAATTTATGGAATAGATATGGTTGCATTTTGTTGTGTTCATTCTTGTTATCATATAAAAGCTTTTTAATGAAACGTGATTTCTAGAGAATCCTTTAACTCACCAGACAAGTTGGCAAGTGGCCAATGATAGAAAAGTTGTGGTTGCAAGATGTGTGTTTTCAACTGCTGGAGGTTATTAAGTTTACCAAGGCAAGAAATGCTTTCTGAATCTCTTAATTCTAGATGAGAGCATCTCTTTTCATAAAATTAAGGATGGCTTACCAGTTATTGTAATTGGCATAGACATGCGCAGTTTTGTTATTATTTGAAGAAGTCCTCTTTTGTTTCCCTCCCCTCCTTTCATTCCCTCAGTTTAGTATTGTCATAGGAGCATCTGATCTGGCATTCAACTCAAGCAGTGAGGTCAGAATGAGCATCAAAGAAAAAGAGGGTTTTTCTTAAAGCAGAAAGCAGATCCCCTGGGGCAGATCCACTTCTGAAGGTTCCTTCCTTTCTTCTTCTCTCCATCTCCTCCCCATTCATGAGGAACGCCAAATAAATGATTACAGTATTAAATTCAGATAATTTCTGTCAGAAGGGATGTGAATCCTAGATTAAATAATTGTTTTTATCATATTTTTTCCCAATTTTTTTTCACCAAATTGATGATTAGTTTATCCATTCAAAATTAAAATATAATAAAAATTACATTGTTGTTCAGAGGGAATAGGCTTACTGCAGCAATTACTGAGTTGAAATTTATGGTTAGGAGGACAGATTACATCATGTTGACGCTCCCTTCTGACCACAGAACTAAGCTTTTATTGCAGATAGTATAAGAGATATTCCTCAGGTTATGCTGAAGGTATTGGTCTCTGTCTTTCCATGGCACAATGTAATCAGTATCAATGTTTAAGTTTCTTTTGTTTCTTCTTGTTTCTCTAAGGATTGTCTGTCTGCAGCACTCTGCTCACAATTAATGTTTATACATTCTTCTCTGCATGGATACCTGGTATTCCTTTTAGGATAATGGATGTCTTGCAATCAGCTCACATCAGACCACCCAGACAGCTCCTTCTCAAATCTGCATCCTCCCAATTGTCTATTACCAGTTTGTTAGAGCCTTCCAGCTTGTGTTTCATGGGATGAACTGTCATACTTTCAGATTATTTTTAGCTATTATTCAGATGACATTTTCTTACCTTTACATTTTACTAAAGTATGCTTAAATAATATTGGTTTGTGTATTTAGAGCTAATTTATCTTTTAATTTGCTAATTTTTTCCTCAGGTGTCTTGAGAGAGCAATAGCCCTCCCAAGAGTTTGTTTCTTACTTTATAAGAAACAAGACTGTTTCTTACTTTATATGTGCCTTCTAATAGTCAAAGATTTGTTCACGCCTAATGAAAAGCACCCCGCGTGAGCTATAACTTACATTGCTGTGATGTACACTCAAATATTCCATTTTCAAGAGAATTTGAAGGAAGCTCCATGCAGTTCTAATGTGTTTACAAGATATACATGCGTGCCAAATGATTTTAATGTGATTCTGTTCTTACAGATGTGCCTTAATCTCTATGATTGCATGACAGAGGCATTTCTGAAAATATGTTTTGAAGCTTAATTTACATGGTTTACAATCTCCAGATTTTACTTTTTTGCTAATGGACTAATCCATTCAAAATCTCCAGTTAAAGCACTTGATCTAGATTCACTTAAAAAGCTCACCAAACTGGTGATATAAGGTATTTTCTTCACAGTATTTAGAAGTGTGCAGATGAATGAAAAGCAATTCCTAAGTGTGGACATCATTTATTTACAAACTGTACCTTTCTACCTTCCCAAATATGTATAAATAAGGTATAAATGGCTATGCAATCATAAATTGGATTAATGTCAGTGCCAGCATAAATGAATGTGGATTCATGATCAGTTCTGCAGCGACAAAAACTGTTGAGTTGACAAATGTGTTACTTAATTGAGATTGCTTTATTATTAAGTACATTATTTGTTATATCGTAATTCAGTTGCTCCTAGATCTTCAACAGGCCCTGGATATTCAACATTCTGTTAAATCTTGACCTGATTTAGAGTGGCATTTAAAGTTAAAAGTAGAGTTGAGAGATGAATTTTTCATTTCAAAAGAGATTTAGGATAATATTCTGTTGTTCTTCACTGTGAGAAAAACAAACAACTGAACCAGAAATGTCTAGTGTGTCAAAACTCTTAGCTATTCCCACTCACTTCGATTTTCAATTCCTTTAAAAAAAAAAAAATGAAACTTTTGTTCTAGATCTACCTTTTAGAAATATAACAACTGTTTATTCTGTATTTATATCAAATAAATAAATAAATAACTTTTTAAGGTATGCAAAATATTGTTTATTTGCTTGAGTTTTTGTCCCTCTGTTTATTGAGGGAATAAAACACTAAATTTGTAGTTGTAGGTGGAAAAATCATGTTCCTAAAATATGTGAAAAAGATAAAATATTTTATTGTGCATTTAACTGCATGAAGTGTGTAATACATGCTTTTGGAATAAATATGATATTTTCAATATAGTATTCCATGCACACTGATTGGTCAGAAAGAAAATTGGGTAGGAGTTAACTTATAAAAGTAATCAGTGCAAAAATTCATGTGATTATAGGATTACAATGAAATAGAAACATGAAAACAAAAATACAATAGTATATGACAAAGTTGACAAAGACAATCTTATGATAATGCTAGACGATGTAAAAAAAAATCGAGATAGATATTTTCTATGTGCAATATACAGCAAAGTCTTTTGGGACACCATATTAAAATAGAATAAGCAGTCGTGAAAAGGTTTGTGACCCCATGGGCATATTTTCAGCAGGTAGAGAAATTCCATACATCATTAATCAGTCATTAATGAAATAGATTGAAATATCTTCATTTTAACAGATGCCAGAATAGATGAGGGAAGAAGTCTGCTCTGATGACTCAGCTAAGTATCATTGCTTTGATTCTTCTGAGTGCATCTTACATCCTTCAAGGCTTATTAACTGCCTCGTCATGAGCTGAAACAGTTTCTAATACTATAGCATGATTTGTGCTGCCTGAAACACAACTCTAAATTGTGATGTCTGTTGAAATGTGCATTAAAATGGAACTAGAATTCAATGAACCCCCTGAGAGTCTTTCTGCTTGTTTCAGTGTGCTTCAGACTGGATATGCGTTTATCTCTGCATATGAACAGGGAACATGCTCTTACAGTAGCATCATTACCGTGAAGGGAGAATGGCCTAGAAGTTAGACAATAAGCTTAGGCTTCAATTGCCACAACTTCTTCTCCTTATTTTTTTTTATCACCTTTCTGTGTTACTCAGGCTTCTTTCTAGCAAAGGAGATGGTGATCCACCCCAGCACACTGTCACTACTGCTTCTGGAGCTCCACAGTTGCTTCATAGGTGCGTTAACTTTTCCCAGTGGCAAAGTTAACATGGTCTGTGTGTTTATGTCTGCACTATCTCGGGCTAAAACCCAACTGGAAGAGGAAATTTCAGAATCAGTCACATTGTCTGAAATGTACTGGATATCTTATCAGTTGAACAAGGCCAAGAAGCCTGTTACACGAAGCCCTGATCATGCAACCACTAGCGCATTTGCCAAGCAATTAGAATACAGCAGTTGCCTGTAACATAACTGGAATGAGAACATTTCCGTCATGTGAAAAATGTACCTACATGTTATATTACTCCAATGGACATACACACTCATACCCTCTGGACTGATGTGCATGTAACTGAAGGGGAAGGTGCAGTTGAATAACATAACAGATATACTTCCAAATTGTCTTTGTAGATATACTTTGTGTCAAGGAAAGAGGCAGGAGTTGAAGCTCGCTCTTTTTTCTCATGGTGCCTTTCGGTTCACTTAAGCATGTGGATAACTGTCCAGTTTTCTGGCTTTTCTGAATCCAGCTCCCTTCAGCCGCTAACTCTACCTGTGCTCTCAATAGACAACCATAGTATTCCTAACACGGTGGCTGAAAAGGGTCCGAACACCTCAATCTTGTAACAGTAATGTAATGGTTTTAGTAACTTCTTACTTTACAGGCATTCACTTAGCCAACATTTGTTAACATGAGGTAGTAAACTGGAAGATATATTTAGTACACCTAGCAGATACACTTTTACTCTTAAGGCTTACAAGCACCAGGGGGGAAAAAAAAAGAAAAAAGAAAAAAGAAAAGAACAAGTGTTCAAATGAGCCTGTGGGACACATAGGTATAAATTATGTTACCACTAATTAATTTTAGTGCATGCTACCCACACAGAGCTCTGAATATTAACCTCCAAGACACTCAGTTTACTTTTACTGCTTGTGAAAAACCAAGCAGATACATACAAAAAAATCCCCCTCATTATTCAGTTGCAAGCTGTCAATCAAGTCAAAGCTGGATAGTGACATATACGCCCACCTAACAAGAAAAATCAAAAAGGTTTTATATTTATAACATATAAGCAAGTCACCAAGGACTAGCAAGTCTCTCTACAGCACCTAAATTGAGCTGTTTAAGCTTCTGCTGCCAGATATGTTCTTATCACAGCTATCATTTTTAATGCAATGAAGAAATCCAGTTTCAATCTGTTTGACAGAAAAACAGATTTATTATAACAGAGTAGCTGGAGAGCAAACTCTTAAAATACAGTTCAGAATGAAGCTTACACTTAGGCTGATTTTTTAATAATTATAAAATTACTGATTAGTATAAGATGTGGGCTGGATTGCCTTGTTGCTCTGGTATTAAAAGAAAAAAAGAAAGAAATAGGGAGAAAAAAAAATACATGTTTTTTTCATATCCATCATACTTTTGACAGCCTAGCTGGAGATTAATGAAAGGTTCACATGGGGATAGCTCTTTGCGAATACAAGCAGCAAAACACAGAACAGCAGTTACGGAGTAGATCGACTAGCTTCTGTAATGGTAACCGTGTTCCACAAGATTTTCCTTGCTAACACATAAAGACACACAGACTAGATTATTCATTAGGCATTGTTTTGTTGGTATAGTTTTTTAACACTATAATATTATGCTATGCTCTCATTTCCTTTCAAATCACTGGATTATTTTCATTCATTTCAATGGGCTTTAAATGGTTCCTTTCATAAAGGAGGTGACAAATGTGATCACCTTTATGGTCACTGATTTTAATTCCTCCTCAGATGGTAGTGACAAATACTTTCATAATTAAATTGACCAGAATGTCAGAAGCAACATCTATAATAAACCAGTATAACACGAAAGAACAGCCAAAGCGGCCTTCTCAAGGATTCCTGCAACAGCTGCAATTTTGTCTTGTCCCTCTGCCTGTCTGTCCCCCAGTCTTCACCCAGTCAATGCTTCTCAACTCCCCATACATATGTCACCCCCTAGGAGTGGGTTAGGTTCACCTCAGCAGTGAGCAGGGGTGACAGACCTGAAAACCAAGTAATTAATCTTGTTTGTGAGTCCAGCTTTCAGAGGCCCTCTGATCTCAGAGCTGTTTGCTATGTGAGAGACAAACACAGCCTTTCTTTTCAGTTTAGGTGTTTCCTGCTCATGCTGCTGAGTGCAGTGAAACCCAGTCTGAAGCTCCTAACTTTCCACAAACAGTATGTAGAGAAGGGAGATGTCAGAATTCCATTTCTAGGAACTATTCCCAAGCTTTGCTGCGGTTTTCTTCTTTATTTCCTGAATTAAAAAGGCTAATGAACAATCTTTAAAAACATTCTTGTCAAGTTTCCACTGCTGGTGCCACATCAAAGTTTCAAAGTTTCTAGTGGGAGATATTCTCTGCTTTTGATTTTTCTGTTTAACTCTTCCTTTTTCTTTTTTTTTTTCTTTTTTTTTTCCTTTTCAGATGGTTAATATCAGCTTAGAAAACTTCCTGACTTACCTCTCACCATACTTTTACTACTTCTTTTGTTTGTAGCATTTCAACAGACTTTCTTTTCCAATTCCTGATACTGTTTTACATCAGAGAATCTCAGTGGAAGAGATTTTGCATCAAATATTTTATAATATGCAAGTCCAGGAATACAAAGCTACCCATAATTTCATTTTGAGCTCCATTTTGCTTGGAAAATATTGAAAGCTTTGCTTCTGAATCTTTGTGCTTAAATTGCTTGTTTTGAAATACATGTAATTTTCTTAGAACCTTTAAAGATTATAGGATCCCCAATTATAAAATAATCCCTTTATAAAATGTATCATTCCATTTACAGCATTTATGATCTTTCTATACCGTCCTTTGTCAAAACAAAACAAAATAATACACTTCGACTATCATATAATGCTCCCTCTTCCAATTCCCATGAAAGCTTTTCCCTAAACAGATCAACATTTCACACTTTGTATTTTCCACTTACTTTGTCACACGTTCGTTTATTGATTCATTTGGTCCCTCCCTCCCAGCACCACACAGTCCCTCTGTCCGTATATAAATGAATACTGCGGTTTGTCAGCTGATTCACTCCCTAAGTGTCATTGAAGCACTGACTAGAAAGTCTAAACATCCACCGTGCATCTAGACCTCTAAATGTAGATAGAGGTCTTAACATCAAAACGGATCTCACTCCAGGTTCTTGTGCTTGTGCATAACAGTTTAATGCTGTTTGAGCTGCCATTTGGGCAGTTAGTACAGGCAATCCTCCAAGGCTAGCAAATATGGCACAGGAATCATATGGGACTGTTTCCACCTGCAGCAGCAGCTGAAGGCCATGCAAGTAAAACCAGAGCACATTGAAGGTCACAAGGCACCTATGCTGATACCGTCATTTGGGTAAATTCAGTTGCCTAAACTTGTGTCTCCGGCTATTTAGAAGGGTCTAAACACCTGGCTTTCATCTGCCAGCACAGAAAAGTGCAGATGTCCATAAGTATTCAGTCTTTTTATCCTCGTAGCTGAGAAGCAGCCCATTACTCTGATGCGTGACAAAGCAAAGAACTAGAAGAGTTCACTGATACAACCATTTCTTCAAAAACAGACTTACCCAAGGTAGAACTGTAGATGCATTTTGCTTTTACTGTGAATGTTGACTAAATTGCAAAAAAAAAAAACCCAAAACTTCTTCCTGGAGAATTGGAGCTGCCTTCGACTTCTTTACATAAAGGGTCTGATAACAATACATCCATCATGAGAGCTCAGAGCCCCAGTGTTGTGGTTATTACCTGTAACTTCTATGTTCAGGACTGGTATAGACTGCATCCTTTCTACTATTGTATACATTGGATAGTCCAAGACACTGATTGCATGTGTTTAGCAATTATTCCCTATCCAGCAATGCTTTGTAGTCTCTCAGTCTTTACACTGAATAAAACCATTGTGTCATTTTCAGATCCCTGTGTATGCTATTAATTTATGTTTGCTGTAAAATGATCCGAACATATATCCAGGGGAGATAAGTAAAACTGAAAAGCATTACCCTGCACAGAAGGGAGTGAGGTACTTCTTTGGATAGCATAGTTGTTTCCATTATAATTCATTAACTTCTGCAAAGAGAGTTTTCAGCTGTGAAGGGAATACACATTCTGCTGCTGAGACCCTGATTTCATCTGTGTACACACAAATATCTACTGTCTGCATGCATGCGTGTGTACTTACATATTCATGCCTCTGAGCATATATACAAGTATATATTTGGATGTTTAAAAAGCAGCAAATAACTGTGGATATAAATATATACATAGTGAATTTAGTGTTTCATCATGAAATACTTAAAGCTTTAACAAACACCATTAGCAACTCCCTGATATCTCAGTTTTTATTGCAATGACTAAAATTGTTTTTCACACAGTTAAGAACAAAATCCTTAAATTGTGCACACTAATATTTCAGATGCCATGACATAAAGGAAAACAAAACAAAACAAAACAAAAAACAACCAAAAGACCAAAACATCTTCTTTATAAAGTTAATATAATATAAGCTAATACTATGACTGACTGCAGAAAGAGGAACTAGATGACTAATGATTTTTAAGCCTTGGAGTTAATTAATACTGACAATCACAGGAGAGGAAGTGACATCATTAACTGCATGGCCAAATTTCAGAAAAGCTGTGATACAGCCTAGCATTAATAATAGACTGAAATTTTATTTCCCAGACCCACTGATATGAGAAAAGCTAGTAATGCAAAAAGCAAATTCTGACACCCTGAGTTGATGACGGGGGTCAAGTTCCAAGGGACAGTTGAGTAAACCAGTTTTTGCAGAAATATACACACCAGCCGAATCACAGCCAAACTTTTGTTTACATTTCCAGATTATCCTTGGCTAGCAGCCAGACTCACACCCAGCTACTCACTGACTCCCCCTCCCTCTTTGGCAGGACAGCAGGGAATAAATAGGAAGATAAGAAATGAGAAAGTTCATGACTTGGGATAAAGACAGTTTACCAATTGCTGACGTGGGGAAAACAGATTCAGTTTGAGGAAAAATAATATATTGCAAATTAAAATAAATATTTCATTATTGATTTGTGTAATGGAAACAAAAATGAGGAGTTTGTGGCCAGTAGGCAGTGGTTTCTCTCTGCTGCCACTTCCTCATCGCGCTTTTCCTCTGTTCCAATGTGGACTCACTGTAGGCTGCAGTGTGCATCTGCTCTGGTGTGGAGCCTTCCAAGGACTGCAGGGAATACTTTATCCTCCACGGAATGCCTGCTTCTCCTCCTCCTCCAACCTTGGCCTTGCTGTTCCCTCTGCTGTTTCTCTTTTTGTTTTCTCCTGTTCTGCCTGTGCAGAGCGTTTGCCCCCACAGAACAGATCCCCTGCAGGCCCTCGCTGACAACACCTCACCAGCTACAATCAATACAGATATTTTAAGGAATTGTCCTTAATTAGATGCATCCTATCAGTAATAAATTGTTGTCAGGATTTCCTTTTACCATGGTCTCTAAATTTGGCATTTTTAATTTATAACATTAGCTAAATGTCTCTTTTCTCTGATAAAATGAACCCACTGCCTACAAGAAATCTGGAGAGGGACTTTTTCCAAGGACATGTAGCCATGGGACGAGGGGTAATGGCTTCAGACTGGAAGAGGGGAGATTTAAATTAGATCTCGGGAAGAAATTTTTCCCTCTGAGGTTGGTGAGGCACTGGAACAGGTTGCCCAGGGAAGTTGTGGAGGCCCCATCCCTGGAAGTGTTCAAGGCCAGGTTGGATGAGGCTTTGAGCAATCTGGTCCAGTAGGAGGTGGCCTTGCCCATGACAGGGGTGCTGGAACTAGATGATCTTTAAGATCCCTTTCAACCTAAACCATTCTATGATTCTACGATTTATATGCCCATGCTGAAATAACCAATATCACTCTCTTTTGGTATTTGATAATGTACTGTGACAACAGAAATTTTGCAGATGAATATTTATGAGTGATGAATAAAAATATTTGTTAGAGGAACTGAAACACACTATATGAACTCTGTAAGACACTTGGTTTGGAGAAAATATGGCAGTAGCACCATTGCACAAGTCTAAAACTAAGATTTTTTGTTTTCATTTTGTGATGAGGAACTGGTGGCAGACAGAAATCACTCTCTACTTGCCACAAACTACCTATTTTTGTTTCCCATTAACTGAATCAATAAGTCTCTAAAATTATTATTTTTTTAAAATCTAGTTTAAATAGTTTACCCTATTCTGTTCAGCCCCCCGTGGTGTATTAGCACTGTCATTAACATAAATGGGTACCAGCACAATATTTTAATGTTGTAGTGGAATATTTCTGATGAAAATTATGATTTGTACCTATTCCTGCTCAGATCAAAGAGAACTATCAAGTACAAAGAATTCCAGTGGGTCACAGCTTCTCCTACACAGCAGCAACTGCAGGAGCACAGCTCAGTACACTTCACTGGTTAGTGGTTAGCTTTATCATTTGTGAAATAGTCATCAGCAAACCAGGAAGACAAGATTTATTATTAGCTGCTTTTGTGTTCCACTTACAATTATGGTATGTGAATACGGAATGATCTATAAGAATCATATTTTTCAAGAAAATATTAACTTATATTACTTAGAGTTATAGTAATTAATCACAACTGCAGATATTACAGTTACATTCTCAGGTTTTGTCCTTTTTCATTTGCACTTGGGATTCAGTGCTGTAATACAGTACTTCTCTTAACCCCAAAAATTACATAAGAAATGCAGGGGGGAAAATCTCAATATGTAGTTTTTTTTTTTTCTGGAAAAAGTTTTCATAAGCATATAAGTTTGACTTAAGTAATTTTAACATAAAATGTAAGGGCACAGGTCTGGAAAATAATCATGCAGACATCATAATAAAACATATTTCTAACAATTTTGGATTGCCAACTAAATGCAAAAGTTTGTTTTACCAACTAAATGTAAAATATTATCACAGAAGCTATTGCTACTTGATTTCTGTTTCTAATTATTTGGGTTATACAGACCCAGGTTCATGACAGCCTCATGTGCATTGTAGAAGCTGTTTCTTTCTGCAGAAAAGGAGGGTGTCCTGGGCCTTCTGTCTCAGAGGGGGAGAAA